>WOXC01000008.1:0-499445 GCA_011680675.1 Gymnobelideus leadbeateri | reverse complement strand
ATATTGGAGGCCTAGAAAACATCTATTATTTTCCATTTAATGTCACTGAACAGGTAAACTATTAAATCTTTGGAGGTAATAATTACTTTTGAAGTCCACTGGTATTATCTACTCCTTCTCTCTCCTCTTCCCCAGTAATAGGCACAATGATGGCGAAAAGAAAAGTTGACACTATCCTTCTCCCTTTGCTCCCTATATGTCCCCCTAAAATAAAATACACTATAGAAAAGAAAAAAAAAGAGGGGGCGGAGCCAAGATGGCAGAGTAGAAACACCTCTTCCAAGCCTCTCTGCCCCCAGATTCCCCATAAACTATGTAAAAAAGGACTCTGAACAACTTCTGGAGCCCCAGCACCCACAGAATGACACAGAGAAGATGACCTCCCTCTGAGGACAGCTCAGCAGCCCTGCAGGAAGGACCAGTGCAGAGGTCTGGGACCTGGCAGCACGCAGAGCGCAGGAGCCAAGCCAAGCCCAGGTCCCTGTGAGCCAAGGTTTTAGCCCCAGGGTGGCACGGCCAGCAGCCGGCTGGAAGAACCCCAGAACACCAGGAGCTGTGGCGACTCCAGAATTATCAACATAGACATGCCTAGGACAAAGTAAGAGGTTAGTGTCCTATGGACTTTGGGACCTGTATTTGTACGTGCTGTAGCCTCCCTGAGAGCACACGCCCATTTTGTAGCTCTCAGAGTTTCTGCCTTCAGCTTCCAAGGCCGTGGGAGATCCAGCACGTCTTGGGTACGCCTGCTTAACCTCTTAGCCTCCGGGATTGCATCTAGGCGGAAGCCGTGGCGGTTTACAGCTTGCCAGAAAGAGTTGTTCTCTCACGCTCGGGACCTAAAACTATCTGCCTAAAGCTGTGGCAAACAAAGCTCAAAGTCAAGCTAATTAAGGGCAACATGCCAATTGGGAAACAATGCATCCCTGTATTTCCTTGGGTAGCATGAGTCAGAGTCCTGCCCAAAGCCTCAGGAAACATTTGTGCCAGGCCGTGTCATGTATGACCTAAGAAAGGACTTTAGTGTCATAGCGGAGGAAAATAGAAAGAGCAAATGAGAAAGATGCAGAGCGAAATGAGGTCGGTCACTGACTGAGGAAAACAACACCTTAAAAAAGACTAACTCAAATGGCAAAGGAGGCCCAAAAGGGCAATGAGGAGAAGAATGCCTTAAAAAGTCGAATTTGCCAGATGGAAAAAGAATCTCAAAAGTTCACTGAGGAGATTCATTCCTTCAGAGTTAGACTGGAGCAAATGGAAGCTAGTGATTTTATGAGAAATCAAGATGCTGTTAAGCAGATCCAAACAAATGAAAGAATAGAAGGCAATGTGAAATATCTCATGGGATAAACCACTGACCTGGAAAATAGATCCAGATGTGGGCTCAGGTTGACTGAAAGAACCTAGAAATCACTTCAGCCACCAGCCTCGATGTTTGATCCAGAGGGTACTGAAAGCAACCACTATCCCAAAAGAAAAACTCCCAAATATTGGCAGCCAGGTTCAGAACTCAGACTGCATAGCAGCCAGGAAGATCACTGCCAGGGAAACACAACAGACTGTGACCTGGCAGTTTCTACATTGAGGATCGGCGGTTAGCGGAATATGATACCTCCAGAGGTTAAAGAACTGGGAATGAATCCAGCGCCTCTACTCAAGTATTTAGCCAGGGGAATATGGTCAAACAGACTTTCTCGCTATTTCTGAGGAAAACAGAATTGAATAGAGTACTTACAAGAAGCGAAGAGAGACGAGAAGGTAATCAGGGAAAGAAATCAAAAGGAACTTATCAAAGTTGAACTATTTACATTCCTATATGGAAAAGCAATAACTGTGACTGATGATATCTTTCTCACTATGAAAATAATGGAAGAAGGGGTGTGGTCATAAGAATACATATGTGAATGTTTGTGTATATGGTTACAGTATATATGGATAGAGGGCATAAGTTGAATTTGCTGGGAAGGGAGAATACTCAAGGGATGAAATTATCAGGTGAGAGAGGAAAGTGGAAGAGGAGATGGGGAGAGACAGGGTAGTGTAAACTATCCCATGCAGAAGAAGCAAGGGGAAGTGGCTGCAAAAGAGGGGGAGAATAAGGAAGGCTAAAAAGTCAAAACCACATTCAAACTGAATTTGGTTCAGGGAGAAAATGACATACATAATAAATGGGATATCTCAACCTGCAGCAGGATAGGGGGAAGGGGAATGAGAGGAGGGATGATGGATGGGAGGGCATCCTTGGGGGGAGGGGAGGTTGGAAATACCCACTATAGAAGAGGGACAGGATTATGTAGGGAATGGACCAGGTGGGGGGTGGGATGAGTGGGAGGGAATTATAAGCAGCCTTGTACAATATATCTACTATGATAATGTTTTGCATAGCTAGACATGTACAACATATACTGAATTACTTATCTCCCAAGAAGGAATGGGTGACAAGGGAGGAAGGAAATGGATCGGAAATTCGAGGTCTTAACATTAAATGTTTCAAATATAAAAAAAAAGAGCTGATATTTGCTACAAATCTATGTTAAGTATATATTAATAAATCACTTTACAATTTTTAAACTTTTCAATTTTTAGTCTCATAATACATTATCTCTTCTACAGCTACATGTCAATAAAATGTTGAGAATTCATTTTTACAAGAGTTTGAGTTCCAAATTTTTCTCCTTCCTTCCCTCTGTTGCCCCTTTGGAAATGGAAGGAAGCTTGCTATAGTTTATATATGTATTATAATGTAAAAAATATTTCTATGCTCCTCACAGTTGTGGAAGAAGAAACAGATTAAAAATGAGAAAAAATAAAGTAAGTGAAGAAGAAATTCTTTGATCTGCATTCAGAGTCCATCACTTCTTTATTTGGAAGTGAATAGTCCTTTGTACTTTACTTTGATCATTGTGGTTCCTGAGAAGGTCTGAGTCATCCATAATTGATCATTATACAATGTTGCTGATACTGTGTAAAACATTTTCCTGGTTTGGCTCATTTCACTTTGCATCAGTTTGTACAAGTCTCTCCAGATTTTTCTGAAATCTATCAGTTCATCATTTCTTATTGCACAATAGTATTCCATTACATTCTTTTTTTTTTAAACAAATACTTTATTAACTTGTTTTACATCATTCATTTCCACCAGATTTTGAGTTACAATCATTTTCCCCCCATTATTCCCCTACCCAGCCTCCCAGAATAGCAGTCCCACAAGATATCGCTTCCTCCAATCTGCTCTCTCCCATACCTTCTCCCATACCCCCATCGACTTTTCCATTAGAGGAAGATGAATCTTTGTGTCCCAATGCCTGCACATCTTCTCTCCCAATTATAGGCAAAAGAGTATTAATAATAGTATTTATATATATATTTGAAACATTTAATGTCACGACCTTGAATTTCAGATCCATTTCCTTCCTCCCTTGGCACCCATTCCTTCTTGGGATATAAGTAATCCAGGATATGTTGTACATGTCTAGCTATGCAAAACATTATCATAGTAGATATATTGTGCAAGGCTGCTTATAATTCCCTCCCACTCATCCCACCCCCCACCTGGTCCATTCCCTACATGATCCTGTCCCTCTTCTATAGTGGGTACTTCCAACCTCCCCTCACCCCAAGGATGCCCCCCCCCATCCATCATCCCTCCTCTCATCCCCTTCCCCCTATCCTGCTGCAGGTTGAGATATCCCATTTAGTATGTATGTCATTTTCTCCCTGAACCAAATTCAATGTGAATGTGGTTTTGCCTTTTTAGCCTTCCTTATTCTCCCCCTCCTTGCACCCACTTCCCCTACATGAGATAGTTTACCCTACCATGTCTCTCCCCATCTCCTCTTGCCACTTTCCTCTCTCACCTTATAATTTCATCCCTTGAGTATTCTCCCTTCCCAACAAATTCAACCTATGCCCTCTATCCATATATAACTGTAACCATATACACACACATTCACATATGTATTCATATGACCACACCCCCTTCCATTATTTTCATAGTGAGAAAGATATCATCAGTCACAGTTATTGCTTTTCCATATAGGAATGTAAATAGTTCAACTTTGATAAGTTCCTTTGGATTTCTTTTCCCTGATTACCTTCTCAGGCATCTCTTCCTTCTTGTGTCTGGGTGTCAAATTTTCTATTCAATTCTGGTTTTTCCTCAAGAATGCTTGAAAGTCCTCTATTCCACTGAATGACCATATTTTCCCCTGAAACAAAATACTCAGTTTTGCTGGGTAGGTGACCCTTGGGTTCATTCCCAGTTCTTTTGCCCTCTGGAATATCATATTCCATGCCCTTCGATCCTCAGTGTAGAAGCTGCCAGGTCCTGGGCTATTCTGATTGTGTTTCCACAATATTGAAATTGTTTCTTCCTGGCCACTTGTAGTATTTTCTCCTTGATCTGGGGATTCTGGATCCTGGCTATAATATTTCTGGGAGTTTTCTTTTTGGGATCTTTTTCAGGAGGTGATCGGTGGATTCTTTCAACCTCTATTTTGCCCTCTGGATCTAAAACATCAGGGCAGTTTTCCTTGAGAATTTCTTGAAGGGTGATTTCTAGGTTCTTTCTTTGATCATGGCTTTCAGGTAGTCCAATAATTTTTACATTGTCTCTCCTGGATCTATTTTCCAGGTCAGTGGTTTTTCCCATGAGATATTTCACATTGCCTTCTAATCTTTCGTTTGTTTGGATCTGCTTAACAGCATCTTGATTTCTCATAAAGTCATTAGCTTCCATTTGCTCCAGTCTAACTCTGAAGGAATGAATCTCCTCAGTGAACTTTTGAGATTCTTTTTCCATCTGGCAAATTCGACTTTTTAAGGCATTCTTCTCCTCATTGCCCTTTTGGGCCTCCTTTGCCATTTGAGTTAGTCTATTTTTTAAGGTGTTGTTTTCCTCAGTCAGGCTATTGACCCTCATTTCATACTTTTCCTGCATCCTTCTCATTTCTCTTTCTAATTTTTCCTCCACTTCTCTTATTTGATTTTTAAAGTCCTTCTTAAGGTCCTCTATGGCCTGCAACCCACTCATGTTTTCCCCTGGGGCTTTTGGAGCAGGACTTCTGACCTCACAGTCCTTTTCCTGCTCTATGCCCCCAAAATAGGAGTCTAGGGTTGCATTTTTCTGTTTCCTTTGCCTTGGCATGTTGCCACTTAATTGCTTGACTTTTGGGCTTGTTGCCACACTATGGCTTTAAGGCCAGCTAGAGGAATTTTCGTCCCGAACGTGTGGGGGGCAACTTCCGTTTCTGGCAAGCTGTAAACCCACCCACAACTTCCACCCTAGATCACAATCCAGATCCAGGGAGGTTAAAGCAAGAGCGATTACCCCCCAAGACTGATCGCTGGATCTCCCCACGATTTGTAGGCTGGGAGCCGGAAATGCCTCTGAAAACTACAAAATGGCGTGTCTCCTCAGCGGCTTCTAGCCCCCAGGGGAGGGAGCTGACGCATTCCCCAAATACAGGTCCCAAAGTCCATAGGACACTAACCTCTTACTTTGTCCTAGGCAAGTCTATGTTGATAATTCTGGAATCTCCACAGTTCCTGGTGTTCTGGGGTTCCTCCAGCTGGCTGCCCCTGTCGCCTGCTCGCCCCAAAACCTCGGCTCACGTGGACCTGGGCTCAGCTCGGCTCCTGAGCTCTGCGCGCTGCCGGCTCCCAGACCACTGCGCTGGTCCTTCCTGCAGGGTGCTGGGCTGTCCTCAGCGGGAGGTTAGCTTCTCTGTGTCGTTCTGTGGGTGCTGGGGCTCCAGAAGATTTTCAGAGTCCTTTTTTACATAGTTTGTGGAGAATCTGGGGGCAGAGAGGCTTGGACGAGCTGTTTCTACTCCGCCATCTTGGCTCCGCCCTCCTTTCTCTCCATTACATTCTTATGCCAGGATTTGTTCAGCCAGTCCCCAGTTGAAGGGCAGTCCATCAATTTTCATTATTTTAACAACAAAAAACGCTACTATACATATTTTTGCACATAGGTCCTTTTCACTTTTTTATGATCACTTTGGGATATAGACTTGGAAGAGCTATTCCTAGATAAAAAGGTATGCACAGTTTTATTGTTCTTTGGGCATAGATCCAAGTTTCTCTCAAGAATGATTGGGTCAGGGGCGGCTAGGTGGCGCAGTGAGTAAGAGCACCGGCCTTGGAGTTGGGATGACCCAAGATCGAATCCGGCCTCAGAAAATGAGCATCCCACACACAAATAATGACTAGCCGTGTAACCTTGAGCAAGTTACTTAACCCCAATTGCTTAAAAAAAAAAAAAAAGGAAAGAAAAAAAAAGAATGATTGGGTCAGTTCACAACCCCACTAACAGTGAATCAATATCCCATTTTTCCCACACTCATTCCAACATTTATCATTTTCCTTTTGTGTGTGTGATATTGGCTGATCTGATAGGCTTCATGTGGTATCTCAGAGTTTTTTCAATTTGCATTTCTATAATAAAAAGTGATTGAACACTTCTGTATATGCTTATAGATAACTTTCTTTTCTTCACCATCTTGTTTATATGCTTTGACCAGCTGCTATTTTTATCTTTTGACAATTATCAATTGGGGTATGGTGTGTATTTTTTATAAATTTGATTCAGTTCTCTAACTGTTTGAGAAATAAGGCTTTTAGCAGAGACATTTTCCATAATGATTGTTTCTGTTTTCTGCTCTCTGTCTAATCTTGGTTGCATTGGTTTTGTTTGTACAAAAGCCTTTTAATTTAATATTATCCAAATTTGCTGTTTTATATTTTGTAATGCTCTCTCTCTTGTTTTTCATGGATTCTTCCCCTCTCCATGTGTCTTACTGGTAGACTATTATTTGCTCTACTAATTTGCTTATGGTATGCACCTGCTATGACTTTATATTGACATATGGTGTGAAATGTTGGTTTATATCTAGTTGGTATCCTATTGCTTTCTAGTTTTCTCCACAGATTTTTTTGGTCAAATAGTGAATTCTTATTCCAAAATCTGGTATCTTTGGGTTTATAAAACACTAAGTTACTATGGTCATTGAGTACTGTGTCTTGTATATCTAACCTATTCCATTGATCCTACACTCTATTTCTTAGCCAGTTTCAGATAGATTTGATGATTGCTGCTTTATAGTATAGTTTCAAATCTGGTGTTTCTAGGGCACTATCCTTTGAATTTCTTTTTTCATTAGTTCCCTTGATTCTTGACCTTTTGTTCATCCAAGTGAATTTTGTTGTTAATTTTTCTACATTTAGTATTATTTTATTTTATTGTAATTACATTCAAAGATTGTTTTCAAAATTTACTTTTATAAGATTTTGAGTTCCAAATTGTCTTATTCCTCCCTCTATCACTCTGCCCCCTTCCCTAGTTGGTAAGAAATCTGATACAGGCTATACATGTACAATCATATTTAATATATTTCCACATTAGCTGCATTGTGAAAAAAGAATCAGAACAAAGGAGGAAAATCACAAGAAAGACAAAAAAAGAAAATAGTATGCTTCTATCTTCATTCAGACACCATAGTTCTCTCTTTGAATGTGGAGAGTATTTCCCATCCAGAGTCTTTTGGAATTGTCTTAGATATTTACACTGCTGAGAAGAGCTGTCTATAAAATTTGATCATCCCACATTGCTGTTATTTCAGTGTACACTTTTCTCCTGGTCCCACTCACTTAACTCAGCATCATTAAATATAATGTAAATCTTTCCAGGTTTTTCTGAATTCTGCCTGCTCATAATTTCTTACAGAACAATAGTATTCCTTGACATACATATACCACAAGTTGTTTAGCCATTCCCTAGTTGACATGTATCTCTTCAATTTCTAATTCTTTGACACCACAAAAAGAGTTGCTATAAATATATTTATACTTGAGGGTTCTGCTTTTATATGATCTCTTTGGGTTAAAGACCTAGTAGTGTTATTGCTAGATCAAAAGGTATGCAGTTTGATTGCCCTTTGCGTAGAGTTCCAAATTGCTCTCCAGAATGTTTGGATCAGTTCACAACTCTGCCAACAATTCATTATTGTTCAAGTTTCCTACATCTTCTCCAACATTTATCATTTACCTCTTTTATCATATTGGTCAACTGGATAGGTGTGAGGTGGTACCTTGGAGTTGTTTTAATTTGTATTTCTCTAATCAATAGTGATTTAAAACACTTTTTCATTTGACTATAGATGACATAAATTTCTTCATCTGTCAAGTTCCTGTTCATATCCTTTCACCATTTATCAACCAGGAAATTACTTGTATTCTTATAAATTTATCTTAGTTCTCTACATAGTTCAGAAGTGAGACCTTTCTCAGAGACACTGAATGATTCCAGTTTTTTGATTCCTTTCTAATTTTGGTTGCATTGGTTTTCTTTGTGCAACACCTTTTTACATAATGTAATCAAAATTATCCACTTTGCATTGCACAATATTCTATTGCTATTGTTTAGTCACAAATTCTTCTGTACTCCTGTAATGATAATGGAATTTTAAGATCCCCTTGCATTGGCTTGGTTGCCAGGTTAAGTGTTAAGACCCAGAGCTTGTGAACCCTACAGTGGGATGGATTTGTTAACATGACATGAGGAGGCTGAACTGGGAAGATCTGGTGCCATGGATAGAGACAATAACATGCAGAGAGAGGCTGGAAGAAATTCTGGGAGCCAGCATCTGGAGGCTGCTGCTACTTCTGGAGAAAGAGAACTGAGGACTAAACTAGGAGGAAGTATGACTGTGGTGCCAGGTACTTGGTCTGTCTGTTTTTATGTTATTTTGTCAGTTTCATTTGCTGAGAGAGGACATTGCTGTTGTTGCAGAAGTCCTGGGACCTTGCTGTTGGTTCAGAAGCCCTGAAAGATAAATTTCTTGTTGTATGTTTACAGAAATCCTGGAGGAGGGTCTTGTTGATGTTTTCAGGGGTCTTGGGACTGTACTGATGACTTGTGCTGATTCCTCAGACCTTGTTGTTGGGTCCAGGTTGATTTCACAGGCAGGGAGTGAATTGATTAGGAAACCAACAATTTGTATTTTTGTTATTGTGTCTTTGTTAAGTTGTGTCTCCCCAGGAACAAAAACTGCTGAGAACTTCCCTTGGGTCAAGATGAAGAAAAGACAAAAAAATAAATGGGTATTGAATGCTGTGATGATACTGTAACCTAGCTGTGACCTAAGCTTGGATGGATGTCCACCACCTCTTGAGAGGGTGATTGGTGGTGATGGATGGTATTGCAATTCAGGTGTGATCTAGGGGTGGAAAACTTTTAGCCTTTGTACTTTATGACTGACAAAATGAATGTAATTTGTTTATGACTGGAAGGTAATCTCCAATTGAGACTACTCAGGAGTGGGGTAATTTGACTTTTGTACTTTGTGATTGAACTGAGAACTTAAGACTTTGTGATTGACCAAATGAATTTGCTACCCAGGGGTGCAGTACTTTGACTTTTGTGCTTTGAAATTTAACTGAGAATTTACTAAATGATTGAGTTACCCTGTATTTTGACTCTTCTCTTTTCTGTGGATGTTTTGCCTTAATCTGTTACTGAATAAATGGACAGTTATTATGCTCTTAATCAGAACCTGGAAGTTGCTTATGCTTGGCATTACAACTCCATAGATTTGGCATGTCAACTATTCTCCTTCACTTGTGGCATCATTCTTTAAGTCTAAATCATGTACTCACTTTGACTGTATCTTGGTATACACTGCAAGATATTGGTCTATGGCTAGTTTCTGCCATACTATTTTTCAGTTTTCCCAGCAGGTTTTGTCAAACAGTGTGTTCCTATCCCAGAAGCTTGAGTCTGGGTTTATCAAACATCAGATTACTGTAGTCATTGACTATTGTGTTTTGTGTACCTCCAACTATTCCATTGATCTACCATTCTTTTTTTTTACCTAATACCAGTTTTGATGATTGCTACTTTATAATAGAGTTTAGATTTGGTATTGGCAGACCACCTTATTTTGCACTTTTTTCATTAGTTCCCTTTATATTCTTGACCTTTTGTTCTCCTAGATGAATTTTGCTATTATTGTTTTTCTAGCTCAACATAATAATTTGGGGGGTTTTTGTTTGGTATGGCACTGAATAAGTAAATGAATATAGGTAAATTGTCATTTTAATAATATTAGTTCATCCTAACAATGAGTAACTAATATTTTTCTAATTATTTAGATCTAACTTTATTTGTGTAAAAAATGTTTTATAATTGTGTTTATATAGTAAATGTGATTTTTTTGGCAAGCAGACTCCCAAAAGTTTTATGTTGTTTATAGTTATTTTAAATTGAATTTCTCTCTGTCTTCCTCCTGGGCTGTTTTAGTAATACATAGAAATGCCAATGATTTATGTGCGTTTATCTTATATCCATCTTTGCTAAAGTTGTTCATTATTACAAGTAACTTTTTAGTTGATGCTTTAGGGTTCTCTAAGTAGATGATCATATCATCTGCAAAGAGTGATAGTTTTGTTTCCTCATTGAGTATTCTAATTCCTTCAATTACTTTTCCTTTTCTTTATTGCTATAGCTAACATTTGCATTATTATGTTGAATAAGAATGATGATAATGACTATGCTTACTTCACCCCTGATTTTACTGAGAAGGCTTCTAGCTTATCCCCATTACAGATATTGCTTCTTCTGGTTTTAGAAAGATACTCTCTATCATTTCAAAAGCTTTTTCTGCATCTATTGTAATCACATGATTTCTCTTATTTTTGTTATTGATATGGTCAATTATGTTGACAGTTTTCCTAAAATCGAACCAACTTTGCATTTCTGGTATGAATCAAACCTTGTCATAGTGTATTATGCTGGTGATATATTCCTGTAATCACTTTGCTAGGATTTTGTTTAAAATTTTGGCATGAATATTCATTAGGGAAATTGATCTAAAATTTTCTTTCTCTGTTTTAGCTTTCTTGTTTAGGTATTTGTATGGTATTTGTGTCATAAAAGGAGTTTGGTAGAACTTCATCTTAACCTAATTTTCCAAATAGTTAATATAGTATTGGAATTAATTGTTCATTAAATGTTTGGTAGTATTCACTTGTGAATTCATCTGCCCCTCGATTTTTTCCTAGGGAGTTAAGTACTGACTTGTTCAATATCTTTTTTTTCTAAAATGGGGTTATTTAGGCATTCTATTTCCTGATCTGTTAATCTAGGCAATTTATATTTTTTTTAAACATTAATCTGTTTCATTCAGATTGTCAGTTTTATGGGCATATAATTGGGCAAAATATTTCCAAATGATTAATTTCTTCTTCATTGTTGGTGTTTTCACCTTTTTTCATTTTTGATACTAGATTATTTTACTTTCTCTTTTAATCAGATTTACCAATGATTTTCAATCCTATTGGTTTTTTTTTATAATAAGACCAGTTCCTAGATTTATTTATTAGCTCAAAAGTATTTTGTTTAACCTTATTACCCTCACCTTTGATATTCAGGATTTCCAATTCGGTGCTCAGTTTCAGATTTTTAATTTGTTATCTTTTTACTTTTTTTAGTTATATGACATGTTTTTGTCCATTTCGTAGATGTAAGAATTTAGAGAAATAAAATTTCCCCTAAGTACTGCTTTAGCTGTTTGCCATAAAATTTGGTATGTTGAATCATTGTTGTCATTGTCTTGAAATAAAATATTGATTAGTTCTATGATTTGTTCTTTGATCCACTTATTCTTTAGGAATAGATTATTTAATTTCCAATTAATTTTAATCTATACTTCCATTGCCCTTTGTTAAATAAAATGTTATTGCATTATTATCCAAAAAGGATAAATTTAATATTTCTGACTTTTGCATTTCATTTTGAAGGTTTCTTGCTCTGTTACATCATTAGTTTTGGTGTAGGAGCCATATGTTTCTGAGGAAAAGGTATATTCCTTTTTGTTCCCATTCAGTTTCTCCAAAAGTCTGTCATATCTAACTTTTCTAATATTCTATTATTTCCTTAGTTTTTTTTTTCTCCCACCCTTTCTATATTACCATTCCTGAATCCCTCAGTCTCATAACCTGCATGATCCTAGACACCACACCATCTCTCCCTTCCAAACCATTTCCAATTTCTTAATAAGACCTCTTAATTTCTCCTTTGAAACATCTCTCAAATACACCATTATCACCTCTCTGACATAGCTACTACTTTAGAGTGCAGGCCCTTATTACTTCACTCCTTCCTTATTTCCATAGTCTTATTGGTAGGTTTGTCTCTCTTTTTTTCTCCCATTCCACTCAGCTAAAAAGAAAAAAATCCCAAGGCACACATTTGACCATGTCACTTTTCCTTACTCAATAAACTCCACAGGCTTCTTGTCACTTCCATAACCAAATGTAAAATTATCTGGTATTCAAGTTCCTTCAAAACCTCGGCTTCTTCTACTTTCCCAGTATTCTCAAATCTTACTTCTTAACATGTACTTTTCCACTGAGGGGTGCAGGTCTCCTGACTTTCACAAACAAGACACCCATCCCACAGCTTTCAGTATTTTCTTAGGCTATTACCCCACAATCTTTCTCCCCTCAACTCTACCTACTAACTTTCCTAACTTCCTTTAAATTTCAGCAAAAATATATTTTATAGGAAGGCTTTTTTAAATCCCTCTTAATTCTTGTGTCTTTCTGCAGTAGTCTATTTCCTATTTATCTCTTTTTTATATTTTGGGTATATTGGGATTATTGTCTCCCATTAGATTATACACTTCTTATTCTCAGTAATACAATCATATAAAACAACTCTGAAAGAATTTTGGTGAAAAATGCTATCCATATCCAGAGAAAGAACAGATGGTATCTGAATACATATTGAAGCATATTTTTTTACCTTATTTTTCTTGAGGTTTTTTTTGTCTTTGCTTTCTTTCACAACATGACTAATATGGAAATTTTTCACATGACTACACATGTATAGCCTATATGGAATTTCTAGCCTTCTCAATAGAGAAGGTGAAGAGGGAGGACAGGAGGTAATTGAAACTCAGTTTTAAAAATGAATGTTTAAAAACTGTTTTTAAATTTCACTGGGAAAAAATAAAATACTAAAGAAATTTTAAAAATTAAAAAAGAATGTCATTCTTGCTAAAAACTTTTAATCAATCTCTTCTCAGTATACTTGAAAAAGTCAATACGGGTACATGGCTAAGCGGGGAGGGACTGTATTTTGTTTCTTTTTGTATCCCTAGTAATTAGCACAGTGTCTAACATATAATAGGTGCTCAATAAATGGTTATTGATTCAATGATGTTAGAACATCATTCTTGAAGCAGAGCCAAGAAGGCAGAATCACAGCAAGGACTTATCTGAGCTATTCCCCAAGCTTCATCAAATATCTTTAAAAATGACTTAGCAAATTCTAGAACAGTCAAACCCACAAAAAGACAGAGTGAAACAAATTTCCACCCCAAGACAATTTGGAAGGTAGGCAGGAAAGGTATGTTGGACCAGGGTGAGAGAAGAGTGCAATCCAGTGCAGACTAGGCCCCAGCAAACCAGTAGTAGGCTTCAGGGCAACTGAATCACTGGCAGCAGTGGCAGTTTCCAGACCTCAGTCCACAGACACCAAAGACACCTTGAAAAGTCAGCAGGAAAGGTCTGTCATATTTGGTGAGAGTAGAGCACATCTAATACAGGCTTTGTTGGCATAGCCCTGGCCCCAGCAGACCGGGCACAGATATTTGCAGTGACTAAATCAGTAGCAGTAGCTGCTGCTTCCACAGCTCTCAGCCCACAGATTGTAGGGGGGTGTCTAATACCTGTACGGAAGGTGATTACAGGAGTATTTTTTGCTACCACTTAGGCAATACTCTGTTGTTTTGCCCATACTCAGATCTGTGTCACAATTTGGGGTGACAGTCCTAGGGTGAGGAAGAGCACTACCATAGCAGAGACTGCAGTTGCAATGAAGTGGAGACACTCCTCACAGTTCCAGGAAAGAAAAGAGTGCTTGTGCTTGCTCACACACAAGAGCACAGGCCATAAGAGTAATATACCCTTATCTTAGATCCATACCTCCTTGGAAGAACTGGAAACTTACAGGTTTGTAGAAGTATTTTTGAAAACAGCTGCACAAAATGCCTGAAGCTTAACATGGTTTGCTGTCTACCATGGAAGCAGAACCCTATTTAAAACAAAGAGTTAAAAGTAAAAATAATAAGCTGGAGAAATGAATCAACAACAGAAAAAAAAAAAACTCTTGTATAGAAAGTCATTATGGTGACAAGGAAGACCAAAAGATGCTCTTGAAAAAAGACAACAAAGTCAAAGCTCCTACATTCAAAGTCTCCAAGAAAAATATGAATTGGTCTCAGGTCATGGAAGAGCTCAAAAAGAAATTTGAAAATCAAGTAAAAGAGGTAGAAAAAAATTTGGAAGAGAAATGAGAATGATACAAGAAAACAATGAGGAAAAAAAAGTTAAAAGCTGCTGTGGGCTGCTCAGTGTCCAGCACTTAGCATGATATGGAGACATGAATAAGAAATGACCAGGCCATGTGGGTAGTTCAAGGAAGAACCATGAACTCCATTTATTGATTTCCAGGACAAGGTTTTTATAGAGCAATGAGACAAAGGAAGGGATCTCAAGTAGTCTTATCATTACCTTAGTCTGTTATATCCTGGAAGTAGCTGGGCAGTAAGGCCTTTTGTTCTCTAGGTGCAAGAAAGTCTTAGTAAAAGTCAGTTACAGCCTTTCATGTGCAGTGACATCACATTGGATGCTCTTGAGAGCTGGCTTCAAGGCCTGAAGCCAAAGCCGCATCATCAAGTATATCTGCATAGGAACTGACCACCTAAGAATTCAAATATTTAAGTTTTGAACACCTAAGGTTTTGGGGCAAAGCCTTAGATCTTAGCCTCAGGTACCTCTTAATGCAGCTGCAGTCATAAACTGATACAACTGAGAGCAGGCTTCAAAGCTGAAGCGCAATCCTCAAAAGACATCATGTTTAGAGCTGGCCACCCAAAGATACCAGAGTGCAGAATCAGATAAAAGTCCTGGCTCAGGCGTCTTTTGCTCCCAACAAAAAGCTTTGTAAAGACACAAAAAACATTGAAGAAAAAGGAAAAAAAAGTCTTAAAAACAGCCTATGTCAAATGGCAGAAGATGTGCAAAAAGCCAATGAGGAGAAGAATGCTTTAAAAAGCACCACCAGCCAAAAGGAAAAGGAGGTCCAAATGCTTACTGAAGAAAATAATTCTGTAAAAATTGGAATGGAGCAAATGGCCTAAAGAGAAATCAAGAAACAATAAAATAAAACCAGAAGAAAAAAAAATAGAAGACATCATGACAATTTCATTAGAAAAAATATGGACCTGGAAAATAGATCCAGGAGAGAAAATTGAAAAATTATTGTACTACTTGAAAGCCATGATGAAAAAAAAAATAGCCTAAACACCATCTTTCAAAAATTGTCAAGGAAAATTACCCTCATATTCTAGAACCAGAGGGTAAAACAGAAACTGAAAAAAATCCACCAATTACCTCCTGAAAGAAATCCCAAAATGAAAACTGCCAGAAATATTATAGACAAATCACATAGTTGCCAGGTTAAGGGGAAAATATTTCAAGCAGCTCGAAAGATTCAATTAGAGTAACACAGAGCCACAATCAGGATAACAGAAGATTTAGCAGTTTCTACATTAAAGGGTCAGATGGCTTGGAATATGATATTCTGGAGCTAGGATTACAACCAAGATTCACCACCTCAGCAAAACTGAGTATAATCCTTCAGGGGGAAAATGGGAATTCAATGAAATAGATGACTCTCAAGCATTTTTGATGAAAAGGCCAGAGCTAAACAATTTGACTTTCAAATAAAAGATTCAAGAGATGCATCAAAAGGAAAACAGGAAAGAAAAATTATAAGATGCTTAATAAGTTTAAACTGTTTACATTCCTACATGGGAAGATGACATTTGTGACTAAAAAGATCTTTTTCATTATCAGGGCAGTCAGAAGGAATATATGTATAAAAGAGCCACACATGTGAGTTCAACATGAAGGGATGTTATCTAAAAAAAATAAAATAAAATTATGGGGTGAGAGAGGAAGATACTGGAAGAAAAAAGGGAGAGGTAGAATGCAATAAATTATTTCACATAAAAGAGGCAAGAAAAAGTATTTGCAGTGGAGTGGAAGACAGAAGAGGGAATGAGTTAACCTTACTCTCATGAAAATTGACTCAGAGAGGGAATAATACACACACACACACACACACACACACACACACACACACAATTGGGTATAGAAATCTATCTTATCTTTCAGTAGAGTAGGAGGGAAGGGAATCAGAATAGGGTGGGTGATAGAAGGGAGAGCAGATTGGTGAAGGGGGTATATGGAAACAAAATACTTTTGAGGAAGGACAGCATGAAAGGAGAGAAAGAATACAATAATTGGGAGTAGGAAGGAAAAGATGGAGGGAAATACAGTTAGTAACATTAACCATGAAAAAATTTTGAAGCAAGTTTCTCTGATAAAGTCCTCATTTCTCAAACATATAGAGAATTTAGTCAAATTTATAAAAACAAGAGACACTCCCCAAGTGATAAATGATCAAAATATATGATCAGTTTTTAGATGAAGTAATCAAAGCTATCTCTAGCCATGTGAAAAATAAAAACTAACTCATTATTCATTAGAGAAATGCAAATTAAAACAATTCTGAGGTACTACCTCATAACCATTAGATTAGCTAATAAGACAGAAGAGGTAAATGACAATTACACCACACCAGCAGATGTGGTGAAAATGAGACATTAATGCACTGTTGGTGAAGTTTAACAGTATAATTTATAAACTGATTTATAAGTAATTTGGAAGTATGTCCAAAGGACTATAAAACAATGTATACCCTTTGACCTAGCAATACCACTACTAAGTCTATATCCCAAAAGAGATTAAAAAAAGGAAAATGGGGGCAGCTAGGTGGCACATTGAGTAACAGTGCCTGCCCCAGAGTTGGGATGACCCAGGATCAGATCCAGCCTCAGAAAATGAGCACCCTCACATAAATAATGAGTGTATCCTTGAGTAAGTTACTTAACCCCAAATGCTTTAGAAAAAATAAAATAAATTAAAAATTTTTAAAATTAAGAAAATTTTTAAAAAGGAAAATGACCTATATGTACCAAAATATTTATAGCAACTCTTTTCTGTGAGCAAAGAATTAGAAATTGAGGGGATGTCCATCAATTGGGGACTGGTTGAGCAAGTTGTGGTGTGTGATTATGATTGAATAATATTTTACTTTTAGAAGTGATGAGCAGGATGATCTCAGAAAAACCTGAGAAGTCTTACATGGGCTGATGCAAAGTGAAATATACTGTGTACAAAGTAGCAGGAACATCATACAATGATCAGATATGAATGACTTATCTATTTTCAGCAATACAATGATATAAGACAACTCTGAAGGGATTATGATGAAAAATGTTAATCATTACCAGAGAAAGAACAAATTGTGCCTGAACACAGATAGAAGTGTAGTTTTTACTATTTTTGAGGTTTTTTTTTGTTGTTGTTGTTGTTTGTCTATGTTTCTTTCACAACACGACTAATAAGAAAATGTTTTGCATGACTACACATTTATAACCTCCATAGAATTGCTAGCCTTCTCAATGAGGGTAGGTGAGGAGGGAGGAAGGGAAAGAATTAGGAACTCTGTAAAAATGAATGTTAAACACTGTTTTTACATTTAACTGGGCAAAAATAAAAGACTAAAGACATTTTGAAAACGAAAAGAGGAGAATGTCATTCTTGCTCCAAATTTCTCCTCAGTATACGTGAGGAAGTCAATACTGGTACATGGCTAAATAGCCTCATTTTACCTGAAACTGATTCTTTTACAACTTTTTTTTCCAGTTCAATTAATTTTTAGTTTAAGCCCTGTGATGTTACTTTATTGTTTGGGCATCATCACTTATTTCAAATTAAATGGAGTTAATTAAATCCATAATCT
This sequence comes from Gymnobelideus leadbeateri, assembly GCA_011680675.1. Classification (NCBI taxonomy): domain Eukaryota; kingdom Metazoa; phylum Chordata; class Mammalia; order Diprotodontia; family Petauridae; genus Gymnobelideus; species Gymnobelideus leadbeateri. The sequence goes on along the minus strand of WOXC01000008.1, from coordinate 481,510 downwards.
TGTTTTCTCACTAGATGAGAAAGGCAAAGTGGAGAGGAGCAACAGTTCTCAAAATTTGTCCTGGTTGTTAAAGTACATTCCATAAACCCCAGGAATCCCCTGTTTTAGTGTATTATTAAGGTCAAAATCTTTCTTGTAATAATACTAATAGATAATTTATCCTTTAAAATATTGCTCCATTTTCCAACTATGTAACTGGGTGAGCCTATTTTTTCTTCATATACTTCCACTAAAATAGCATATCACAAGAGATTGAATGCACATAAAAATGAGTATACATGAATTTTCCATTAAATCAGATATTAAGCATATTTTTAAAAATATGCAAAACAATGTCACTGTTCACAATATTTTTTCTTGTTTTGGAAAATAAGAGTTATATAAAATAAAATGTTATTTATATTAGTGTGCTTTGAGTTTATTATTTTAAATGAATAAAAAATTAAATGTAACACTTTTGTTTTCCAATATCATAAAAATAAAGAGTTATAGCTCACTTCAACAAAAGCTATCTGGGGTCCTTGATAAAGTTTAAAGACTCTAACATAGTTCTGAGACCAAAATGTTTGAGAACTGTTTGTTTACAACATAGCTTGCCAGGTTTAGAACTTTGAAAACCCTAGGATAGAATCCCAGTTCTGATATTTTTAGCCCAGTGATGTTGGACAAATAACCTTTCTAAATCTCTGTGTTCTCATCTATAAATTAGAGATAATTATACTTTTTTTAAAATGTGTCTTACAAGGATTGTAAGTGGGAGAATAGTCAAGTGGGAGAGTACCTGGCAAACCCTTTGTAAGTGTGAAAGAACAATATAAATTATACTGTTATACTTTCCATAATTTTAGATTTCCAATGACCACTGTCTCTTAGAGACAAACAAGGTAAAATAGGCAAAGCCTACTTCATTCCATAAACACTCAGTATTCCTTCGAAAAACTATTTTCACCAAGGATAACATCTTCATGAAGTTCAAGATTATTTGTTATGGAGTAAAGATTATGTAAGACAAATAGCAGCAACATATCCCTCCCAAAAATGAATAGACAGAGCAGTTGAGGAGAAAATGAACCTGTGGAAATGTATGTTTAATAGGAAATAACAACTGACTGGCATATTGGGATGTGTAGTTCTTAGCCTTGAGAAGGGACATGGGACTGCTGAAATCTTTGAGCAGAAAGGTGGAATTGATTCATACCTTGAGAGTTCTTAAAGATATATCAACAATCTGAAAGAAAAACTCAAAGGATAGCCTAGAAATCACAATAACAAAACATTTACAACAGAAATAGGGTTAACCTTTTCAGCCCCTTTCAATACTTAGTTAACTGAGGGGAGAGGATGCTTTTATATGTATATGTACATCCCAGGTAGGAAATGAGAATGAAGAAAAGAAAAGAAAGCTAAGTTGTGATAGATGAGGCAGAAACTGGAGAAGGCAATAAACTACTGAAAGGAAAAAGGATAGAAAAGCTATACGAGGTGAATGAAATTATAATAATGGATGACACTGAGAAAATACAACTGTTCAATTTTTATTTTCTCTGCCAAAAAAGAATGGTCTTTGTAATGGAAAGAAGAGAGAAAAAATGACTAATAGGGACTTGATTTCCAAGACATATATGGAGGTAATAATAAAACACCTAAGCATATTTGATGAGTTCAAGTCACCAGGTCATGAAAAAATGTAGTCTAGGCTACTTTTTAAATTATGAAATACCATATTTTAACTGTCTTCAAGATCATGAAGAATAGGACAAGCATCTAGTGACTGGAGAAATTAAATATTTTCCCTATATAAATAAATGAACATAAAAACTGCATACTATAGAGCAGAGAGCTTAATTTAGATTCCTGGCAAATTTTTCAAATGTAATAAATACAGTGGAGATTGGTAATGAATACTTTGAATGACACAAAGATAATCAAAAAGAGCCTGCATGACTTCATTGACAAGTCAGGCAAGAATAACCTCATTTCCTTTTGGGCAGCATTAGCAGACCAGTAGATTAGAACAGTGTTGTAGTTATAGTTTATATAGATTTTATCAAAACATTTAGCAAATTCTCTAATATTATTCATTTTGAAATGTTGGAAAGATATAAGTTAGCTCATAGTAGAATTTAAGAGGTTTAGAAATAAATTAGTAGACCCAAGAAGGAGTCGGGAATTTTCAAACTCAACTTGGTTGGAGGTCTCTAATAAAGTAGAAAAAAGGATTTGGACTTGGAACATTCACTGTTATACATATTTATCATTAGCTGGGAAAATCACTAACACAGTACATTTAAAACTATGATTACAGAGAAGTTCCCAGGGAAGTTTGGCAGAGAAGTCACTAATACTCACTTTTAGAGTTTCCTTATCTAGGATTTCCCTATTAAAGATCTCAGACATTTTATCCCTATACTAATCCCTATCATATACTATACTTTATAGCTAGATTAGAATGCTAGCTCTTCCAAGAAATCCATATTACATATGTGATCTTTGGGTATTCTCATACCTCCAGAAGACATCAAACTCATCTCTACCTGTAAGAATCTTTGTCAAGGGACAGAAAAAGCATCATTTACTCTCTGAAACCTGTCTTGATTACTTTCCCTACTCTTCAACAGTTAAAGGGTTCTTTCTCTTCCTCAGACTTTTAGTTCCTTTTTAAAGATGCAGAAAATGTCTTTGATACTCACTAAAATGTGATTTCTACCTGTACAATCAATCATGTTTCTGAGTCACAGCTTTTATAATCAATTACCTTAGCACTATAGTCATGTCATTTTGTCCATTTAAGTTCCAGTTTTATCATTTATTAAAAAGACAGGGGCAGAGGGAAAGGCAGCAGGGGTCTCATATTGGAGGGAGTGTCCCTTCTAGCTCTGTAGTCCATAACCCATAATCTGACTTGTTTTGAAAAAAAATATAAGGACATTTTTATTGAAAAAAAAATCATCTGAAAGGTTTGAAAGCTTGATGTAATGAAATTTGCCTATTCTTCTTGGGTGATTTAATTGTTCAACTCTGCATTCAGAAAATCGTACCTTTTGAAAGTAAATTCATAATTATTATGGTACATTTAGTGAACAAGGCTAATAGATTTTATGAAAGTTATAAGAATAAGAATCATCAAGCTACATATTGGATGCCTAGATGTTCATATCAGACTGACATCATCACAGGATTCTGTTTTCTAAAAATAATGCCAAATGTAAAATCATATTCATTATATAGTATAATGAAGCATTTGCATTAAATATACAGGTTGTCTCAAAGTCCTACTATACTCTTACAATTATTCCTACATGTACATGTGTGTTTATATATGCACATATATGTAATTATTCATATAGCTTCAATGTCATCATAACATTGACATATGTTTTACTGATTCTATTTAGCCCTTACATATTAAAAACTATTTTAAGACATAACTTATTTTCCTCACTAAAATGATAAAAAGTTAAGCTGTGAATAAAGGTCAGAAAACAGCTTTTGAATAAACAAATGTAAGATAATATAATCATCTTTAAAAAATAACCGTATTCAAAAAGATTCATGATTTGAAAACATTTAGGATATTTGAGAGGTTTGTTGAAAGAACTCAAAAGTATTTTAAACATCTACTCAATCATGAGTCAATAAAGCATTTGGGAATTTGGCTTTATTGTATGCTATTTCACACTATCAAAAGCAATTTGTAGCCTGGGAAATGTAGTTGTGGTGCATTGGCTGCCTAAACAAATTGCAATGGCAATAATCAGAGGTTCTCATTTGAAGATATTGGCACTTTTCAGAAGTTAAATGCAGTGAAGCCTATTACATTTGTGTCTTATTAACCAGCTTCAAATGGGGCTATGAAGCATTTTGTTCTCACTTTGCAATAAACCCCGGAGACATTCTGCTGCTGGTGAAAGATTTGTCTTTGCCACATTGTTGGGTGAATTTCCATTTACTAAAGAGGAAGAAAATGGAAGATTTGAATTTTGCTTAAGAGGAAGAACATGTTAGTGCTGTGCTCTATTTTCATTTTAATCATATGAGGAGAGATGGCTCAACATATGTATCTCATTTTTATCTATAAAAGTAACTATGTGTTTGATCCTGAGAGGGTGGAAATAAAGTTTAATTCAGATAAAGCTATGGGTTAAAAACTATACAAGAAAGAAATTTCATACAATGGACCCATCTGTACTAACTATATGGTCCAGTAAGCTTATCCCTTTCAAAATATGCAGTTCATCTCTGGGCATCCTGGAGGTGATTATAAGAAACCCTCATAAAATCTCTGAATCTTTTCATTATCTGATTCTGCCTGAATCCTAAACCAAATTTCTTCCTAGACTTAGCTGCTAGGTAAAGCCAGAGCAGTGTAATGACTTGCACTGAGCTCCTGACTCCCATAGCTGGTTGCCTTCTTTAGCTGGAAAATTTAACCTTGCATCCTAAATTGAGATCTATGACTTCTTGTTCTTCACACAGATTTGTTTAACTTCAGTAGAAATCTTGATGCTCTTTCATTTTGTGAATGTCTGACTGGAAACTAGAGGGGGGAAACCCACATAGAAGCACAAATTTTATCTGTTCTCTCTGTGACTTTGTACTTTCTGTCCCTTCTTCTTTCTGTGCTCTCCCTCCTTACTTCTACCTCTTAGATACCCTAATTCCTTCAAAACTCAATTCAACTCCCACATTCTTAAAGAGGCTTTTCCTAATACCCCCTCACCTCCAATTCCTAGTGCTATCTCTTTTACCTTTCATCTAGTCTGTACAGATCATGAATGTACCTAGTTATTTACACAATTTTGTCCCCAATTAGAACCCCTTATGATCAGAAACCATTTTGCCTCTCTTTGAATCCCTAGTACTTAGCTTAGATTTTAAGCACATGATAAGCTCTATCTCTGTTTCTATGCTTGCCTCTGTCTCTCTCTGTCTCTGTCTCTCTGTCTTTGTCTGTCTCACCCTCTCTCCTCTGTCTCTTTCTCTCTGTCTCACACACACATACATACACACACCCTTATGCACTACAAACACATCATTTGCTTCTAAATGCAGGAAGAAAGGCAGTTGATGATGAACCAGTGTTTTTCTATTTAGTCATCCTGAGGGTAAACTCTTTTGGCCAGACGTTCTCTTAATTAAAATGGTAGAATACATAAGTAATGCAATTTAAATGCCCTAAATGCTACTGCTGATAGGTAGTGAGGAATCATTCCATAATGGTGAGAAGAAAGGTAAAAGTCAATGGAACTGGTTTGGGGAAATTGAAAATTTACTACTTAGCTTTTCCATCTTCCTCGGTCCCTTGGCAGTTTTGCTGCCCCTTGTCCCGCCAAGGAAATAAAAGACTTCTTGCTCACAGCCAGGAGGAAAGATGGCAGATCTGTCAAGATCAAGAAAAGCAAGGACAATGTGAAGTTTAAGATTCTCTACAGCGGGTACATGTACACACTGGTCATCACAGACAAAGAGAAGGCAGAGAAACTTAAACAGTTCCTGCCTCCTGGTTTGGCTGTGAAGGAATCATTCATTGTTCCACCTGTATTAAAATGTAGGGGGGAATAAGAGAAAAGAAAATTAGCTACTTAGAAGTGTCCAAGTCAGAGAACTGCTTCCTCCCATGCTTTGTTCCTAAAGTTCAGGGGGGAAGAGTGGTGACTCATGTTCAGGGTATTTGAAAAAATTATTTCCCCTAATGAAGGAATTGGAGATGAGAGTTAAGAAAGATTCATTGTTGGGGTGCCTAGGTGGCACAGTGAAGAGAGCACTGGCCCTGGAGTCAGGACAACCTGAGTTCAAATGGGGCCTCTGACACTTAACACAAAAGCAAGCCATGTGACCTTGGGCAAGTCACTTAACCTCAATTGCCCTCCAAAAGGGGAAAAAAAGAGAAAATTCATTGCCAGGGTCAACATGGGTACACTGAGCTATCTAAAGCACTTAAATCAGTTCTATTCTAAGTGCATAGAAGGAGAAGCTTTGTTAACTCATGCAATTTGTTTTTTTGGAGAGATGCTCATACGGATCATGTTTGAACTTTATAGTACACAATATGCTAATAGCATAATAAATATTATATAGTTAAGGTTTTAGAAAAGATGAGAGTCAATGTGGAATAATCAATTGAAATATAGTGACAAATTTAAGACAATGAGTTGGGTTTCTGTCACCTCTAGCACATACTGGCTTCATTACCCTGAAAGAATCGCATAACTTCTTTGTATCCCAGGCAATTCTTTAAGGTTATGAAATGCGGAAAAGTAACCGTGTCTATTAGTAGAGAAAGTACTTCACTGAGATCTCCCTATACCAATGAAATCATAGGTCTTATAAAACAAAATACCAAACCAAATATATGGACTTTTCTAGTTTTAGGGCTAGATACTACCCGTAGCAGCATAATAGTTTAAAAAATAATGTACACCATAGCTTAAAAAAAGCTTTAAGGCTGAAAATAAAGAAACCACTTTGTAGTTAGTTATAGATTTCACTAGAAACTAGTAAAACAGAGGAACTCAGTATAGACATACTGACTCAGTGAAGAAAAAACTGCCAAATGAACTTAACAGAGTGAATAGGTGACTCTATAGGGTCAAAGATATTAGTTGCCCTGTCTGACCACCCATCTTCTTTATGAATGTTTTCCATGACTTCACTAGTTCTCTAAGTGTTATGTCTCCTTAATCTGTATGCCTTGGTCACACTTTTATCCTAAAATATATATTGTGTCTCACAAATTTTCTGGGGAAAAACATAGTCCTGTATATGTAGAGGATATTTCCCATTACTAGGTTACTTATTTTACTTACCTTTTTTGATTACATGTATTTTTCTTTGAACTAAATATCATCTGGTTGGAATAGTAAAAAAAGACTTAATTTTGTAAATAAATCTATGCTTCTCAGTGATACTATAAAGTACATTAAAACTAAGATACCTGGGGGTGGCTAGGCAGTGCAGTGAATAGAGCACTTGCCCTGGAGTCAGGAGGACCTGAGCTCAAATTCGGCCTCAGACACTTGACACACTTACTAGCCTTGTGACTTTGGGCAAGTCACTTAACCCCAATTGTCCTCCAAAAAGCAAAACAAACAAAAGTAAGATAGCTTTTTGAAAGTGCCCACACATGAAGGGTCTTAAGGTGTTTCAGAAGTAGTCATCATAAAACTGCTACAAAGAAGAACTTGTGTAAGACAACATGGCCTAGAGAAAATTCCTCCTTAATTTGAAATCTGCTGTGAATACATTCTGCGAAAGTATCAAACACCTCTCAGAAATATTTGTCTTCCTGTTTTATACTCAGTTTTAATTACAGCCTTGTGAAAATAGTTATATAGTTCAAGGAAACTTGGAATTTACATAGAGAACTTGTTGGTTAATGGTTTTTCTGTACCTCCATGACCTCTTTGGGGGTTTTCTTGGGAGAGATATTGAAGTGGTTTGCCATTTATCTCCCTGGCTCATTTTAAGATGAGGAAATTAATGCAAACAGGTTTGAGTGACTTGCACGGTGTCACACAGGTAGTAAATAGATGAGACCAGATTTGGTCTTATGCAGATAAGTCTTCCTGACTCTGATTGGCACTCTCTAAATTGTATCACTTATATTGCACCTTCATGGGGAAAACTGTTGCACAGGAGTCTTTAAGGTTTAGTTTACTAAACACATTCTTTCTTTTTTTTTTTTCAAAATAAAGAACTATTAAGAATAATGGGACCTGGCAGTCTTTGGACCTTTCACTCAATTGTGTTTTTATAAATATGTAGATTTCTTTATAATATCATTCTAAAAATCTTCTTACATCTTTCTTATGTGTTCATCCAAGATGTTAATATTTTTGTTAATTGATAATTCCAGTTGTGTCTGATTCTTTGTGACCCCGCTTTGGGTTCTCTTGGAAAAGACACTGGAGTAGTTTGCCTTTTTACAAATGAGGCACTGAGGCAAACATGGTTAAGTGACTTGCCCAGGGTCACACAGCTAAGTGTCTAAGGTCAGATTTGAACTCCTGAAGATGTATCAGCCTGACTTCAGGTACTTTATCTCCAATGCCACTTTACTTCCCAGGATGTCAATGATACAAATTTAAATTCTTTTTTTTTTTCTTTTCTGGGGGGAGATGGGGAGATAGATGGATAATTAGGCATATATTTTTGTCATTAATAATAGTTACAGTCACCATTTTTGGGAAATGAAATTAAAGGTTTTGGGTTTGTTTTTTTCTCCACTTCCTCTTATATCCTCTTTTCCTAGTAACAAATCTGCCCAACAACTTCAAAATTGTTAGTTGGTTAGTCATTTATCATTTATTAATCATTTGCTTTGTCAGGCACTGTGACCAATATTTGTATAAAATATTGCAAAAAAATAGCAATTCTAGAACAGACTTCTGTATATGATTGACTTAGTAGAGTTGTATTTACCATCTTTGTTTTACTGCCATACTCTCAATCATTCAAGTTCATGAAATTGGTGTCATCCTTGACTCATCATTCTAACTCAGCTTACATAGCCAATTTCCAGAACTCTTTGTTTGAATATTCTATGTCTCTAAAATCCATATAATCTCTTCTCATACAGTCACATTTTAAGTATCTACTATGTTTTAGGCATGTGCTAATCACTAAGGAAACAATGAATGACAAGGAGATCACACACTACTTAATATTTTATTTTTGCACAATTACATGCAAATACAATTTTAACATTCATTTTAAAAACTTTTGAGTTCCAAATTATCTTTTCCTCTCCCCAGGCTCCACCCCCCCCCCAATTTAGAAGGCAAACTATTTTATATGAACAATACATGTGTAGTCATGTAAAACATTTCAATATTAGTCTTGTTGTGAAAGAAAATGTAGACAAAAAAAACAAAAAAAAGTTTTACAAGTATGTGTCTATCTCGATTCAGACACCATCAATTCTTTGTCTGGGGAAGGATAGCATTTTTCATCCTAAAAGCTTCAGAAATGTCTTGAATCATTTTATTGCTGAGAATAGCTGATCACTGCTGACCATCTTATAATATTACTGTTATTTAGCACATAGACATTTCACCTTGCATTAGCTAATGTAAGTCTTTTGAGTTTTTTCTGAGAGCATTCTTTTCACCATTTCTTATAGTAAAATAATATTCAATCATACTCACATATCATAATTTATCCCACCATTACCCAGTTGATGGGCATCCCCTCAATTTCTAATTATTTGCTTCCATAAAAGAGATATTACAAATATTTTTGTACATATAGGTCCTTTCTCTTTTTGTTTTTCTATCTCTTTTGGGATACAGACCTAGTAGTGATATTGCTAGGTCAAAGGGTATTCGTGGTTTTATAGGCCTTTGGGCATAGGTCCAAATTGTTTAGAGAATGGTTGAATCATTTCATAACTCCACCAAAAGTCTGTTTAAAGTCCCATTTTTCCCATACCCCATACAGCATTTGTCATTCACTTTTTCTGTCTTATTAGCCAATCCAATAGGAATGAGGTAATACCTTAGAATTGTTTTAATTTGCATTTCTCCAATCAACAGTGAGTTAGATCATTATTATATGGTTATAGAGAATTTTGATTACTTTATCTGAAAACTGTTCATCTCTCTTCACCATTTACCAATTTTGGAATGGCTCTTATTTTCATAAATTTAATTCAGTTTTCTATATTTTTGAGAAATTGGCCCTTTAACAGAGAAATTTCCTTCATTTTTTTCAGAGTTGTTATTAAATGTATTTTCCTCTGTCATACCCCCCATTTATTCTGTTCTCTCTCCCCTATCACCCTGTCCGTCCTCAAAAGTGTTTTGCTTCTAACACTTTTGCTAATCCGGCCTTCCTTCTAAACCTCCTCCCCCTTTCTCTTGCCCCCTCCCCCCCACCACTTTTTTGTATGGTAAGACAGACTTCTATATCCAATTGAGTGTGTATGTTGTTACCCTTTTGAGCCAGTTCTGATGAGAGTAAGGTTCATGCATTCCCCTTCATCTCCCCCATTTTTTCCTTCACCATAAATGCCTTTTCTCATTTCTTTTATGTGAAATAATTGTAATGGGAATGGGGATTTGAAGATCTTCCCTCCCCTTTAAGAATTCTAAGGGAATTTGAAAATCCTTCCTGCTTTGAAGATCTTCCCTGCGCCCTAATAAGCCAAATAAAATCACATGGAGTCTATGGTGGGAAGAGTTTGCTGAACAGGTGGGGCAGAGCCCAGAGGAAGCTGGGAGTCAGAGGAACTAGAGCTGGAGGGAAGAGAAAACTCAGGCAAGGAGATATCTAGAAGCTTGTGAGTGTTTGTTTGTGGGAACTCTAAAGGATGGTGTGGCTCTCTTCTATTATGTTGTATTAACTTCTTTGTTGCTACCATGGATTTGACTTTCTGGTGTTGGGATTTGGCTTTCTAGTATATGAGTAAATGTTTCCTTCTGTTTCATGTATGAAGAGTCCTTTATATTTTGTGATTCAGAATTTTGGTGGCATAGTCATAGTCACCATGGATGCAGTGAATATTGTGTTGACACTACATTTGGCAACAAGAATGGGATCACAAAATACTGGACTTCTATTTGGAGGCAGAAGAGTTTTTTTTTTTACTTTAAACAAATGCTTTATTAACTTCTGTTTTACATCATTCATTTCCGCCAGGTTTTGAGTTATAATCATTTTCCCCCCATTATTCCTCTACCCAACCTCCCAGAATAGCACTCCTACAAGATATCGCTTCCTCCAATCTGCTCTCTCCCATACCTTCTCCCATACTCCCATCGACTTTTCCATTAGAGGAAGATGAATCTTTGTGTCCCAATGCCTGCACATCTTATCTCCCAATTATAGGCAAAAGAGTATTAATAATAGTATTTATATATATATTTGAAACATCTAATGTTATGACCTCGAATTTCAGATCCATTTCCTTCCTCCCTTGTCGCCCATTCCTTCTTGGGAGATAAGTAATTCAGTATATGTTGTACCTGTCTAGCTAAGCAAAACATTATCATGGTAGATATATTGTACAAAGCTGCTTATAATTCCCTCCCACTCATCCCAACCCCCACCTGGTCCATTTCCTACATGATCCTGTCCCTCTTCTATAGTGGGTACTTCCAACCTCCCCTCACCCCAAGGATGCCCTCCCATCCATCATCCCTCCTCTCATCCCCCTTCCCCCTATCCTGCTGCAGGTTGAGATATCTCATTTAGTATGTATGTCATTTTCTCCCTGAACCAAATTCAATGTGAATGTGGTTTTGCCTCTTTAGCCTTCCTTATTCTCCCCCTCCTTTGCAACCACTTCCCCTACATGAGATAGTTTACCCTACCATGTCTCTCCCCATCTCCTCTTGGCACTTTTCTCTCACCTCATAATTTCATCCCTTGAGTATTCTCCCTTCCCAACAAATTCAACTTATGCCCTCTATGCATATATAACTGTAACCATATACACACACATTCACATATATATTCATATGACCATACCCCCTTCTTCCATTATTTTCATAGTGAGAAAGATATCATCAGTCACAGATATTACTTTTCCATATAGGAATGTAAATAGTTCAACTTTGATAAGTTCCTTTTGATTTCTTTTCCCTGATCACCTTCTCAGGCATCTCTTACTTCTTGCGTCTGGATGTCAAATTTTCTATTCACCTCTGGTTTTTTCCTCAAGAATGCTTGAAAGTCCTCTATTCCACTGAATGACCATATTTTCCCATGAAACAAAATACTCAGTTTTGCTGGGTAGGTGACCCTTGGGTTCATTTCCAGTTCTTTTGCCCTCTGGAATATCATATTCCATGCCCTTCGATCCCTCAGTGTAGAAGCTGCCAGGTCCTGGGCTATTCTGATTGTGTTTCCACAATATTGAAATTGTTTCTTCCTGGCTGCCTGGAGTATTTTCTCCTTGATCTGGGGATTCTGGAACCTGGCTATAATATTCCTGGGAGTTTTCTTTTGGGGATCTTTTTTCAGGAGGTGATTGGTGGATTCTTTCAACCTCTATTTTGCCCTCTGGATCTAAAACATCAGGGCAGTTTTCCTTGAGAATTTCTTGAAGGGTGATTTCTAGGTTCTTTCTTTGATCATGGCTTTCAGGTAGTCCAATAATTTTTATATTGTCTCTCCTGGATCTATTCTCCAGGTCAGTGGTTTTTCCCATGAGATATTTCACATTGCCTTCTAATCTTTCGTTTGTTTGGATCTGGTTAACAGCATCTTGATTTCTCATAAAGTCACTAGCTTCCATTTGCTCCAGTCTAACTCTGAAGGAATGAATCTCCTCAGTGAACTTTTGAGATTCTTTTTCCATCTGGCAAATTCGACTTTTAAGGCATTCTTCTCCTCATTGCCCTTTTGGGCCTCCTTTGCCATTTGAGCTAGTCTATTTTTTAAGGTGTTGTTTTCCTCAGTCAGGCTGTTGACACTCATTTCATACTTTTCCTGCATCCTTCTCATTTCTCTTTCCAATTTTTCCTCCACTTCTCTTATTTGATTTTAAAGTCCTTCTTAAGGTCCTCTATGGCCTGCAACCCACTCATGTTTTCCCCTGGGGCTTTTGGAGCAGGACTTCTGACCTCACAGTCCTTTTCCCGCTCTATGCCCCCAAAATAGAGTCTAGGGTTGCATTTTTCTGTTTCCTTTGCCTTGGCATGTTGCCACTTAATTGCTTGACTTTTGGGCTTGTTGCCACACTATGGCTTTAAGGCCAGCTAGAGGAATTTTTGTCCCGAACGTGTGGGGGGCAACTTCCATTTCTGGTAAGCTGTAAACCCACCCACAACTTCCACCCTAGATCACAATCCAGATCCAGGAGGTTAAAGCAAGAGCGATTACCCCCCAAGACTGATCGCTGGATCTCCCCACGATTTGTAGGCTGGGAGCCTGATCTGCCTCTGAAAACTACAAAATGGCGTGTCTCCTCAGAGGCTTCTAACCCCAGGGGAGGGAGCTGACGCATTCCCCAAATACAGGTCCCAAAGTCCACAGGACACTAACCTCTTACTTTGTCCTAGGCATGTCTATGTTGATAATTCTGGATTCGCCACAGCTCCTGGTGTTCTGGGGTTCCTCCAGCTGGCTGCTGGCCCTGCCGCCCTGGGGCTAAAACCTCGGCTCACGTGGACCTGGGCTCTGCTCGGCTCCTGCGCTCTGCGCGCTGCCGGCTCCCAGACCACTGCGCTGGTCCTTCCTGCAGGGTGCTGGGCTGTCCTCAGCGGGAGGTTAGCTTCTCTGTGTCGTTCTGTGGGTGCTGGGGCTCCAGAAGTTGTTCAGAGTCCTTTTTTACATAGTTTGTGGGGAATCTGGGGGCAGAGAGGCTTGCACGAGCTGTTTCTACCCAGAAGAGTTTTAGAAGAAGTGGATAATCCAAGATGGGAGGATTTACCCAAGATGGGAACTGAGGCTACATAAGGGAGAACCTAGAGATTTAGAAACATGTTTGCAAGGAATACCAATAAAACCAGGGAGAAAACTGGAAGGGGTGTGTAGAAGAGGCCGGGTTTTAGTAACAGGTTTGTATTATATATAAAAGCAGAGACAAGCTACTGGAAGAGAAAACTCAAATGGAAAGGCAGTTGGCTGTGTTATAGCATTCAGGCTTTCCAGAAGAACAATCTGGGAGGTCTCATTTGTTAGAAGAGAAGGTGGCTGTGTGTTTAGCTCTCAAAAAGAAGCAAAAAACTAATACAAGGAATGTACATATGGCCTAGTTGTCATGGCTACCACTGCCAGGAGAATGTGTGGGAGGAAAATGAAACAAATCTAGATAAGGAGGCTTTTACAAGTGCAGAAGTTTTCCCCATACTCAGAAGACAGCAGAACTTTTGAGGCCAACCAGAGTTCAGGGAGATAATTGAAGATTTCACTTAGCAGGAGATTACTGATATATTAAGTCAATCGTCCAGAAGAATGGGAAAATCATTAGTCTTGGAGGGTGAGAATCATCGATGAAGTGACTGGAGGAGTATTGGTAGGTAGCATAGATTGTTTGAAATTGCTTGAAATTAGTCAGAATCATTTAGTACAGAAAGATTTAGGGATTACCATATGCAGGGAGGTAACAATATGACCAGTCTGTTAGCTGTAGCAGCAGATGGATGCAATAAAATGTACCCTACTGATGCCATGTGGCCTAGTGGAAAAAGACCCTAGTATTCTCTTAGGAATTGTATGAGAAAGTTAAAGGAGGAAATAATGAAGACTGCTATCATGGTCAGAGATGCAAATGCATAACATGATATCCCCTTAGCAGTTTCTCATAGAAATATCATAGTGAAGATAGCTCCTCACACATATAAGTACCTATTTCTTACTCTACTAAATTGGGCAGATAAGGCACCCTCTTTTGGAGGTGCTGGATAAGATTTCATAGCTAAGTGACTTGGGCAAATGGGGAATAGATAAATTTCCTCAAGCAAGAGTAAATAGCCAGTGGATTCAAAGTCAGAATAAATTGACAAAAAAAGAACTATTTACTGCTCTATTGAGAACAGGGGTAGATTTTGGAAGAATTGGTGGCATTCCAAATAATGAACTATACAAAATGTATCAAGAAAAGGGGCTTGAACTTAGACAGAATAGAGAAGTAAGAACTTCCCCTCCACATCTTCCTAAACCATTGTATCCAAGTTTGTCACACCTTCAGGGAAACTTAGATTAAAGAAAGTACTGGAATAGGTGGAAGAAGTCAATATGCTGAATTTATGGCAGTATAAAACAGACCAAGGAGGACAGTGCCTTATATTCATTATTCATGGGTGGTTGGTAATGGGTTAGCTACAAGAATGCCCATGTAGAAAAATAAAAATTGGGAAATGCATGATAAACAAGTCTGGGGCAAAGAATCATGGGAAGATATATGGGACATGTCTTTGGTTACTAATTTGTCAGTTTTTCATGTAAATGTTCACGTGGTCCTCACCATGCTGGAATATGAGTACAATCTATAGATATATAAAAAATATTCTAAATTACTATGTATTAGGGAAATGTAAATTTAAACAACTGTGGTATTTAAAAGGGTTTAAAAGACAACATTTCTGGGTAATTAATAATTTTCTTAATAATTCCAGCATGTTTATTAATAAAAGGATGGTTATGTGGACATCTCTTAGAATTAAGACAACCATGGGTTGGGCATGCGGCTTTATACCCATTGGAAGAGGGTGCTCCAGAGGGTAACATTCAACTCTAATTAGTTAACAACTAATGAAAGAATGCATTTTTCAATGAGGGGTGGACCTGAACATTGAATATGTCATTTACTTCTTAATTTACCCTCAGTCTTAAGCAAAATAAATTCAAAGAATTTATCTCCACCCAAACCTAAGAACACAATAGCCACCCCACCTAGGTGTATTCTGAACAAGAAAGTTAGTCCAATCTAATTATTAGTAATGTCCTTCAAAACATCAGGAAAAAGGGGGAAATGACCTATTTGCAAAAGAATATATTTATAATAGCTCTTTCTGTGGTATCAAACAATTGGAAACCCAAGGGATATCAATCTTATAGGGAATGACCACACAAGCTATGGTATATGGTTGTGGGGGGATATTATTGTGCTATAAGAAATAATAAGCAAGATATTTTCAGAAAATCCTGAAAAGACTTACACGAACTAATGCAAAATGAAGTGAACAGAAATCAGAAAATGCTGTGCACAGTAACAGCAATATTATATGATGAACTATTGTGAATGACTTAGATATTCTCAGCAGTACAATGATACAAGATAATCAAAAAGAACTCATGATGAAAAATGCTATCTGCATCCAAAGAGAGAACTAATGGAGTCTGAATACAGATCAAAATATATTATTTGTCCTTCCTTCATTCCTTCCTTTCTTCCTTTCTGCTTTATTTCCTTCCTTCCTTCCATTTTTTTTGTTTTATAATACATAACTGATATAGATATATTTTACATGATTACACATGTACAACCTATATCAAATTCAAGGTGAAGCTAGAAAATGAGGAGGGGTACTGGAATTCTTGGCCAATGAATACAACTCTCTCTGGCCAGTCAAGAATCACCCACCTGAAACCTGTTCTGATTCCCACTAAATGCCACAGTTTCAATTGAGTAGCCTTTCAGCCTACCCTAATTTTCTTCATTTTATTTTTATCTTCACTGACTGCTGTTGTCTTCTCTTGCTTTTTTTTGATGCTATTCTCTCAATAGTAGCAATTGTGATTCAGTGGCTTAAATGGGAACCTCCCAACTCTTAGTGACTTAATCAAATATATATATATTTTAGACTCAAATGCCAGAGCACAAATACTGAATAGATAAAAGAAACAAAAACATACCATTTTACTTCTTCTGAATTTAGAAGACTTTTTTACTCCTCTAAGTATATATATGTATGTATGTATGTATGTATTGTTCCCTCTTAAACCCATTCTTTTCTTTTCTTTTTTTCTTTTTTTTTTTTCTTTTGCTTTTTGGAGGGCAATTGGGGATAAGTGACTTGCCCAAGGTCACACGGCTATTTTTTGTGTTAAGTGTCTGAGGCCCGTTCACTTAAACCCATTCTTGAAGAAAGTAGGCTACCAGAACTACCAAGCCTCCTCCCTACCTAATTCCTCTGTATTGATTCTTCTTCTTGCACCTTTGTATAAAATAATTACTCTTTTTTGGTGTTCCTAAATGATTTTATTTTTTAAATTCATATCATACTCAAGTCTACCCCAATCGTTCTTAAGAGCTACCCAATTATTAATAAGAATTTTAAACATATGTTTAAAATTTTACATATATGAAATGTAAATTCCTTGTTGAATCCCTTCTATTCAGTCTTTGATTTGTACTTCCTCTTTCTCTTGGTTTTTGTATATCAGATATTCTATTAAGTTCAGGGTTTTGTTGATGTTTTTTTTTTTTCAACAAAGTCTTGAAAATCTAAGAGTTGATCAAATATATGTTTTTTTTTTCATCCAGGATTATGTTTAATTTTGCTGGATGAGTATGATATTTTTGGCCAGAGTCCCACTTCTCTTGCTCTTCATTATATAGTGTTCCAAGATGCATGGTTCTTTAATGTCTCCACTCCTAGGTCTTGTGTAATTCTAATTGTGGCACCATCATATGTAAATTGTTTTATTCTCATTCCTATTAATATTTTATCCTTGAGCTGGGGGTTTCAATGAATTTTTTCTATCTTTACTTCCCCCCCTCTTCCTTGTTCTAATTCTTCAGGATATTGTCTTTAATTATTTCTTATATTACTGTCTTAAGATCCTTTTTTTTTTTTGGAGGGCTTAATTGGGGTTAAGTAACTTGCCCAAGGTCACACGACTAGGTTTTTTTTTGTTTGTTTGTGTGTAAGTTGTGTCTGAGGTCAGATCCGACCTCAGGTCCTTCTGACTCCAGGGCCAACACTCTACTCACTGCGCCACCTAGCTGCCCCTTTAAGATCCTTTTTTTGATCACAACTTTCAGTTAGTATGATTATTTTTATTTTCCCTTCTTGATCTATTCTAATCTGTCATTTTTGTAAGATGTTTTACTTTCCTTTCTAATTTTTCATTATTCATATTTTGTTTAAGTATTTCTTGATCTCTTATATTTTCACTAGATTCACCTTACCCAATTCTAATGTTCAAGATGTAATTGTCTTCCTTAAGATTCATGATCTCTTTTTCTGATTGGTTGACTTTCCTTTCATAAACTTTTGTTTTTCTTGGAGTATTTATGGGTCGTTTGTTTGTTTTTTAATGATCTTTCCTTTCATTTGATTTTTAAAGATATCTTTAAGATCTTCTATGAATTCTTTTTTGACAGGTGACCATTTAACATTACTTTTTGGGGCTTTCTTTAATTCAATCTCCTCCTCTGAAGATGAACCCCAGTATTCTCTTTTCCTATAATAGCTTTCTATGATTGGATCCTTTCTCCTTTTGGATTCTTTCTCCTTTGTCTGTGCATTTTTTATGGTAATAGCTTAATTTTGTAATCACTTCTAGCCATGGGGGATGGGGGATAGTGTCTCTTGCCCCAGATCTTCAGTTCTCCCTACAAGCCTAGAACCAAAGCCAAACCTCCAGCCTCCTGTAAGTGCCCACAGTCGGGGGCTTTCTGCCCCACTCCTTCTGCACTCATCTATCTATGCTTATTCCTTCTTGCCCCTGCTTCTCTTTGCAACACAGCTGGGTCTGGCGTTCCTTGTCAGCAGAAGTTCCCTCAATCTTCCCAGGCTCAAACACCCAACTCTCCTCACTATCCCAGGAGTAAAAGTTCCTGTGGCTGGGATTGAGACAGCTTCTAAAACCACCTGACCCCTGGGCTTGCCACTTGTCAAAGGAGACCCTGACCTGGCGGTGTTTACTCTTTATGTGGACCAAACTTCATCATGAGATTTTTATTCTGATTTTCTCAAACTGTTCCAGGAAGACCCCTGTTGTACCTCCTTTCTCATTTATTTTACCAACACTTTGTTTGCCTTAACGTGCTATTCTATCTCATTTCTTGGGAAATTCTTGAGAGCTTGGGATTTTCTGACCTACTCTTCCATCTTCCCAGAATCTTCTTAACTCAATAATTTTTGCTTAAAAAGGAACAACTCCCTAAACATCTTCTTTTTATTAAGAATGTTTTTTTTTTTAAGTCATAAGTCTCTAGGGGCGGCTAGGTGGCACAGTAAGATCCCACGCCTCGGAGTTGGGACGACCCAAGATCGAATCCGGCCTCAGAAAATGAGCACCCACACATAAATAATGACTGGCCGTGTAACCTTGAGCAAGTTACTTAACCCCAATTGCTTTAAAATAAATAAATAAGTAAAATTAAAAAAAAAAGTTATGTCTCTGAATATTTATGTTAATTCTCACTTTGCTAGTTTTACACACTTTAGACATAAAACAATACTATTCAGATTAGACCAGTTACCATTATCATTTGTACTCTTAGAGCTCTCAAAACAATATTCTCTTGCTATTATTCAATTTTTAAATCATATTTCTTTAATTTCTAATAAGTAAAAGATCAACTTCTTCAACTTTATAGCATCAATCTTTCCACACGTTATACTAGTTGAAATTTTTAACAGACCTGAGTCGTCTAATCCACAACTAGAATCATTTCCTTTCCAAAATTTTCCGAAGTCCCATCTGAGAAATGTTACTTCTTATACATATTTTGTCAGTTTACATTAAAGCAAAGTGCTTTTTCTCCCCATGATAATTTGCCTTTCATTAAATATATATTGGATAAAAAGACAAAGCTTAAGAAACTAATATACTCCCACTCATGGCAAAATAGCTAATAATATAGCTAGCGACAGAAAGATGGTAATGCTTCTCTTCTCTCATTTTGTTTCTACTTTCTCTGTCAAGGAGAAGATTGTTGGATTATAATGGATAGAAAACCAATGCCTAATAGCTAATTGACATTCCAAATTATGGAGATTTTATAAAAACACCAAAATACCTTTCATTCCAAGATACTGACCACAATTTGAAAGGTTGCTGAGTCCAAAATTGTCATAAGATGGAAGTACAGAAAATATTCTAGGTTTCAAAACAAGGACAAGAATGAAATCTGCAAATTCTCTAGGACAATGAAATTAATTTTAATCTCTGGCAACATACTATAACATATTATTGAGGTTATTATTATAAAGGGATGCAGCAAGTTTTCAAGGTCATATCAGACTATTTATATTTTTGGGGGGTAATTAATTACACTGGTTGATAAGGAACATATAAATACAGTTTACCTATATTTTTTAATACAGTGTCTTGTTATTCTTGTAGATTAAACGAAGTGATGTGAGATGATATTCAAATTAGACAAATCTCAGTATGAACATGTGCACATTCAAAAATAGACATTAAGGAACTGGTCAAGGGGGCAGAGCCAAGATGGCGGAGTAGAAACAGCTCTTCCAAGCCACTCTGCCTCCACATTACCCCCAAACGATGTAAAAGGGGACTCTGAACAACTTCTGGAGCCCCAGCACCCACAGAACGACACAGAGAAGCTAAACTACCTCTGAGGACAGTCCAGCAGCCCTTCAGGAAGGACTAGCTCAGCGGTCTGGGACCTGGCAGCGTGCAGCGCGCAGCGCGCAGAGCTCAGGAGCCAAGTCGAGCCGAACCCAGGTCCGCATGAGCAGAGGTTTTAGCCCAAGGGCGGCAGGGCCAGCAGCCAGCTGGAGGAACCCCAGAACACCAGGAGCTGTTTGACTCCAGAATTATCAACATAGACTTGCCTGGGACAAAGTAAGAGGTTAGTGTCCTATGGACTTTGGGACTGGTATTAGGGAATGTGTCGGCTCCCTCCCCTGGGGGCTAGAAGCCACTGAGGACAAACGCCATTTTGTAGTTTTCAGAGGCAGCACCCACTCCCAGCTTGCAAATTTGTAGGGAGATCCAGCAATCAGTCTTGGGGGGTAATCGCTCTTGCTTTAACCTCCTGGATCTGGATTGTGATCTAGGGTGGAAGTCGTGGGTGGGCTTACAGCTTGCCAGAAACAGAAGTTGCCCCCCACACGTTCCGGATGAAAATTCCTCTAGCTGGCCATAAAGCCATAGTGTGGCAACAAGCCCCAAAGTCAAGCAATTAAGTGGCAACATGTCAAGGCAAAGGAAACAGAAAAATGCAACCCTAGACTCCTATTTTGGGGGCATAGAGCGGGAAAAGGACTGTGAGGTCAGAAGTCCTGCTCCAAAAGCCCCAGGGGAAAACATGAGCGGGTTGCAGGCCATAGAGGACCTTAAGAAGGACTTTAAAAATCAAATAAGAGAAGTGGAGGAAAAATTGGAAAGAGAAATGAGAAGGATGCAGGAAAAGTATGAAATGAGGGTCAACAGCCTGACTGAGGAAACAACACCTTAAAAAATAGACTAACTCAAATGGCAAAGGAGGCCCAAAAGGGCAATGAGGAAAAGAATGCCTTAAAAAGTCGAATTTGCCAGATGGAAAAAGAATCTCAAAAGTTCACTGAGGAGATTCATTCTTTCAGAGCTAGACTGGAGCAAATGGAAGCTAATGACTTTATGAGAAATCAAGATGCTGTTAAGCAGATCCAAACAAATGAAAGATTAGAAGGCAATGTGAAATATCTCATGGGAAAAACCACTGACCTGGAAAATAGATCCAGGAGAGACAATTTAAAAATTATGGGACTACCTGAAAGCCATGATCAAAGAAAGAACCTAGAAATCACCCTTCAAGAAATTCTCAAGGAAAATTGCCCTGATGTTTTAGATCCAGAGGGCAAAATAGAGGCTGAAAGAATCCACCAATCACCTCCTGAAAAAGATCCCAAAAAGAAAACTCCCAGGAATATTATAGCCAGGTTCCAGAATCCCCAGATCAAGGAGAAAATACTACAAGCAGCCAGGAAGAAACAATTTCAATATTGTGGAAACATAATCAGAATAGCACAGGACCTGGCAGCTTCTACATTGAGGGATAGAAGGGCATGGAATATGATATTCCAGAGGGCAAAAGAGCTGGGAATGAACCTAAGGGTCACCTACCCAGCAAAACTGAGTATCTTGTTTCAGGGGAAAAGATGGTCATTCAGTGGAATAGAGGACTTTCAAGCATTCTTGAGGAAAAAACCAGAGTTGAATAGAAAATTTGACATTCAGACACAAGAAGCAAGAGATGCCTGAGAAGGTAATCAGGGAAAAGAAATCAAAAGGAACTTATCAAAGTTGAACTATTTACATTCCTATATGGAAAAGCAATAACTGTGACTGATGATATCTTTTCTCACTATGAAAATAATGGAAGAAGGGGTGTGGTCACATGAATACATATGTGAATGTGTGTGTATATGGTTACAGTTATATATGGATAGAGGGCATAGGTTGAATTTGTTGGGAAGGGAGAATACTCAAGGGATGAAATTATGAGGTGAGAGAGGAAAGTGGCAAGAGGAGATGGGGAGAGACAGGGTAGTGTAAACTATCTCATGCAGAAGAAGCAAGGGGAAGTGGTTGCAAAAGAGGGGGAGAATAAGGAAGGCTAAAAAGGCAAAACCACATTCACATTGAATTTGGTTCAGGGAGAAAATGACATACATACTAAATGGGATATCTCAACCTGCAGCAGGATAGGGGAAGGGGGATGAGAGGAGGGATGATGGATGGGAGGGCATCCTTGGGGTGAGGGGAGGTTGGAAGTACCCACTATAGAAGAGGGACAGGATCATGTAGGGAATGGACCAGGTGGGGGTGGGATGAGTGGGAGGGAATTATAAGCAGCCCTGTACAATATATCTACTATGATAATGTTTTGCATAGCTAGACATGTACAACATATACTGAATTACTTATCTCCCAAGAGGGAATGGGTGACAAGGGAGGAAGGAAATGGATCTGAAAATTGAGGTCATAACATTAAATGTTTCAAATATATATAAATACTATTATTAATACTCTTTTGCTTGTAATAGGAGATAAGATGTGCAGGCATTGGGATGCAAAGACTCACCTTCCTCTAATGGAAAAGTCGATGGGGGTATGGGAGAAGGTATGGGAGAGAGCAGATTGGAGGAAGCGATATCTTGTGGGATTACTGTTCTGGGAGGTTGGGTAGGGGAATAATGGGGGGAAAATGATTGTAACTCAAAATCTGGCTGAAATGAATGATGTAAAACAGAAGTTAATAAAGCATTTGCTTAAAAAAATAGACATTAAGGGGTGCCTAGGTGGCACAGTGAGTAGAGCATCAGCCCTGGAGTCAGAAGGACCTGAGTTCGGATCCAGCCTCTGACACTTACCACACACAAACAAAAACCTAGCCATGTGACCTTGGGAAAGTTACTTAACCCCAATTGCCCTCCAAAAAAAATAGCCATTAAGAATTTTATGTTAACTTTGAAGAAGGTTTCCAAAAGATTGTCCAAGGTTTGTCTCAATATTATTCAACATTTTATCAGCAACTTGGACAAAACCAAATATAGCATGCATATTAGATTTGCACATAACAGGAATTTGGGAGGCATGTATGTAAAACAGTAGGGGGGAAAAGATCTTAGGCTAGAATATTGAGAAAGCTAATAACATGAAATTAAATATGAACAAATTCCTGGATTCAGGTTTAAAAGTTAAACTTAGTTGCTTTCTTGAAGCCCTTTAGGATGTGGAATCAAAACTCTTTCTAGCATACTTCCAACCAGAGGCCAACAAGCAGTAAAAGAGTCAGCAAGGAGGAAAAGAGGAGAAAAGCCTCTAGTCCAGAAGACCAGCCTCTGTTGGTTTGGGTGGTCACTTCACAGAGGACCTGAACCTTGGAGTGGGACTTGAAAGAGAGTAACAATTGTTGACATTACTTCCTGTTGGCTGTTGAAGGCCTAAGAGAATCAGAAGTTTACTGGGCCAAGTCCTAGATCTGATAATCCTTCCTGGCTCAGGTCAGAGGAAATAGAAATTCTTCCTTCTACTTGAGAGAGAAGAGGAACTTTTTATACGGGAAAAAATTTACGTTTAATACAGTAGAAGATTTTGAAGAATTTTTGATGGAAAGACCTGAGCTGAGTTGGAAGTTTGGAATACAAACACCCAAGTTCAAAGAAATCTAGAAAGGAAATGAAAGGTGATGTCATGGAATCCTGGGTGGTATGACCCGATGCAAAGTGAAATAAGAAGAATGAAAAGAATTTAGAGCAGTACAACAACAATGCAAAGAGAACTTTTGAAACTACAGCTTTTGAACAACAGAGTCTCCAGGAAGACATGGAAATGTTCTGGAGATTTTTTTTAAATTAAACGCTTTGTTAACTTCTAGTTCACATCATTCATTTCACGTAGATTTTGAGTTACACACTTTCTCCCTGGTTTTCCTGTACCCACCATCCCGAAATCTTGATCCCACTGGATATATCCCCTCCCCCAATCTGCTCTCCCATATCTTCCCCCATACCCCCTCTGACTTTCCAGTGCGACACCATGTATCTCTGTGCCCCAGTGCCTGTTTGTCTTATTTCCCAGTTGCATGTAAAATAATATCGATAATCGTGTGTGTGTGTATGTGTGTTTAAACATTTGATTTTAAAACTTTGAATTCTAGATTCATTCCCTTCCTCCCTTGTCACTCCCCCTTACTGTGAAGATAAGCAATTCAATAGAGGTTGTACATGTGTAGCTATGCAAAAAAAAAAAAAAAAAACCACTTCCATAGTACACATACTGTGGAAGATTTTCCCTCCCTCCTATCCCCACCTCCCACTTGTTCTATTCTCTACTTTGATTTTAATGTGAATAGACCCATAAATTCATTAAATAGAGGAAAAGGAGGGAGGGAGAGGAGCAATGTTTGAAATTTACTCTCATTGGTTTGGAATCAAAAGGGGAGTAATTCACTCTGATAAGTATAAAAACTTATTTCGTCCTATAGAAAGCAGAAGGGTAAGGGGGGGGTGAAAAAGAGAATACTAAAGGGGGGATTAGAAGGGAGGGAAACAGTAATAAGGGGAGAGGGTAAGTTAAGAAGACGGATCACTGGGTGGGAACACTGAGGGAGGGGGTGGTCAAAAGGGAAAACTTCAAGGAGGGGAAGGGAGAAGGAAGAAACAAAAACATAAACAGGGGAGGGAATAGGATGGAGGGGAAGAGACAGATAGTCATTATTTCTGTGAATGTGAATGGGATGAACTCTCCCATAAAACAGAGGCAAATAGCAGAATGGATTAAAAACCATAATCCTACAATATCCTGTCTACAAGAAACACATTTGAAACAAAGGGATACCCACAGGGTAAGGGTAAAAGGTTGGAGTAAAATTTATTATGCCTCAACTAAAGTAAAAAAAAGTAGGGGTAGCAATAGTTATCTCAGATAAAGCAAAAGCAAAAATAGATCTAATTAAAAGAGATAAGGAAGGAAACTATATCCTACTAAAAGGCACCATCAAGAATGAAGCAATATCACTACTTAATATATATGCACCAAGTGGTAAAGCATCTAAATTCCTAGAGGAGAAGTTAAAGGAAGTAGAGGAAGAAATAGATAGCAAAACTATACTAGTGGGGGACCTTAATCTCCCCGTCTCTGAACTCGATAAATCTAACCTCAAAATAAACAAGAAAGAAGTTAAGGCGGTGAATAGAATCTTAGAGAGACTAGATATGATGGATCTCTGGAGAAAACTGAA
This sequence comes from Gymnobelideus leadbeateri, assembly GCA_011680675.1. Taxonomy (NCBI): domain Eukaryota; kingdom Metazoa; phylum Chordata; class Mammalia; order Diprotodontia; family Petauridae; genus Gymnobelideus; species Gymnobelideus leadbeateri. The sequence continues at coordinate 456,411 of WOXC01000008.1, read as the reverse complement.
TGGGGATAAAAAGGAATTTACTTTCTTCTCAGGAGTGCATGGTACATATTCAAAAATAGACCATGTACTAGGGCATAAAAACCTCACAATCCAGTGCAGAAAGGCAGAAATATTAAGCGCATCATTCTCAGATCATGATGCAATAAAAATTATATGCAATAAAGGGCCATGGAAAGATAGACTAAAAACTAATTGGAAATTAAACAATTTAATCCTAAAAAAATTGGTGGGTCAAACAAGAAATTATAGAAACAATCAATAATTTCATTCAAGAGAATGATAATAATGAAACAACATACCAAAATTTGTGGGATGCACTAAAGGCAGTTCTCAGGGAAGTTTTATATCCCTGAGTGCATACTTAATTAAAGCAGAGAGAAGGGAGGTCAATGAATTGGACATGCAATTGAAAAAGCTAGAAAAAGAACAAATTGAAAATCCCCAATTTAGTACTAAATTAGAAATATTGAAAACCAAAGGTGAAATTAATAAAATTGAAATTAAGAAAACCATTGAATTAATAAATAAAACTAAGAGCTGGTTTTATGAAAAAATCAACAAAATTGATAGACCCTTAGTCAATATGATAAAAAAAAAGAAAGAAGAAAACCAAATTATGAGTATCAAAAAAAAAAAAAAGGGTGAATCTACCTCCCATGAAGAGGAAATCAAAAAAATAATGAGGAATTATTTTTCCCAATTGTATGCACATAAATATCACAATCAGTGAAATGGATGAATATTTACAAAATCACAAGTTGCCCAGATTAACTGAAGAGGAAGTGAATTACCTAAATAACCCCATCTCAGAAAAAGAAATCAAACAAGCCATCAATGAACTCCCTAGGAAAAAAATCTCCAGGGCCAGATGGGTTCACTAGTGAATTCTATCAAACATTTAAAGAACAATTGATTCCAATACTCTACAAACTATTTGGGAAAATTAGTGAAGAAGGAGTCCTACCAAATTCTTTCTATGACACAAATATGGTACTGATTCCTAAATCAGGAAGAGATAAAACAGAGAAAGAAAATTATAGACCAATTTCCCTCATGAATTTAGATGCAAAAAATTTAAATAAAATATTAGCCAAAAGACTCCAACAACTTATCACAAAAATAATACACCCTGATCAGGTAGGATTCATTCCAGGAATGCAAGGATGGTTTAATATTAGGAAAACCATCAGTATAATTGAGGACATCAACAATAAAACTAGCAGAAACCACATGATCATCTCAATAGATGCAGAAAAGGCTTTTGACAAAGTACAACACCCATTCCTATTAAAAACACTAGAAAGTATAGGAATAAATGGAGCCTTCCTCAGAATAGTTGATAGCATCGATTTAAAACCATCAGCAAGTATTATATGCAATGGGGATAAACTAGAAGCCTTTCCAATAAGATCAGGAGTGAAACAAGTGTGTCCACTATCACCCCTCTTATTCAATCTGGTACTAGAAACACTAGCAGTAGCAATTAGAGAAGAAAAAGAAATCAAACGCATCAAATTAGGTAAAGAAGTGACCAAGCTATCACTCTTCGCAGATGATATGATGATATACTTAGAGAATCCTAGAGAATCAAGTAAAAAACTACTAGAGACAATAAATAAATTTGGCAAAGTTTCAGGATATAAAATAAACCCACATAAATCCTCAGCATTCCTGTACATCTCTAATGAAACTCAACAACAAGAGATAGAAAGAGAAATCCCATTTAAAGTCACTGTAGACATTATAAAATATTTGGGAATCTACCTACCAAAACAAACCCAGAATCTATATGATCACAACTACAAAACACTTCTCACACAAATAAAAGCAGATCTAAATAGTTGGAAAAATATCAATTGCTCATGGCTGGGTCAAGCTAATATAATAAAAATGACAATTTTACCCAAAGTAAACTATATATTTAGTGCCATACCAATCAATTTACCAAAAAACTACTTTCTAGAGTTAGACAAAATAATAACAAAATTTATTTGGAAAAACAAAACGGTCTAGAATATCAAGGGAATTAATGAAAAGAAATGCTAGGGAAGGTGGACTAGCTATGCCAGATCTTAATCAGTATTATACAGCAGCAGTCATCAAAACTGCTTGGTACTGGCAGAGGTGTAGAGTAGTGGATCAATGGAATAGATTAGGTGCAGGATACCCAGCAGCTAATGAATATAGCAATCTATTGTTCGATAAACCCAAAGACCCCAGTTTTTGGGATAAGAATGCACTATTTGACAAAAACTCCTGGGAAAACTGGAATACAGTATGGCAGAAACTGGGCATAGACCATTATCTAACACCATATACCAAAATCAAGTCCAAATGGATGCATGATCTAGGTGTAAAGGATGATACTGTAAGCAATTTGGGAAAGCAAGGAATAGTTTACCTGACAGATCTATGGAGAGGGGAAGACTTTAGGACCAAACAAGAATTAGAGAGCATTATAAAATGCAAAATGGATAATTTTGATTACATTAAATTGAAAAGCTTCTGTACAAACGAAGCCAATGTAACCAAGATCAAGAGGGAGGTGGAAAATTGGGAAAGAATTTATACAACTTGTGTCTCTGATAAAGGACTCATCTCTAAAATTTATAGAGAATTGAGCCAAATCTATATGAATACAAGTCATTCCCCAATTGAGAAATGGTCAAAGGATATGAATAGGAAGTTTTCAGAGAAAGAAATTAAAGATATCTATAAGCATATGAAGAAATGCTCTAAATCACTATTATTTAGAGAAATGCAAATCAAAACAACTCTGAGATACCACATCTCTCCAGTCAGATTGGCTAAGATGACAAAACAAGAAAGTGACAAATGCTGGAGAGGATGTGGACAAATTGGAACACTAATACATTGCTGGTGGAGTTGTGAACTTAACCAACCATTCTGGAGAGCAATCTGGAATTATGCCCAAAAGATTGTAAATAATTTCATACCCTTTGACCCAGCCATACCACTTCTAGGGTTATATCCCAAAGAGATCATAGAAGTGGGAGGAAGACCCATATGTACAAAAATATTTTTAGCAGCCCTTTTTGTGGTTGCAAAGAATTGGAAACTGAAGGGGTGCCCATCAATCAGGGAATGGCTAAACAAGTTGTGGTATATGAATGTAATGGAATATTATTGTGCTATAAGAAATGAAGAGGTGACAGATTTCATAATTACCTGGAGAGACTTATACAAACTGATGCTGAGCGAGAAGAGTAGAATCAGAAGAAATTTGTATACAATCACAGACATACCATATCTGTGATGACCAACTATGACAGACTGGACTCTTTTCAGCAATGCAGTGATATAAGTTAATCCCGAAAGACTCAAGAAAGTGAGAAATGCACCATCCAGAGATATAACTAGAAAGAACTGAACCTGAATCCTGATGGAAGCAAACTAAATGATCTTGTTCTTTTCATTGTTTGGTTTTATTTCTTCCTTACCATCTTTCATACCACCTAGTGCAATACGCCTTTGTAATTGGAATAATGTCTTATATGAATGCATTTGCAGATCATATACTGGACTATATGCTGTCGTGTGGGGAGGGGGAAGGGAAGTAAAGAAATTTGAAAATCAAGGAACTATGGAATTGAATCTTGTTAACTGAAACTAAACTAATAAATTAATTTTAAAAAAAGCAAAAAAAAAAGTTAAACAGAACAAGATAGAAGAAAGCATGACTGTATAAATTTTGAATGAATGAAAAAAAAAAGATAAACAGAATATGGGTGACCTGGTAGCTGAATAAAAGCCAATAGTGTAAAATGACAGTTTAAAATAAATAAATTATTGTGGACTTGACTTGTATTAAGAGAACAGTAACTTAAGTAACAGTAAATTATGTAACAGTAACAGGAACAAAATATACTCTGCTTTGGTATGAAAACTCTAGTGTTCAATGCAGTACTGTACACCATGTTGTCTGAAGGACATTAATAAACTATAGAACACTCATAGGAAGGTGAATAAGATGTTATTCTCAAGTCTGGGGTGGCTAGGTGGCACAGTAAGAGTGCAGGGCCCAGAGTCAGGAGGACCCAGGATTGGTTCTGGCCTCAGAAAATTATCACCCACACATAAAAATAACTAGCCGTGTAACCTTGAGCAAGTTACTTAACCCCAATTGCTTAAAAAACAAAATTCTCAAGTTCATTATAGTTGAAGGAACTGGATATGTCTGAGAAGAATCAGAGGGAATGTACTGACTCTTTTCAGTAATTTTAAAGAACTGTATTGGCTTCTTTTTTCTCCAGAATATAAACTTAGAAATGAACATTAGAAGTTGTAGACAGATATAGGCATGACTTCAGAGAAGTCCTTTAGTGTAAATCAAAAGTGGATTACACTACCTCAAGATGAGGGGAGTTTCTACTCCATGGAGTTATTTATACAAAGGTTGGAGGAAATCATTTTAGGGTATACTGTAAAAGAGATTTATGTTTAGATATGTGTTGTACTCTATGATCTCTGACAAGACTTCCATTTTTCATATTGTAATTTTCTGACTTTAAGTTGCCTAGATTGAGAAATTCAACCACTCTCTAAATGTTCTTACCAAGTAACTGATTAAATGTAAAGTGATTACCTTTTCTCTTTATACCACAAGGTAAAGACCCTCTCACAATGAACAATATACTTGGTATAGACCAATTGGGGTGAAAATCCATACCCAGTTTAAAAATCTTCCACAAAGTACATCATTTTAGAGTTAATATTTGTGACATAAACAGTTTTATATCTTCTTTGTCTTTATTGAATAGAACCTTCTATTTTTGCCTTGAAATTTGCTATTAACTATAAAATAAAATAATAACCAATAGAGAGGTTTCATCTCTCGACAACCTCAAAGTACTTAAAAGGCTAAGTAATTTCCAGATGCTAGTTCTTTTTTTTTTCTTTTTTTTTTATTTATATATATATATTTGAAACATTTAATGTTACGACCTTGAATTTCAGATCCATTTCCTTCCTCCCTTGTCACCCATTCCTTCTTGGGATATAAGTAATTCAGTATATGTTGTACATGTCTAGCTATGCAAAACATTATCATAGTAGATATATTGTACAAGGGTGCTTATAATTCCCTCCCACTCATCCCACCCCCACCTGGTCCATTCCCTACATGATCCTGTCCCTCTTCTATAGTGGGTACTTCCAACCTCCCCTCACCCCAAGGATGCCCTCCCATCCATCATCCCTCCTCTCATCCCTCTTCTCCCTATCCTGCTGCAGGTTGAGATATCCCATTTAGTATGTATGTCATTTTCTCCCTGAACCAAATTCAATGTGAATGTGGTTTTGCCTTTTTAGCCTTCCTTATTCTCCCCCTCCTTTGCACCCACTTCCCCTACATGAGATAGTTTACCCTACCATGCCTCTCCCCATCTCCTCTTGCCACTTTCCTCTCTCACCTCATAATTTCATCCCTTGAGTATTCTCCCTTCCCAACAAATTCAACCTATGCCCTCTATCCATATATAACTGTAACCCTATACACACACATTCACATATGTATTCATATGACCACACCCCTTCTTCCATTATTTTCATAGTGAGAAAGATATCATCAGTCACAGTTATTGCTTTTCCATATAGGAATGTAAATAGTTCAACTTTGATAAGTTCCTTTTGATTTCTTTTCCTGATTACCTTCTCAGGCATCTCTTCCTTCTTGTGTCTGGATGTCAAATTTTCTATTCAATTCTGGTTTTTTCCTCAAGAATGCTTGAAAGTCCTCTATTCCACTGAATGACCATATTTTCCCCTGAAACAAAATACTTAGTTTTGCTGGGTAGGTGACCCTTGGGTTCATTCCCAGTTCTTTTGCCCTCTGGAATATCATATTCCATGCCCTTCGATCCCTCAGGGTAGAAGCTGCCAGGTCCTGGGCTATTCTGATTGTGTTTCCACAATATTGAAATTGTTTCTTCCTGGCTGCTTGTAGTATTTTCTCCTTGATCTGGGGATTCTGGAACCTGGCTATAATATTCCTGGGAGTTTTCTTTTTGGGATCTTTTTTCAGGAGGTGATCAGTGGATTCTTTCAACCTCTATTTTGCCCTCTGGATCTAAAACATCAGGCAGTTTTCCTTGAGAATTTCTTGAAGGGTGATTTCTAGGTTCTTTCCTTGATCATGGCTTTCAGGTAGTCCAATAATTTTTAAATTGTCTCTCCTGGATCTATTCTCCAGGTCAGTGGTTTTTCCCATGAGATATTTCACATTGCCTTCTAATCTTTCGTTTGTTTGGATCTGCTTAACAGCATCCTGATTTCTCATAAAGTCACTAGCTTCCATTTGCTCCAGTCTAACTTTGAAGGAATGAATCTCCTCAGTGAACTTTTGAGATTCTTTTTCCATCTGGCAAATTCGACTTTTTAAGGCATTCTTCTCCTCAATGCCCTTTTGGGCCTCCTTTGCCATTTGAGCTAGTCTATTTTTTAAGGTGTTGTTTTCCTCAGTCAGGTTGTTGACCCTCATTTCATACTTTTCCTGCATCCTTCTCATTTCTCTGTCTAATTTTTCCTCCACTTCTCTTATTTGATTTTTAAAGTCCTTCTTAAGGTCCTCTATGGCCTGCAACCCCCTCATGTTTTCCCCTGGGGCTTTTGGAGCAGGACTTCTGACCTCACAGTCCTTTTCCCGCTCTATGCCCCCCAAAATAGGAGTCTAGGGTTGCATTTTTCTGTTTCCTTTGCCTTGGCATGTTGCCACTTAATTGCTTGACTTTTGGGCTTGTTGCCACACTATGGCTTTAAGGCCAGATAGAGGAATTTTCGTCCGGAACATGTGGGGGACAACTTCTGTTTCTGGCAAGCTGTAAACCCACCCACAACTTTCACCCTAGATCACAATCCAGATCCAGGGAGGTTAAAGCAAGAGCGATTACCCCCCAAGACTGATCGCTGGATCTCCCCACGATTTGTAGGCTGGGAGCCGGAAATGGCTATGAAAACTACAAAATGGCGTGTCTCCTCAGCGGCTTCTAGCTCCCAGGGGAGGGAGCTGACGCATTCCCCAAATACAGGTCCCAAAGTCCATAGGACACTAACCTCTTACTTTGTCCTAGGCAAGTCTATGTTGATAATTCTGGAGTCTCCACAGTTCCTGGTGTTCTGGGGTTCCTCCAGCTGGCTGCTGGCCCTGCCGCCCTGGGGCTAAAACCTCGGCTCACGTGGACCAGGGCTCGGCTCGGCTCCTGCTCGGCTCCTGCGCTCTGCATGCTGCCAGCTCCCAGACCACTGCGCTGGTCCTTCCTGCAGGGTGCTGGGCTGTCCTCAGCGGGAGGTTAGCTTCTCTGTGTCATTCTGTGGGTGCTGGGGCTCCAGAAGTTTTTCAGAGTCCTTTTTTACATAGTTTGTGGAGAATCTGGGGGCAGAGAGGCTTGGACGAGCTGTTTCTACTCCGCCATCTTGGCTCTGCCCAGATGCTAGTTCTTAAAATGATTAACAATAATGTAATGGAATTTGAATTGCTGTAGGGACCAATAGAGGACATCTCCTCCAAAATTGTTCTTAGTTGGGTTTCCTGATGTAGAGATTTTGTTTCCATTGTTGTGTCTAAGAAATGTCATAGGTTCCATTGAACGGCAAAAAAAAATAATATTAAGTGAATCTAATAATATGTACTTTTTGGCACATTTTAGTATTGCTCTCTAGTGAAAACTATTGGTTTCAGAAGTATTTCTACTGAACATTTTTGTACCTATTCTTCTGAGAACATCTAGCAATTCTCATTTTCCTTCTTCATGAGGAAGTGTTCATATTTTTATGTATTCTTTGGAATGATGGGACCAGTGTTTTTGTGGAATTATGCAGGTTTTGTTTGGATACCCTATACAATTCATTGGTGCTCATTTTACTGAACTCTGCATACTCTTCGACTTGATTAGTCCTACACAACTAAGAGATCAAAGAAAGGGGAAAAGTCTTATATATATCTAAGTCTATAATAACACTCTTTTTTTTTAGTAGTAAAGAAATAGAGCGTAAGGGAATGTTCATTAATTTAGGGAGTGCCTGACAAAAGTAGAGTGTATGCATAAAATGTAATTCTATTATGCCATAAGAAATTGGATAGAACCAGGAAATTTTTACAAAATAACAACATTATAGACAAAAAAATTAAATATTTATCTAAAACTTGTTGTAAATACAATGGCAAATCACAATTACAGAAGACTGATGATGAACTATACTACCAACTTCCTGACACAGGGGTACTAGACTTAGGGTGTGGAATTTATATAAGTATATACAGTGTGTATATATATATATATATATACATACACACACATGCATGTTTATATACACATGCATATGCATATGTATGTATATTATATGTGTGTATATGTATGTATATATTACTGTATACATATGTGTGCATTAATACATGTATATAATATGTGTATATATGCATATATCTACATATATACACACATATATGTAGAAATATGATCAACGATGTCAGGATCTTTGTTCTTAACTATGCACAGTTGTTTAAATATCCTTATTTTTCTTTTTTCAATGGCAGAAGATATTATAGGAGAGAGGGGGAAAACTGTTCTTTGCAAAAATTACTGCATAAAAGAAAACTAAGATTAATAGAATGAATGGGGTAAGCTCTCTGAGGCAGAAAATTACTAAGATCATCATGGTCCAGGCAACCTCATTTGTCTTTCTTCAAACCTATCTTTATTTTATATAAAAATATTAAAAACAATGGCCAAAGTGTTGCTTTCCCAAGAATATAATGCTACCGAGCATATTATGTTCTCCTTTGGTCATCTTTTCATTAATACAACAAATATTTCTTAAGGTTTACTCAGTTGTTTTTGTTTGTCCTTCATTCTCAAAGAGAACAATGATATCATGAGCTTGGTATATTGACTTGTACACTAATTGAATCTGATTGGGGCAAAACTGCCTCACCCTCTCCTCCAGATTTATCAAAGTCCAATGGCAAGAAAAGGTCAAGATGACTGGCCCAGGACACAGTGGGTGACAATGGCCTTTCTAAAATAAAGTCTTTCCTAGGTCTCAGTTTGTTTGAGACCATGTTCATTCAATGACTAAGGGTTGGATAAGAGTTGTAGCACAGTTAATAGAGCTCTGGGCCTGGAGGCAGGGAGATTCATTTCATGAGTCCAAATATGGTCTCAAACACTTACTTGCTATGTGACCTAAGGCAAATCATTTAACCCTCATCAGTTCCTTATCTGTAAAATGAGCTGAGAATGAAATGACAAATCTCTCTAGTATTTATGTCAAGGAAATCTCTGGCACTGGAAGGAGGTTGCATCTTCAATGAGTCGGAAATTTGACACTGGAAAAGAATTCCAACTAGCTGTGGACCTAAGAATGCATTTTCTTGGTCAGGAATTACATACTTCCCCTTCATCTGTCCCTCCATTCCATTATATTCATGGCACTTTTTAAGGATTTTTCCTTTGGATACCGTGTATATTTGTGAAAAATTGTGTCCCAAGTCTTTGCAAGGAATTTTTGCGTTAAATATTCTTACTATATCTACTTTTCCACATTTTTTCCCTGAATTTAACTGCAGTCAGGTTAGCTGATATTAATAGGATGTATACCAGTGAAGGTTTGTGAGTGACAGTACCAGAAATGGAGCCCCTCAGGGTTAACTGTAAAGCAAACTGTAAAGACTCTTTTTAATATTACTCACCTATCTTCTGGGGAACAAACTTGTTAATGTAAGTAGGAATCCAGGAAGTAACTCTAGATGAGGAACTATCACAGCAAAATAAGTATGTGAAACATTTCTCTCTCTCTCTCTCTCTCTCTCTCTCTCTCTCTCTCTCTCTCTCTTTCTCTGTGTATACACACACATATATGTATATATACACATATATGTGTGTATACATATATGCATATATAATATTTATATGTATGTGTATATGTACATAGAGATATATAATACCCCAACCTAAAGTATACGTTTCTTTTCTTATTGGTAAAAATGAATGTCTGACTCAGTGTGAAGTACATGGTAGAGTTGTTGAGAGAATCAGCTCTTGTCTTGTTCTTTTCAGGACTCTTCTAGCTTCTAGTCTTCTTTGGGACAAGCTCCTAGTCACTACAGGAAGGTGTTTCTGGCTTCTAGTTTGAGAGAGAGGATGAAAGAGATCAACCCCACTTCAGGTTGCAAAAGAAAAGACTCTGGAAAGACAGTGGAACCCTCAGTCTCCATCATATCCTTGTCTGCAGCATGCTATGCTAATGACTGAAGGAAGTTTCCCTTTGTGTGAGATCCAGGCCTCTCTTTCAGCTTAGTTGAGTCATCTCATTCCCAAGGGCAGAGCTTCTTCACTCTGTACTGTTTGGTAGGTATTCACCTTTGTATAACTTATCTGAATTCTGTTTTGTTACAACTTCTTTACTATTTACTCTATGTCCACAATTTTAACCTGTCATTTGATAGGAAAGGAGTTACGTCTTGGATTTATAGCTTAGGTCTTGCTTTCTATGAAAAATGGCAAAGTGAGTAAAAGTTACAGTGAATGTGATCAGATGCCTCTAGACTACTGATATTTAAGGAGCACACCGACATGATCCTAGCCTGTACCCTGATCCCTCTCAGGAGAGCAGAGAGGCCTCCAGTGCCAAGTTCTTGCTTTATTGTTAGGAGTGAAGTCTCTCTTGGAGAAAGACAGGGAGAGAAAAGTTTAAAATGTCTATTATATATATATCTATATATAAAATGTCCATTCCAGTCACGCAAAGATAAGCTTCACCACAAGTAGACTTTTCTAAACATCACTTCCCCTTTCTTTGCTAAATATGTAATCTGAATTATTTATCTATGGACATGTTTCATCCCACACCAATTAAAATTCAACGTAAATTCATTGAAGAAACTGACTCCCTTACCTTTGTATTTGTGTCCCTGACAGACACATGATCTTTGAGGTCAGGGATTTTTAAGTTTTCTTTGTGTCAAAGACCCCTTTCACAGTCTGGTGAAACTTATTGATCCTTCTTTATTCTGAGAGTAATATTCTATACTTTAAATGCATAACTTAAATTATGTAACATTACAAAAGAAACAACATATATTGAAATATAGTTGTCAGAATAATAATAAAAAAAATCCAGTGATACCAGATTAAGAATCTCTGTTATTAGTAAGTCTTTGTGGGTTTTTTTTCCTTTTTGGAGAGCAGTTGAGGTTAAGTGACTTGCCCAAAGTCACATGGCTAGATTTTGTGTTAAGTGTCTGAGGCTGGATTTGAACTCAGGTCTTCCTGACTCCACGGCTGGGGCTCTATTCACTGTGCCACCTAGCTGCCCCTAGTCAATCTTTGTTGTGATATTTAAGTAATGGGAGCTAGGAATTCCTGGAGGCATAAGAGAAAAGGGAGTGTATTGTTGGGAGCAATCGCTGCAAAGGCAAGAAATGGAACAAGTGGAGAACAATAATTGGGTCAGTTTGTCAGGGAAACAACATACACTAGAGCAAGAGGAAACAGTATGAAATCAGTCTGGAGAAATAGGTTTCTTTTCCCTAACCTAAATATTATTCATCTGAAGGTAAGTTATTTTTTTATCTCTTTCCTCAATTTATTTTATATGAAGTTATAGCTATTCCACTTGTTAAATGTATATACACACAAACAATCACATGCACACATACACACACACAGAGTTTTGAATCCTATCAATCCCTAATTTAATGGCCATTAGCAAATACAAATGCAACCTATATGTTTACATTTAAATTGCCTTTAATGATTCTATTGAAAATATGTTTCAACGTAACTCACTCATAAAGAAAATATGGAAAGAGTAGCTGAATTTTTTTTAAAGTGTTAGCTCCAAAGTCAAATGAACCAATTCATGTTCTAAATGCAATATCAGCAATGTGGCCCTGGAAAAGTCATTTAACCTTGTGGATCCTCAAGTTTGGAGGGTATGAAATGAGGAAAATAAAAATTATACTACTACAATCACATGGTTGCTTAAAAAGAAAAACAATTGCAAATCTTAAAATAATGCAAAACTGTGAATGGTGAGTAGCAGAATTTCAAGAACTCTAAGCCCAGGTCATCATACCAATTCAAGTACTTTAATTTTTTCAGTTCTATCCAGTTTGTTTTGGATCTTTTGTGCACTTGAATAACAACTACTCAGGAAATCAAATCAAAGCTGCATTTTTTTATTTGTTTGTTTTATTTTGTTTTATTTTTTTTAATGGGGAAAGAAGTATAAACATAAAGCAAAAATGTAATTTTTTTCTAGGCAGCTAAATAGACATACTGTATTGCTTAACTTATAATTATTTTTGCTTACAGGAAGGCTTCTTGTATGTATGCTTTAAAATAATAATTGGAGTTGCTCAAGACAACAAGCATTTACATGTCATGAACTTTTCAATTTCTTGTGCTTTTGTTATCATGAAAATTAAAACAAATTTAACAAAAAAAAGTTAAAATGCAAGAAAAGATATGTAAATATTTTGAGGAACAGGACATTGAAAAGTTACTTTGTATTTTTAACATTTTATTACTATAAGCTAAGTACTATATATCGAGTGAATAATTGCTACATCTTTTTTTAATTTAAAAATAATTTCCATGTATAAAATGAATATATAATGTTGTCAAGTCATACTCTCTGAGGTTCTATTAGCTTTCTTTGTCCATTGTCACTAACCTACTAACCTTTGCTTATCTTTTATCATAGTAAAGGACTGTTGATAGGCCATAAGTAACATTCTGAATTTGCAAGTATACAGATATTAATTTTATGGCCTACTAAACAATTCTTTTTTTTTTAAACAAATGTTTATTAACTTCTGTTTTACATCGTTCATTTCCGCCAGATTTTGGGTTACAATCATTTTCCCCCCATTATTCCCCTACCCAACCTCCCAGAATAGTAGTCCCACAAGATATCGCTTCCTTCAATCTACTCTCTCCCATACCTTCTCCCATACCCCCATCGACTTTTCCATTAGAGGAAGGTGAGTCTTTGTGTCCCAATGCCTGCACATCTTATGTCCCTATTACAAGCAAAAGAGTATTAATAATAGTATTTATATATATTTGAAACATTTAATGTTACTACCTCGAATTTCAGATCCATTTCCTTCCTACCTTGTCACGCATTCCCTCTTGGGAGATAAGTAATTCAGTATATGTTGTACATGTCTAGCTATGCAAAACATTATCATAGTAGATATATTGTACAAGGCTGCTTATAATTCCCTCCCACTCATCCCACCCCCCACCTGGTCCATTCCCTACATGATCCTATCCCTCTTCTATAGTGGGTACTTCCAACCTCCCCTCCCCCCAAGGATGCCCTCCCATCCATCATCCCTCCTCTCATCCCCCTTCCCCCTATCCTGCTGCAGGTTGAGATATCCCATTTAGTATGTATGTCATTTTCTCCCTGAACCAAATTCAATGTGAAGTTGGTTTTGCCTTTTTAGCCTTCCTTATTCTCCCCCTCCTTTGCAACCACTTCCCCTTGATTCTTCTACATGGGATAGTTTCTCCCCATCTCCTCTTGCCACTTTCCTCTCTCACCTCATACTTTCATCCCTTGAGTATTCTCCCTTCCCAACAAATTCAACCTATGCCCTCTATCCATATATAACTGTAACCATATACACACATATTCACTTAGGTATTCACATGACCACACCCCCTTCTTCCATTATTTTCATAGTGAGAAAGATATCATCAGTCACAGTTATTGCTTTTCCATATAGGAATGTAAATAGTTCAACTTTGATAAGTTCCTTTTGATTTCTTTTCCCTGATTACCTTCTCAGGCATCTCTTCCTTCTTGTGTCTGGATGTCAAATTTTCTATTCAATTCTGGTTTTTTCCTCAAGAATGCTTGAAAGTCCTCTATTCCACTGAATGACCATATTTTCCCCTGAAACAAAATACTCAGTTTTGCTGGGTAGGTGACCCTTGGGTTCATTCCTAGCTCTTTTGCCCTCTGGAATATCATGTTCCATGCCCTTCTATCCCTCAGTGTAGAAGCTGCCAGGTCCTGTGCTATTCTGATTGTGTTTCCACAATATTGAAATTGTTTCTTCCTGGCTGCTTGTAGTATTTTCTCCTTGATCTGGGGATTCTGGAACCTGGCTATAATATTCCTGGGAGTTTTCTTTTTGGGATCTTTTTCAGGAGGTGATCTGTGGATTCTTTCAACCTCTATTTTGCCCTCTGGATCTAAAACATCAGGGCAATTTTCCTTGAGAATTTCTTGAAGGGTGATTTCTAGGTTCTTTCCTTGATCATGGCTTTCAGGTAGTCCAATAATTTTTAAATTGTCTCTCCTGGATCTATTTTCCAGGTCAGTGGTTTTTTCCATGAGATATTTCACATTGCCTTCTAATCTTTCATTTGTTTGGATCTGCTTAACAGCATCTTGATTTCTCATAAAGTCATTAGCTTCCATTTGCTCCAGTCTAACTCTGAAGGAATGAATCTCCTCAGTGAACTTTTGAGATTCTTTTTCCATCTGGCAAATTCGACTTTTTAAGGCATTCTTCTCCTCATTGCCCTTTTGGGCCTCCTTTGCCATTTGAGTTAGTCTATTTTTTAAGGTGTTGTTTTCCTCAGTCAGGCTGTTGACCCTCATTTCATACTTTTCCTGCATCCTTCTCATTTCTCTTTCCAATTTTTCCTCCACTTCTCTTATTTGATTTTTAAAGTCCTTCTTAAGGTCCTCTATGGCCTGCAACCCACTCATGTTTTCCCCTGGGGCTTTTGGAGCAGGACTTCTGACCTCACAGTCCTTTTCCCGCTCTATGCTCCCAAAATAGGAGTCTAGGGTTGCATTTTTCTGTTTCCTTTGCCTTGGCATGTTGCCACTTAATTACTTGACTTTTGGGCTTGTTGCCACATTATGGCTTTAAGGTCAGCTAGAGGAATTTTTGTCCCGAACGTGTGGGGGGCAACTTCCATTTCTGGCAAGCTGTAAACCCACCCACGACTTGCACCCTAGATCACAATCCAGATCCAGGGAGGTTAAAGCAAGAGCAATTACCCCCCAAGACTGATCGCTGGATCTCCCTACAATTAATTGCAGGCTGGGAGCTGGAACTGCCTCTGAAAACTACAAAATGGCTTGTCTCCTCAGTGGCTTCTAGCCCCCAGGGGAGGAAGCTGACGCATTCCCTAAATACCCGAACCAAAGTCCATAGGCCACTAACCTCTTACTTTGTCCTAGGCATGTCTATGTTGATAATTCTGGAGTCGCCACAGCTCCTGGTGTTCTGGGGTTCCTCCAGCTGGCTGCTGGCCCTGCTGCCATGGGGATAAAACCTCGGCTCACGCGGACCTGGGCTCTGCTCGGCTCGGCTTCCTGCGCTCTGCGTGCTGTGCACTGCCAGGTCCCAGACCACTGCGCTGGTCCTTCCTGCAGGGCTGCTGGGCTGTCCTCAGTGGGATGTTAGCTTCTCTGTGTCGTTATGTGGGTGCTGGGGCTCCAGAAGTTGTTCAGAGTCCCCTTTTACATAGTTTGGGCGGAATCTAGGGGCAGAGTGGCTTGGAGGAACAGTTTCTACCACGCCTTCTTGGCTCCGCCCTAGTTAACAATTCTTAAGTGGCATAAAATAGTTTTACATATCCTGCAACTGCTTTAACTCTTAAACATTTAATATACAAATTATTTAGCTATTTCAAATAAAAATGATATTTGGCCTGAAGATCTGTGAAACTAGAATCCAGTGGTTGCTGTTACTGTGTTTAGGGCACACACACACACACACACACACACACACACACACACACACACACACATATATTGAACTAATAAATTAGTCAAGTTTCATTGCTAATATCTATGATGACTTAAAATTGATGAATAAAATTAAGCAGCTTGATTTGGTGAAACAATATAAAGTCAGTGACTTAAATAAAACATGTAAAAAGTTGACAATGGGGAATAGAAACAGCACTTCCATGGAGCTCTTGCCCACACCACTTCAAAATTATGTAAAAGGGCACTCTGAATGACCTCTAGAGCTCCAGAACCCACAAAATGACAAAGAGAAGCTAACCTCTTGCTGAGGATAGTCTGGCAGCCTGGCAGGGAGAAGCCAGCACAGCTCTCTGGGAGCCATGCCCAGGTCCCAGGGAGTCAGAGGTTTTAGCCCTAGTGTTGCCAGACCAGCAGCCAGCTGGAAGGACCCCAGAATACCAGCAGATGAGGCATTTCCAGAATTTTCCTAGATGCCTAGGAAAAAGTGAGAGATCAGTGCCCTCTGGACTTTGGGACAGGTTGGGAGAGTCTGTGGCCTCTTTCCCCTTGGGGCGAGAAGCCGCTGAGGAGCCAGCACATCTTGTGCCACATTGCCATTTTGCAGCTTTAGCTCCTGGCCTGTGAACTGTAGGGGGATCTGGCAATCAGTCTGGGGGGTAATTGTTCTTGCTTTACCCTTCTTGGATCTGGATTGCGGTCTGGAGTGGAGGTCTTGAGGTTTGTGGCCAGCTTTCCAGAGTGTGTGGAGGTTTCAGAGAGGGCACCTAATTAATACCTCTAGCAGCTAAGAAAACCCCAGCATTTGGGACATAAGGTGCCCGATCTGGTGGCAGAGTCCAACTGTGGCAACAAGCCCAAAAGGCAAGTAATTGAGTGGCAAAATGCCTAGGCAATGGAAACAAAATAAACAGAAAAATTCAACATTTTACTCCTATTTGGGGGGCAAAGAGGATCAAAGCATGGAACAGAAGGAGGATTGGGAGTGTAATGGACAATTAATGCAAATACAAGTTGGCATAGCCAATTAACATTTTGGGGGGTACATTTATTAGCCGGCAGCTATCCCCAAAAGGGGAGGCAGCCCTGAGAACTCTGTCCAGCAAGCTTATATACAGTAAAAAGTACTTCCTGAAACAAACAGTGGTCATCAAGGCAACTGTTGCTACATAGGGATGTAAACTAAGCTGGGGGCTGCAAACTAATGGGGCAGTTCTTTCTTTTAGTTACATCTTGGTTACAAGGCAGGTGAAGGTCAAGGTTTCACAATGGTCATACCTTTACACTAGGTTCTTGGGGCCCCGTGATGGGCCTTGTGAGAGGCCTTGTGTAGGAGCTAGCACTATGGGAATCTAACTGCTACTTCAGGAGGTCAGAACTCCTGCACCAAAAGCCCCAAATGAAAATATGAGCTGGTTACAGGCCATAGAGGACCTTAAGAAGCAGATAAGAGATGTGGAGGAAAAATTGGGAAGAGAAATGAGAAAGATGCAAGAAAAGTATGATATGAGAGTCAACAAGCTGACTGAAGAAAATAACACCTTAAAATAGACTAACTCAAATGGCAAAAGAAGCTCAAAAAGCCAATAAGGAGAAGAAAGCCTTAAGAAGCCAAATTTGCCATATGGAAAAAGAACCTCAAAAGCTCACTGAAGAGAATAATTCCTTCAGAATTAGACTGGAGCAAATGGAAGCTAGTGACTTTATGATAAATCACAGTACTATTAAATAGATCTAAAAGAATGAAAAAATAGAAAGCAATATGAAAAATCTTGTTGCAAAAACGACTGACTTGGAAAATAGATCCAGGAGAGATAATTTAATAATTATTGGACTATCTGAACGCCATGATCATAGAAAGAACAAATAAATCATTCTTCAAAAAATTCTCAAGGAAAATTGCCCTGATATTTTGGAATCTATGGATCACCTCTTCAAAAAGATCCCAAAAAGAAAACTCCTAGGAATATTTTAGCCTGGTTCTGGAGTTCTCAGATCAAGGAGAGATATTACAAGCAGCCAAGAAGAAACAATTTGTATATTGTGAAAACACAATCAGGATAAGTCAGGACCTGGAAGCTTCTGCACTGAGGAATTGAAAGGCTTGGAATATGATATTCCGGAGGTCAAAGGAGCTGGGATTAAAACCGAGTCACCTACCCAGCAAAACTGAGTATCATGTTGCAGGGAAAATTATGGTTATTCGATGAAATATAGAACTTTCAAGCATTCTTGAGGAAAAAAACAGATTTGAATAGAAAATTTGACATTCAGATAGAAGAAGCAAGAGAAGCAGGAGAATGTAAACAGGGAAAAGAAATGATAAGGAACTTATCAAAGTAGAACTATTTATATTCCTACATGAAAAAATGATAATTGTAACTTATGAAACGTTTCTCAGTATGAGAATAGTTGAAAGGAATATAAATTTGTGTATATAAATATATATATATATATATTTATGTATGTGTATATATATGTATACATACATACATATATCTATATAGGAGGGTATATGGGCATATGAATACATATATGAATGTATGTATATATCTGTACAGGTATACATAGACAGAGTGCACAGGACCAATTGATTAGAACGGGATGATACATAAAAGCTGAAATTGAGAGGTGAGAGAGGAATATAATGAGAGGAGATGGGGAGAGACAGAATGGGGTAAATTATCCCATATAGAATAAGCAAGGGAAAACTGTTACAATGGAGGGGAAGAACGGGAAGGCAAAAGGGAATGGGCCAACCTTACTCTCATTCAATTTGGCTTAAGGAGGGAATGGCATATCCACTAAATAGGGTATCTGGGCATACAGGAGAGTATGGAAGAAAGGGAAGAGAAAGGGGATGATGGAGGGGAGGGCAGTTTGGTGGGGAGTGACTGAAGTTGGAAGAACACACTTTTGAAAAGGGAGAAGGTCAAAGTAGAGAATAGAACAAGTGGGAGTGGGATAGGATGGAGGGAAGTATTCTCAATCTTTTACAATATATTCACTATGGAAATTTTTGTATAGCTACACACATACAACTTATATTGAATTGCTTATCTTCCCAGTAAAGGTGGGTGGTGAGGGAGGAAGGGAAAGAATCTGGAGACCAAAGTTTTAAAATCAAATGTTTTAAATATATAATATAAATATAAATATATATATAATATAAAATTATTATCATCATTATTTTTTTCATGCAACTGGGAAATAAAATATAAAGGCACTGGGGTATAGAAATCTGTGCCCTACTGGAAAGTCGGAGGGGGTCTGGGGGAGGTTATAGGAGAGAGCAGATTGGGGGAGGGGTTATACAGTGAAATTGCTTTTTTGGGGTAGTGGGTAGGGGAAAGACAGGGAGAAAATTTGTAACTCAAAATCTTGTGGAAATGAATGATGTAAACTAAAAATAAACATAATATTTAATCTAAAATATAAGTGAATATGAATCATTCAAAACAAATTTCCACATTAGCTATGTTCTAAAATAAGTAATTAGAGACAGAGATATATTAGTCTGTACCCTGAGTCTATCAGTGCCCTATTTGGAGAGGGATTATATTCTTTATTATGAATCCTTTGGAATTGTAGTGGGTCACTGTGCTGATAAGAATTACAGAGTCTTTTACAGTTGTTAAACTTTAAGATATTGTTGTAAATCATTTCCCTGGTTCTGTGTACTTCACTATGCATCAGTTCGTACAAATACCAGTTCTTTCTGAAACCACCTTGTTCAAAATTCAGTGATGGGCCTGTATTGTAGGATGACAAATCATCATCTAATTGCCTGAGGATCCAAGAGACCCTATCACTCATATGTGACTCAGACAAAACCGATAATACATATAAAAAGAGTGATCTGTCTAACCCCAAATCCAAGGATACAAGATGGGATTGAGCTGCTAAGTGGACGAAACGTTTCATTTGTCTTCTGATGTCATGATTTTATGTTTTATTACACTTCAGCTATTTCTCGGTCACTATCTTATTGATATGTCTCCTTCTGGCTACTATTTTGCTCACACATTAGAAATAAAATTGCTAAACTGAATAAAATCTCTAAAATGGCTTTCACGGAAACAATGATGGTTCTATTCATCTTTTCTTAGCTAATTTAGTTTGTAATGCTCATGCATAAAAATATAATATCAATATTATATCAAATAAAATTTGAGGTTCAGAATTTGAAAATTTTAGTCAAGGGGTACTATTATGAAATATGTGTATGCCACATGCAAGACAAGCAAGAAGAATTCTGACTGAATTTGTAGAATAACTTGTAAGATTTATATCATTATAAATGAAGAAATTACAAAAAGGCAATGCTTCAGTCAACTAGAGTATTGGTTGCAAATTAATAAAGTTAAAAATGCATTCTAGTACCTTTAATAATCTGATAGACTACAAAAAATAGAAAGTGACTTTACTCATGATCCAAACTTTTGATATTATACAAACACTCTATTATATTGTCTTATTTAATGACCTTAGGTACTTTGTGTGGTGTTTCTGAGAAAGAGTTAGCTACAATAAAATAATTATTAATTAATATTTTTAACAATAGAGAGTTCCATTAAACATCATAAGCAAAGGTGTAAATACTAAAGTTCATGACACAATTGACATACTAAGATGCTGAGTATGATGGAATAGATTTTGTTATATTCTATCATGGAAACTGACTTTCCGTTTAGGTAGCATGGAGACATATGTGTGCATTGACTCGGTATTAAAAAACATACAAACAAATGGGATTTTCATTTAGGGAAATGCTGGGATTGTGTTGAAGTTTCATTTTTTAAAATTTTATACTAGGAATAATTCTCATGCATCACATGCCCTCAATCCAAGACGGGTAAATCTCTCTCTAATATAGGCTGGAAGTCAAAGGGAAAGTATGATTCAACATATATTATTTTCTTTATTAAATAGAGTATCTGGAGATGATAATTTTACATATCATATTTTAACATTAAGTTTAAGATAAATAATTATAATAATAATGTCCTACACCAGATATAGTAACATTTCATTTATGGAGATGTCAACAAACTATTTGAAATTCAAACATTGTCTATATTATTGAAACACTGACTTGCCATTCTATAGGAAAGTTGGAGTCAGTCTTAAGCGCAATATTTTATTGTGTAGAATAAAGAAGCAGGTATAGTATTAACATACACACTGAATCAAGAATGGACAGCTTACAACACTCGAGTGCTGAAAATCAAAATACTAACTAACCTTATAAATGTACTTCCATCTAGAGTCAGTTAATATGGGTTCAAAAATCTACTACTTGTTTTAGTAGATTTTGAAGAGAGACTCATAAGAAAAAAGCACTGCAAAGGTCATTGGATAATTTTTTTCTCTCTTTAAAATTATTATTTATTTTTAGCATTCTTTTCTTCTTAAATTTTGAGTTCCAGACTCTTCCTCCTTCCCATCCCTCCTTTGATAACTGAGCAGGTAAACAATATGAAATTAATTATACATGTGAAGTCATGCAAAAAAACTTCTGTATTAGCCATATCACACAAAAAGAAAAAAAACATAAATGATGAGAACAAGAAAATTATGCTTCAGCTTGTACTTCGAGTTCATTAATTCTCTCTCTGGAGGTGGATAAAACTTGTTTTCATCATGACTGTTTGGAACTATCTTGATTCATTATATTGATCAGAGTAGACAAGTCTTTCAAAGTTCATATATTACAACATTTCTGTTACTACGCACAATGATCTGGTACTTCTCACTACTTTGCATCAGTTTTTTGAGGTCTTAACAGTTTTTTTTTCTTTTCCTGAAACTAACACCCTCATCATTTCCTATAGCATAATAGTTCTTCATCACAACCATACAATCTTATAGTATTTTTTAAAG
Source organism: Gymnobelideus leadbeateri (assembly GCA_011680675.1). Lineage (NCBI taxonomy): Eukaryota > Metazoa > Chordata > Mammalia > Diprotodontia > Petauridae > Gymnobelideus > Gymnobelideus leadbeateri. The sequence continues at coordinate 434,766 of WOXC01000008.1, read as the reverse complement.
TTTATTTTATTAATAATGTATGACTTATCAGAGACAGACAAGCTTAGTAGATTAGAGTTTAAATAAAAGTCCTAGAAACAAAAACTACTAGGTCAAGGACTTAAGATGAAAACAAAGAAACAAAATTAGGAAAAGCAGAAAAAAATTTGCCAGGAAATAATTTATAATATCAAATTAGACCATATGCTACAATGAGTTAAAAATGGATATCCAGCTATGTAGGAGAGAGAGATACACACACAGAGACGCATGCACACAGGCAAAGAGATGAGACAGAGACAGAAAGGATACACTTTTTACAGCTATGGCATTATGACTAACAAGAGAATTCTAAAACACGGGATAAACAGAGAAATGAAATTCAACTACATAAAATTAAATGAATTCTACTCTTAACAAAATCAGTGCAACTAGGATAAGAAGGAAAATTTTCAACTAGGGATAAAGGAGCTTTGCATCATTTCTTTCAGAAAAAAAAAAGCTATATCCAATAACTAGAGGAAAATATCTTAAATATATAAGACTAAGGATCATTCCCATTTATAAAAGTGGTATCAACTTCTTACCCTGATACCTAGAGTTCATGTAACTCTGAGAAATTTACTTAGCTTTTCTTTATTCCAGAAAACACTCTCTAAGTATAAATTAAATAGCACCTGCTCATCTTCATTGGTAAAGGGAAATTTCTCATTTGCAATTTCCTCCATGAACTGACAGGAATGGGAACTTGTGTGTATGTTGTTCATTCTTTCTAATCATATCTGACTCTGTGACCACATTTGTTGCTTTCTTGGCAAAGATACCGGAGTAATTTACCATTTGCTTCTTCAGATCATTTTAGAAATGAAGAAACTGAGTCAAAGAGAGGTTAAAGAAACTTGCCCAGAGACATATAACTAGTAAGTGTCTGAGGCCATATTTGAACTCAGGAAGATTAGCCTTCCTGATTTGAGGCCTGACACTCTATCCACTGAACAACTTGCCTGTCCCTGATGTATAAATATATGTGTCTACACATGGATATACATATGCATTGTATGTGTGTATATATACACATAGATATATGTGTGTATATATACACATAGATATATGTCTGTATTCATATACATATGTGTGTATATATAATGTGTGGATATGATTAGATTATACTTAAACCACTGTCTCCTCAATAATTTATGCTAGAGTCTTCTTTTTTTCTTTTTTTCAAGTGGTGAATGCAAGGCAATTGGGCTTAAGTGATTTGCCCAACGTCACACAGCTGGTAAATGTCCAGTGTCTGAGGTCAAATTTGAACTCAGGTCCTCCTGACTTCAGGGCCAGTGCTCTATTCTCTGTACCATGTAGCTGCCCTCCCCCCTTTTTTAATATACTTTTTTTGAATAATGAGGGTATTTATTAAGTGTCTATTTGCCCTATCAGTTTTTTTTTGCTATTTTTTCTACTTAAAAATATTTTAGACTCAAGGACTGGAACACAAATACAGAATAGAGAAAAGAAACAAAAGCATATCATAAACTTAAATATTGGAACTGAAATACAAAGAAAGAAAGAAAAAAGTATGTTGTGTGCATAGCAGAACATAAGAGAAGATTCAAAATAATTTACACTAAATTTTCATTTCAAGAAAGCCTGTACAATAAATTATGAACATGATGAGAATTAGCCATCTTTTTTTTGCTTCCTTGTTAGTTTTCTTTGTTCTCTGCTATACACTTTTTTTACTTCGTTCTTTTTTCCCTCCCCCCATAAGAATCTTATTTTCCACATGGCTTATTGAACACATTTAAACATTAGCATTAACTAGGAGCACCTCCTCTTAATTATAATTACAGCACATAGAAAAATTAATCCTAGAAGAAATATACAACCACTAGTATTGTCACTGATTCAATATTGCAAAGCTCAACTCAATAAAGATGCTTCTTTTTGAAATATATGTGTAATATTATATAGATATTATTGTTTCAAATGTCTTTAAAAAGTAAATGTTTGAAGCTATAACTATATACATATAATATACATATAATTTAAATCATATTTATGTAGAATAATTAATGCTCATATTATTAAATCTTTCTGGATTCTGGTATTTAAAAAGAAATTCCATTTCTTCCCACTGAGGCCCATCAAACTGAAATACTGATGTATCAGTTATTCAAAGAGTAGTTTGTGTTTAAATTTTCTGGAAGAAAAAAAATAATGTCTTCACACAGCTGTATTTTTCACAATGCCATGGGTCAAGGGAGTAATTCTTTTATTTCTGACCATCTGCAAACCTCACTAAGACTCCCAAAGCAGGTGTTTCTTCATCCTCTGCCATAATATTGTCCTGTCCATATATGAGTATGCAGAAAGGGGGAGAATGCTTTGAATCACCTTCACACATTTTTAAAGGTTATTTCAGTTATGCAATGCACCCTTCCTGGATTCTTTTGTTTTTAAAGAGAATCTGATAATAGTCTGAAAATATTCTGGAGATGGAGGAGAATATTTTTAGAGTAAGTGAAGCCAAATATAATTGTTATACAACTTTGCTTTTACTGGAATGTCACCAAGAGCTGTTACAGAGAATGAAAATATAAGACTGCCCCACTGAAAATAGGAAAGGTTACTCTGTCTCCTCTGTACTGCTGTCTATTTATGACATGGCAGTGATCCAAGTTTTAACAATACTTATAGAACTATAGGCTTCACTTGTGCAATTTCAAACATCTATGGATTACATACTTAATCTTACTTTTTCCTAAATATGAACATTACTTCTCCTTGACGAACTTCACTAGAATCTTATCATTCTCTCCATCTGTATTCTTTTAGCACTGCCAGCAAGTTTAAAACATATTATCATGCACAGACTGCATAGCAGCATAGCTTTAGACATAGAAGGGAATTTAGAGGTTATCAAAAAAAAATTTTTTTTCACTTTACAGATGAGGAAACTTAGGCTCAGAGAGATGAGTTGTCTTAGAGGTAAAAATTGGCAGAGGTGGGATATGAACACTTGTCCTTTTATTTCAACACATTAACTCAATACATTTATATTCAATACTCTGCTTATATGTTGCCTTATAGTTGTACGTTTTTTTCATTTGAATAGATAGGTGATTGTTATCATTATAAAGATGCTAGCAGTGAATTTTAATTACACAATTCGCTGATGTATCTATGTGAATGAAAGAGAGACAGTCTGAGAGAAACAGAAACAAAGACAGATAGACATAGGAAGCTAAAAAGTCAGACCTCTAATATTTTGCTCTAGTTCAGGAGAGTGAAAATATCATGATTCTTAGGAAGTGAGATGAGGAGAGAGGCCCAGTTTCTTGGGTGACTAGAAGAAAGGAAAGAAAAGTGAGAGGTGAGTTTTTAGCTCCTGCTATATCAGTAATAGGAGACAGTCAAGGTAAGAGAGCAACTAAAGAAAGGTCAAAAAGCAATGCCCCAGAAGTTATACCTATCACTTTCTGTCATATATGTTCTCATGATCAATTGTATATCTCATTTAAGATCTCTATCCTTGGAGGTGATAATATGGTTATTATTTTGGAAACATGTAGGTTAGATAAAACCTGTCTACACCGAAACATCTGTTAGTAAGAATAAATCAGTCTGGAATCCACAAATTCTGACTCCTACTAAGGAAGCAGATCTCTACCTTTGTCATGTATATCCACAGCATTGAATCTAAAGAGCCCTGACCTAATTTAATGACTAGGAGAAACTCCCATAATCTGTGAACCATTTAATAATATTCCTGTCCTAGAAAGGGATTGGTGGAAAAGGGTGGCCCTAAGCCCCAAAGTTCCCATTTAAACAATCAGCTATTAGTTTTGACATTGAAGAGAAAGTCAAGCTAAGGATAGCTTTCAGAATCATAGTCTAAATAATGGAATGTTCCTACTAAGTCTCAAAAATACCTATGTAGCTCTGATCTATTGCAGGTCATGCATTCCAGGCATCACAAAGTTTTGTTTTGGAACTATAAAGAACAACAGTAAAATGATTATGGCAATCAAAACATTTTCTATGTGAATCTCCTTAACACTCTTATCTTTGAGATCTTTCTATTTCCTATTCCCTAAATGTCAGGGGGAAAAAAAAAGGCATGCAGGAACAGATAAGGCATGATGGGAATGCTTTGTGATGAAGCTGGTCTAGCAGAATACTGAAATTTACAAGTCTGTGTTCCTCCTATTTCCCTACAAAGATTCAGAAAGTATTTCCTCTTTAGCCATGATAGAGGTCATTTGGATACTACTGAGTCAAGCTTGGGTTACATGAGCAAGATAAGGGTTACCAACAACTATTAAAGAATCAGAATATTCTGAATATGATAGACATTTAAAGAGAGTCTTGAATAAGAGCTAAACTATAGTGTGACTCCAGCCAGGAGTGTCACATGAACTATATAACATCTAGGACCAGTGATCTTATCCATGGCATACCACCATAGGTTCCCAAAGTGGGTGATGCCAATGCTTGAGGGGCACTGGAACAATGCAGAGGATTGGTTGTAGCCTTGGGTGCAATTGGGGGGAGGTGTTGGGAAAAATATAAGGGCACAGTAGAAGCATCAGGAAAGAAGAGATAAGAACATTTTGAAAAATCATTCATACCTGTTTGATTTGTTGTATAATAGAGTTAAAGGCCTAGTAATTACATTATGTTCCAAATAAATACACAAAGTGCAAGTTATAACAAATCAGTGGTCAAGTCCACCAATAGGTCTTAACAAGTAATTGTTGACAGGCAGTTGTGTCACACATTGTGGGGAATTCTAGCATACATGGGCAGGAATATGTGCAGTAATGACTTGTTTACAGTATGATACTATATGGTTTTATGACACAATATTGTATCATCAAAATTTCAGTGCATGAAAACCCCCACAAAGTTATAATAAATTATTAAATTCAAACTGCAATATATATGTATATGTATATATATATGTGTATATGTATATGATGCAAATTTCAAAAAAAAAAGCTATTAAAGGGTTAAAGAAAGTAGATTTCGGGTGGGGGCATTGAGTTACTTTTTTGAAAAAGAGGTGGTAGGTCAAATAAGTTTGGGAACCTCTAATAAAGACTTAAAACATAGAAGTGACAAGAAAACTTGAACTAGAAGCCAGAAGAGTCAATTACAGTATTACAGTGAAAATTCCACTGACTCTGGAGGTAAAAGATTTGAGTTTAAACCTTGCATTTAATATTAGAGTAATTGTATCATCATAGGCAGATCTTCCTCTCTAAAGTGAAAGGGCAGGATTAGATTTCTTCAGGGATCCATTTAAATTCCAAATTTATTATCTTATGAGCCTAAGCATCAAAGCAAAGATCTGAGTCCAGACTGAAATAAAACCCTGCCATACCTATTAACATTTAGCTCCCTCTTCCCCATTTCCCTCTCTCCATGAAAAGTCATAGGAGATGATCCAGGACTATTCAAGAATTGCTAAGTATGTATGTATCTGGGGCAGAGGAAGAAGGTAGCATGGAATGTCAAACTTTTTTTGTACTTTGATCATGGAAAAGTTGGTTTCCTTTTTCACAGAAATATAGATTGTTGGACTGAGCTAGAAAATTTTATAGATTCTGCCTGAGTCTAATAAGTGTGCTTTCTTCAATTCCTCAATAATTCAGAGCAGTAATTTATGATATTCCTAGATCAGCATTGTAGAAAAAAAGAGATAGAAAGAAAGGAATGAGAGAGAGAGAGAGAGAGAGAGAGAGAGAGAGAGAGAGAGAGAGAGAGAGAGGAAGGAAGGAAGGAAGGAAGGAAGGAAGGAAGGAAGGAAGGAAGGACGGAAGGAAGAAATGAAAGGAAGAAAAACTTGGGAATTAGTGGTTTAGTTTAAGTGCAAAGGTCAATCTCCAACAATTATATGGGTAGGCTCAACACAGTATATTAATAATCGCAAATTAACAGAGACACATTTGCCAGATCTACTATATTTTTGTCCTGGAATTGAATCATAGCTTCACACTGAACCAACCCATTATTTAATACAAAATCTTGCTCAAAGTGCCTTTGTGATAATTGTGATTATCTGTTAAGATGCTGATTACATATTAGTTTATTTTATTTTAGTTATTAAAATTTAAAATGTGATAGGAGAGACTATGCCATCACTACTGAGTCATTCAGTATTGATATAATTCCTGTGGATTCTCATAGTGTTAATGTTACTTGGCTTTTTTTTTTTTCTCATATCTCTTCAATCTTGGGATTTGTTCCAGTCTCAAAAGGGACAGCCTTAAGATGAGAAGAGCTTTACTGGAAGGTGTCCAAATTGGAAACCCCACTGTGTTTTTTAAGATATTTCTCTACAATTTTATAATTAAAATGCTTTGCTCATTTGACACAATTAAAATTAGCTACTGTTTCTTTTGGCTCACAGCTTAGGGAATAAAGGACAGAACCTGAATTCCTAAGTCACCAACCTCAGAATACCCATATTTGTTAAAAACTGGAAGAATCCTAAACTGCAGTCTTCTAGGGCATTAATATAAAACTGTCCTTTTTAATTTGACTACCATGTAAAATATGGTAAAGTTAAACTTTCTATAGTCTACGGTTAGTTAATATGCATAACTATCTTAGTAGCTTTAATAATGTGAATTTTATTTTATTTTTATTGTTTTTATTTACTTCTACTTTGAAGTTATTTCAACACTAGGTTTTTTGCATAACTAAAGGATATTTTCAAATTCTGAATATGATTTTAAATATAAATTTTAAATTCCTTTACCTGATATCCAAAACCATCTGTAATCTGTTTATGTTCTATCTTCTATTTTTATCTCTAAAAATCATTTTATACTATAAAAGAAACCTTTGCTACACCACTCTAACACATTTATCCTGACTTATTTTAAGTTATACTATTTTTAAATATCTGGCATATATAAATAAATAAACCCCTATTAGACTGTAATCCTCATGAAGTCAGCAGTGTATCTTACTTAAGCTTTGAATTTCCCTCTAGACTAATCTCAGTGTTCAGTTCAAAGTGAACATTTGACAACTATGTATTAAATCAAGTTAAATCATGAAAAAATTACTCAGATATAAATATTCATTAAATAATGTTCACATATGAGTGAAGTTAATTTTCCTTCAATCAAATTCAAAACTATAAACATGTATTTCACCATTTTTAAAACCTTCACCTTTTTATAAAAGTATCTCCTCTTTTTATCATTTAAAATGCAAACTATACACAGCAAATATAGGCATTGGGCGAAGGTATCCCTAAAAGTTGTATATACTTTTTTTTCTTCCAAATTGTTTATTTTTTCCTGAATAAATATTACTTGGTTTTAAAGCATTTTTTAGTTATGTTTGATGCTATGTCAAACTCAGTAACTTTCAACACTAGATAACCTAAACAGAAAATATATCCTTGATATAACTAATCTTTATGAAATCAAATAACTAGGTTTTGATGCAGAGGGGAAAAAATGTTTTTAATTACTTTGATCTCCCTGTGATTTTTAAATCAACATTAAAGCTACATTATTTGTGCTCGTTTAGTCTATTTTCCCCCTCCCTTTGTTTGTGAAAACCGTCTTCATAATGTCCTTGAAATAATTAAATCCTGTGTAGTAAATAATGATATAATTTTGATTAACTACAATATAAAATATGGTTATTTTATTTGCCCACCTTAAGATATTTGGAAAGCAGGGGTGGCTAGGTGGTGCAGTGAATAAAGCACTGGCCCTGGAGTCAGGAGTATCTGAATTCAAATCCAACCTCAGACACTTAATACAAAAAATGGTGTGTGACCTTGGGCAAGTCACACAACCCCAATTGCCCTACCTTCTCCCCTCCAAAAAGAAAAAAAAAAGATACTTGGGAAATAGTAATAGTAAAATTATAAAATCATTTAAAATTATGCGTATGCAAAGTTGAATTCATTATAGTAGTTTGAAACTTTTCTCTACCAAATCAAGTAAGCAGCCCTTCTGCAATGTATAGTCTTAGAGTATCATCTGGAGAATTGAAAGTTACCTTGATTTAATCAGTGATATTCAACCAGTATGTGTCAAAGGTATGGTTTTAACTTATGTATTCAAAAATCTGTCCCTAGCTCTTCTGGATTCGAATTCATTACCCCAAAAGAACTTAGTCAATGGGTCCCAAAGATTTTCAACTTCCTCCTCAAAATTTCTCTTCTCCTTTGTTTTATGGACACATGTCAGTATTCTTTCTGTTTTTTTCATGTTTTCCTATTTTTTTAAATTATGGTTGTCAAATAATAGCATGTTGTCTTTCTTTAGTTCTTAATTAAAACAGACATTTAAAAATATATTTATTTCCACTCAGCTCTTTTCTGGCCCTGTCTAGTTACTAAGAAATTCACATCTTTTTAAATCCCTAAGTAGTTAACAAATCATATATTATACATAAGTGTTATTTTTCAGTTGTGTCTTATTTCAACAATAAGTGTTGCATCTATTTATCAGACTAAAAAAGGTATGATAATAAAGTAGGAATGCTAGGATTTTCTACCAAGAGGTTAATAATGTAGATACTCAGCAGTGTTGATTTGTTATTCTTGAAAAAAAAATAGTTTCCTTTCCTTCATCTCAGTGAATGACAAGTGTGTTTCCTTTATTGATTCATAGCTGTGATATTCAATCAACCTTTCACTGTAGGCAAAAAACCAAAAACAAAACGAAATTCTTCATCTCACCATAGCAAATAGTACATGTGGAAACTGAGCTGTATTGCTCCTATTAGTGGAAAAGTTGACAATTTAGAACTGTGTAACCTAATGGGACTTTGCTGACACAAGAGATATTTATAATTTTATTCTGGAGAGAAAAAATAAAATATAATCTTGAGTGGCTTTTAGAAATTGCTTTATAAACAAGAAATGGCATACATATAAGAACAGAAGAAGGAGCTGAGCAAGTAAGATAACAGAATTAAATTTTCTTGAGGAACCCATTATGATGCATACTAAGGTTAAAAAGAAAGACAAAGTTTAATTTAGAGGGAGAAAGAACACTATTTTTGCATACATTTTAATAATGCTTTGTAATGAAATTAAAATAAGAATTAAAGAAACTTATGGCCTAAACTACATTCAATCATATTTGTATAATACCACACATGATGTATGGTATTTCCAATAAATGGGAACATATCTTGGCCTCAAATCAATATTCAGTGACCTAGCAATAAAAATTGGTGCTAGTGAATTGTGATTATTGAAACTATGATTCCAATCACAGTGGAGGGCAATCTTACTACAGACCTCTATTCAGATTACCTTAGGGGCAACTTCCTTGAATAGATATTTTTCTGTACTGCTTGCACAAAAATGTCTTTTCTTACACAAATGCAGAAAGATAATAAATTATTGTTTGATTGGAATATTCATGTCAATAATGGTATCACAAATTAAAAGTCATCTGCTAAATCCTTATGATGGGCTTGAATGAATGGCATACTTATAATTACATATGAATACCTTTTTATAACCTTTTAAGTGTCAAAACAAAACAAAATGCTTATTTGTATAAACATTACCGTGTACCCTAAAATTTACAGATGTGCTGCTGTCTGATTGCCAATACCTCATGTAACAGAATTTCTTGCAAGTATGTCACTATTTCTTTTAATATATGTGGGTCAAAGAATAACATAAATATCACAGAGTGTGAGACAGATCCCAATATGCTTCCTTATCAATTAAAACCTTGAGAAACTCAAAACATCAAATGAAAAGAAGGGAGAAGAAATTATAGGCCTCTTCTTCCCTAGACCCTAATCACCACAAGTCTTCCTCAGGGCTTATAGAAGGACAGATATGAGATTGAATGTGCTGTCCATGGATGTATTACTATATATTTGAATATTTCTAAATATTCTAAATAGTTGCTCACTTTAAGAAATGAACCCACATATATGAGGGAGACAAAGAAATTCATGTCTGATCCTTAGGAGGATCTCCCTTGAATCTTTTTGCAAGAATCACTGAAAAAAAATTGCACACATGACTTTGATATTTTTGTGTTATGGGAAGTATGTCAGCTTGCACAGATAGGGATTTTTCAAAGGTGACATGGAATAATTCCTATTCATTTTAGCTATACTTGACCGAGTGCTAGGAACTAATGATAGGAACTAAGCTCTTCCAATCCCTAAATACTTACTCACTTTAAAATTGTCTCTCTCAAAGAAGCATTGACATTTCAATGGCCTTTTAAAAGGATGTTGCTTATATTGAGCATATATAGAAGAGTTATGTATTCCTGCTGTCTGCATTAGAAGATATTTTATCTAGAAAGTGTCATAAATAATAGTTAAGAAAAGTTAAGACATAGATAATATATGGAATCATAGAGCTAGAAACTTTGTAGTCAAACCGTTCCATTTTAGAGACAAGGAAATTGAGACCATGCATGGAGGTTATGTAGCTTATTCAATTTTTTTAAGTTATTATCAAAGAGAGTATCTAAATTCAGGTTCATTGACTTGAAGGTCGGTACTATTTTATTTGTACCAAACTTACCCTCCATGTTGGAAAATATAGAAATGGATGATCGTAGGGGCGTCTAGGAGGCACAGTGAGTAGAGCGTTGGCCTTGGAGTCAGAAGGACCTGAGTTCGGTTCCAGCCTCAGACACTTAACGCACACACAAACAAAAAAAAAACCTAGCCATGTGACCTTGTGCAAGTTACTTAACCCCAATTGCCCCCTGAAAAGCAAAAGAAAAAAAAAAGAAAAAAAAAGAAATGGATGATCATGTAAGTAAGCTAAGAATCACCAAAGAGGAAGTCTATAAGAACTGGGAGAATAGGAATGGGAGAGGCAAGTAAATGAGTGAAGAATTAATGATGCTATCTGCAAAAGAATGAAGTGTTTCCTATGCCAATTTGCTATTTGAACAATAGTGATTTGACATATTTCCTACCCAGCAAAATATAAATTCCTTGAAAGCAGAGACTATTTTATTTTCATCTTTGTAAAACCAAGTCTTAATACATTGCTTTGCATATTATAGAAGTTTAATGAATTCTTTTCAAAGACACTAATAAGTGAATAAATTTTAGGGACAGATGGTTTCTTAAAGATGGAGGAGTATCACCTGCAGGTACATCTGGATAATGGGGAACCTGGGAGTCAAGCCGCTCATGACATTAGTTAACTTATTTTTTTTTTCACTGTTACCTTCCTGATCATTAAAATACTACTAGAGATTGCATCGTTATCATTCACACAATATCTCAGCAGGCTAAATGACTGATGAAATCCAAAGTGATAAATTATTTTCGGTTACAGGTTAACCCTAAAACAAATAAGTTTCATATAGGCACATGGAGGAATGTGATTTCACCTTAAGCAGTTTTATCTTTATGTCTTGGAACATAGAATTTTTCTCCAGGGCTGGCAGACTGGAAGAAGCCAGTAGTTTTCTAAAGAATCATGACTCAATAGTGAGTGTGATAGGAATTCTGTTGGGGGCATTATTACCCAGGTAAATGTGCTAAGCATCATAGTAAATAGGAAAAAAAAGGATTACTGAAAGGTGGAATAAGAAAATTTTGGAGTGGAAAGGTAGTTTTATTACTTCTATGTGATATCCTTGAAAAGTGACTAACCTTTCCTCAGGTTCTTTGCAGAAGTCAATTCACTAGCATAGAAGACAATTTATTCTCTTTTTGACAACTCTAATTTTTAGAAAGTTCTTTTTCTCTACCCAAAATTGCCTCTCTGGTCCTAGTTTAACTGTCCTGAGCTATGAGCTAATAATATTTGATAATCTTGTTGTAGATTTTTAGGGTTTAAAAAAGGCTTTTCTATTAGGTAAGTAGTGAATATGTTATTAATGCCTTTTTAAAAGTGAAGAAACTAAGATTGAGAAAACTTAAAGGTATTGCTCTAAGTTCCATGGTAACAGGAGAACATGCTATATCACCCAGTCAATCAACAAGTATTTCTGAAATATCTACTAAAGCACAGTATGTAGAGTGTGAGGAATTAGAGTCTTCAGGAACTTTATGAAAGTCATAACCTCTTGGATCACTTTTTCATTCATCTCCAAAATGAGAAGGTCAAATTAGATGACTAAGGTCCTGTTCAGGCCTAAAACCTATGATCTGAAATAGGTATTGATCAGATAATTTATAATTTTCTTATTAATCAATATGACATGTATAATGAATATGGTGAAATTGTTTTGTTTTGTTTTGATTTGTTTAGAGCTGCCTCTCTGGTCCAGGAGTCAACATTCACAACATAGCTTAAACCGATTAACCAAAACTCTGAAAACACTCACAATTACTAAACCTTAAGTGAATCGAATTAAATATTGAAGAACCTGTTCCCATTACAGAACTCTGGTTCTGTACTTTAGGGAGGTACTCAAAAACCCCTAAGACTTGACAGCAGAATTGTTGTATTGTGTGACTTAACGGGTTTCTCATGAAATGAGACTAAATGATTGTCTGTAATTCACTTTCTTCCTGCTTGCCAGTTGTGTTTCAAATATATAACCTGTACTTTTACTTGTACTAGATCATTCTTCACTCTGAAATTGATTGACTAAATGTCTTGATTTCCTGGCATTCTCACCTCTAGGCCTACTTTGTACGACTCTGAGCACTCTCAGTTTAGAGACTGACTGAGCAAAAATCCTGTTATCACTATTCTAGGAGCGTAGCAAGTAGGTATCATTCGGAAGAAGCCATTGTGGCTGACAACCTATACCCATCTCTGTTCTTTACCTGTCATCACAATTTCCCCCAGTTTCTTTGCTTTACCTTTCTTCTAAATAGAAGAAAATTAAGCTTTTCAATTTTTAATTACCAACTGTTCCTTACCTTCAGTGTTTAAGGAACCAATACATGTTTGGTCTTAGTCTAACACAAACTTCCTAAGATAGAGGTAAAGGAAATAATATAAAATGTAAATTAGGTATTAAACAAGTTATTTATTTTTTAATTAAATTTTATGTTTATTTTTAGTTTACATCATTCATTTCCACAAGATTTTGAGTTATAAAATTTCTCCCTATCTTTCCCCTACCCCCACCACCCCAAAAGAGTGATCCCACTGTATACCCTCTCCCCAATCTGCTCTCTCCTATATCTTTACCCATCCTCCCCTCCAACTTTCCAGTAGGGCAAGATCGATCTCTATACCCTAGTGCCTGTATATCTTATTTCCCAGTTGCATGTAAATATGTATGTAACACATTTGATTTTAAAAGATTGAAACATTGAATTCCAGATTCTTTCTCTTCTTCCCTCATCACCCACCCTACTGGGAAGACAGGCAATTCAATATAGGTTGTACATGTGTAGCTACACAAAACATTTCCATAATGGATATATTATGAAAGACTGACTATATTTCCCTTTATCCTATCTCATCCCCCATTTGTTCTATTCTCTATTTTGACCCTGTCCCTTTTCAAAATTATGTGCTTCTAACTTTCCTTCCCTCCAACCTGCCTTCCCCTCCATCATCCCCACTCTCATTCCCTTGCCTCCTACTCTCCTGTAGGGTAAGATACCATATTTAGTGTGTATGTCATTCCCTCCCTAAGCCAAATTCAATGAGAGTTTGAAGGGTTAACCCATTCCCTTTTGCCTCCATTGTAACAAATTTCCCTTGCCTCTTCTGTATGAGATAATTCACCCCATTCTGTCTCTCCCCATCACTTCACATTATATTACTCTCTTACCTCTCAATTTCACCTTTTAATAATCCTTCCTATTCAATTGGTCCTCTGGCCTCTGTCTATGTATACCTATATACATATATACACACGCTCACATAATGTATTCATACACCAATATACCCTCATATATATATATATATATATACACACACATTCCCTTCAACTATTCTCATACTGAGAAAAGTTTAATAAGTTACAATTATCATTTTCCCCTGTATGAATGTAAATAGTTCAACTTTGATAAGTTCCTTATGATTTCTTTTCCCTGTTTACCTTCTCATGCTTCTCTTGCTTCTTGCATCTGAATGTCAAATTTTCTATTCAACTCTGTTTTTTTTTTCATTATGAATGCTTGAAAGTCCTATATTTCACTGAATGACCATATCTTCCCCTGAAACGTGATACTCAGTTTTGCTGAGTAGGTGATTCTTGGTTTTAATCCCAGCTCCTTTGAACTCCAGGAATATCATATTCCAAACCCTTTGATCTCTCAGTGTAGAAACTGCCAGGTCCTGTCTTATCCTGATTGTGTTTCCAAAATATTCAAATTGTTCCTTCCTGGCTGCTTATAATATATTCTCCTTCATCTGGGAACTCTGGAACCTGCCTATAATATTCCTACAACTTTACTTTTTGGGATCTTTTTCAAGAGGTGATCAGTGGATTCTTTCCGTTTATATTTTGCTTTCTGGTTCTAAAACATCAGTGCACCTTTCCTTGAGAATTTCTTGAAGGATGCTTTCTAGGTTCTTTTTTTGATCATGACTTTCAGGTAATCCAATAATTTTAAATTATCTCTCCTGGATCTGTTTTCCAGGTCAGTGGTTTTTCCAGTTCTGCATTGCCTTCTATTTTTTCATATTTTTTTTTGGATTTTTGTGATAGTATCTTGATTTCTCATAAAGTCACTATCTTCCATTTGTTCCAATATAATTCTGAAGGAATTATTCTCTTCAGTGAGCTTTTGAGATTTTTTTTTTTTCCATCAGGCAAATTTGGCTTTTTAAGACATTCTTCTCCTCATTGCCTTTTTGAGCCTCTTTTGCCATTTGAGTTAGTCTATTTTTAAGGTGTTATTTTCTTTAGTGAAGTTGTTGACTCTCTTTTCATGATTTTCTAGCATCATTCTCATTTCTCTTCCCAATTTTTCCTCCACTTCTCTTATTTGGTTTTCAAAATCTTTCCTAAGATCCTCTCTGCCCTGTAGCCAATTCATATTTTTCTTGGAAGCTTTTGGTGGAGGTGTTCTGACTTCATTGTCTTCCTGGCATTCTATGCTTTGATCATTTTTCCCCAAAAAAGTAATCCAAAGTTGGTTTCCTGTGCTTCCTTTGCTTGCTCATGTTGCCACTCAATTACTTGAATATTGAGCTTTTTGCCACAGTAGAACTCTGTTTCCAGAGAGGAGAGCTTTGTCCCAAGTTACTGGGTTTTTCTCAGCTGCCAGAGCTATTAGTTGGCTGCCCTCTCTGAAGCCTCCACATACTCTGGCTCACTGGTCACACACCCCAGGGCATCCACCCTAGATAGCAATCCAGACAAAGGCAGGTTAAAGCAAGAGAGATTACCCCTCAGACCGGTTGATTGTTCCCCCTACAGTTTGTTGGCCAGGAACGCTAAATCAGCCAGGCAGTGCCGCCACTCCTCAGCTGTTTCTCCCTTAAGGGGCAGAAGCTGGACCACACTCCCAGACTCCCTGTTCTCAAAGTCTACACTGACCTCTTACTTTGTCTTTGGCATTTATGCATTGATAATTCTGGAAACTGATACAGCTGATGGTGATCTACTCTCCCAATATCCTTCTAGCCATGGCTGGCTGTGGCAACACTGAAGCTTAAACCATGTGCTCAGGCAGGGCTAGGCTCTGCTCCTAAAGTGCTGCATTGGATCCTTCCTGTCTGTTTCCAGGCTGTCTGTAGCAGAATATTTGTTTCTCTCTTTCACTTTGTGGGTTCTGTGGCCCTTATGTTTGTTTAGAGTCACTTTTTATAGTTATTTGCAGTGGTTATGGGAGGCAGGAAAGGCGTTTTCTTGCTTCTGTGCCACCATCTTGCCTCTACCCAAAACAAGTGATTTATCACTATACAGAAAAGGTAATGTTAAGTAATATATACTTATTAATACTTGGTAACTGATCAGTACTGGTATGAATACGAATTTATTAACTACTCAACATGTGCCAGACATTATGCTAAGTACTGAGGATACAAAAAAGGTATAAACAAAACCAACAAAAGAAAAACAAGGAAGTCCCCAATGAGCTCAGTTCTAATGAGGAAGTAGACAACAGCTAAACAACTACAGACATTCAAAATATATAAAGGATGACTTGGAGATAATCTCAGAGGAAAGATGCTAATATTTATAGGGAGCAGGAAAATTTTCTTCCATAGAATAGAACATCTGCTGAGACTTGAAGCAAGCTAGAGAACCTGGTTGGCAGAGATAAGAAAGAAAGAAGTATAAAAAAACAGCTGTAGAAAAGACACAGAGTTATGGGAAGAAATTTCTTGTGCAAGGAACAATCATTTGGGAAACTAATCTCCAAACTTGGTTAATGCTAAATTTCTTTGCAAGAATGTTAATTTACTTTACATTTCATAAATTTTGATCATATTCGAATCAAATATCAAGGCATCTATTACTAATGATGACATTTTCTTTGTAGCAGGCCTGATGGCAATCAGGGTGCTACCATCTCAAATTCCAAGGCAGACAACCCTCTTGTCCCTACAACCATCCTCAACTTTTCAAAGTTCACAGGATTGATGCTGGATGCAGGATTGTTTTTCTTTTTTAACCTGGATCAGTAAATTTATTACACTTCATTTGTATCTATAGTTCAGTATATTTGTTTTCCTTTGTAATAAGATGCATTTTATTTATGTGTTCAAAAATATTATTCTAAGTAGGGCTAGATAGGTAGTTCAGTGCTTAAATGTATAGAATTTTGTGCCTGGAGTAAAGAAGGCATGAGTTCTAATCAGGCCTCAGGAAATTACTAGATGAGTGACACCAAACAAGTCATTTAACTTCTGTTTGTCTCAGTTTCCAAAATTGTAAAATGAGAATAATAAGAGGACCTATTTCAGAGGATTGTTTTGAAGAACAAATGAGATGATATTCACAAAGCACGTAGCACATAATAAGTACTACATACATGCTTAGCTTCTCCTTTTCCCTTATTTTTCCTCTACAGGCTTAATTAAATTACCAAATGAGTTGACAACGCACAAATACGTTAAGAATCCCTGCAGAGGAAAAGTAAGAAAAGGAAAAGCAAGAGAGATGGTACAAGCTAGTTAAGTATATGATCCATGAGGGTAGCGGGATGCTCAGAGAACTCTATCCTGCCATTATGCCAGAATGACTAAGTCAATAATAAACAAATACTTTATATCTAGGCACCATGCTAAGTATGATGGTCTAAAAAAAGGAAAAAATAATTTAAGAAAGAAGGAGTAAATGGAGGAAACAAATAAGAAGGAAAGAAAGGAAGTCTCTACAAACAATAATTAATCTATACACATTTATTAAGTACCAACGATTTGCAAAGCTCTGTGTTAAGCACTGGAAGCTTTTTCCAGCATACTCCTGCGCATACACAAGTTTCTCCTTGAAATTAGAAATTTTAACACCGATACATATTTAGTGATTTTTCTATGCATATAAATCATGAAAAAATACCCAAATATTTAAAATAAGTCATTGAAAGGGTAATAAACTTATATATGGTGGGTAAAAATAGAGTGCAATATATTTCTAGTGATGAATTGAGCCAACAATGTAGTATAAAATTAACTTGTGACCAAAAAGTCAGGTGACCAGGCCATGTTTCAAGAAATAAAGATACCAGAGTGATAACCCACATGCTTCATTGATATCCACAAAATGTAATGATTTAAGGCACTCCCTAAGAGATTGGAAAACAGAACTCTCTGGATTTTTTTTGCCATTGTTTGTTTTAATTTAGTTTATGGCAGGACAGAAATATGAATTCCAGAGATAATCTCTACATCTACAAAAAATTCAGTGATGTGAACACATAATTAAAAAAAGAAAGTTACTATTTCTAAAGGATAAAATATATTTTTCATTATTTTAAAATTTTAAAAAATGAGTATGAATTTCCTGAAACATAACTTTTTCAATGACATTATTTCAAGTCTTCCCAACTTAATTTTTAAATATGTTTTGGTGGAGGTGAGACCACCTTTTCATTATTATTTTCCTAAGGATGTTGTTTGCATTAGTTTTTACTCCCCTCCCTTCCCCCAGTACTTCTTTACATTCCATATGGGCACAATGAATAACACATCCATTTTTTTTCCTTGTGTGGTTAATCAAAATTCAATAATTGGTATCTTTCCCCTTAATAATTCATACGAAATCCATGTAAACAGTCCATGACTGAACTATGCAAACAACTCATGAAACAGATGATTTAATATGGCACATTTTTCTTTCCTTAATATCATATCAATGACCAAGAATTAATTGCAAAAATATTTATATAATATGTTAGCTGACATATGTTTGGAGTCCCAATTGCAGTCAACAGAATTCACAATTTAGATGCATAGCATTAAATTGTACTGATCACAACATCAATGATTTGTTCACATAAACCTGTTCTGAGCAGATGTACTTGTTTTTAGCATTTAGATTATTTTCTTAATGAAGAGTATATTTCATGCTAGCAAATTCAATCATTATTCCACTGCTGATTAGTCACAATCACATAGGTGGAATAGTTATCAAATGTAGGAGGGTATGTGTCATATTAGAAAGGGAACCAAATTTGTAGTCTGGGGGGACTGATTTAATGCATGAGGGGACTAGTTTTGGGGTTTTAGGGAATTCACTTAGACCTCACAGGCAGTATGTTCATTTGTAAGATGACATTAATAATACTGTTAATACAGTTCTGGCAAGGTTATTATGACAGTAGACTATGATGAGTAAAAAGTAGTTTATAACTCACTATATGATTGTGAAATATTGATTATGTTTTTTCCTTGAAAAAAATAAGAAAAGTTGCAAAAAGGAAAAGGAAAATAGAGACAATAGATTTGGATTTGAAGTTTAATTGTCATATTTAAGAGTTGAATCACTAAGTTGAATCACATACCAATCTTGCATATCAGTTTCTTCCAGTGTAAAAAAAAAATAGGATCATGGGATCACAAATTCAAAGATGAAATTTCAAAATCATCTAGTCTATGATTGATCTAGCATACTTAATTCACAGGATATTTCTGAGTATCAAGTGGGAAAATGTATTAAATAGATACACAAATAGATAGATAGATATTGCATTTTACAAAGAATTTTCCTTAAAAACAAGATAGGATATATCAAAGGCAAGAATGGAAGGAATGTCACAGTTCACTGAATTAGAGAGATAGAATATATTTTAGTATTTATCCAATCCAATTTCCTTTATAGATAAGGAAGCTAAACTCCAGAGAATGTAAGTGACTTGTTTAAGGTCATATAGCTAAAATGTCATAACTCTAATTCAAACTTTGGCCTTTTAACTTCAAATCCAGCTTTCCTTCTGTTGCTTTTGCTTCTTAATCCAAATCTAATTTGTTATTTGTGCTTATTTTTTTTTTTACTATATCACATTTTCAAAAGGTATTATTAATACTTCAATCAACAAAATTTATTGAGGATCTACATGTTTTTTCCCATAGGTTCATATAATTTACTGTGTTAACCTGAACTCAAGAGAAAATAGCCAATATAGCAAATTGAGGTCTTTAATCTGGGCAAGTGAGTTGCAACCACACAACAAGTGCAGGGATAACAGAGACTGGGAACAGGGTTTATATAGGGTACTAAAGCTATGGTCAGGTGAAGGTGATTGGGCTTAGGGATATCTGAATTTGACTGAATTTGATGGAATTTGACTGAATAAGTTCTTTTGCATAACAAGCAAACGTCCATGGAGAAAGCTCCAGAATCTCTGGAGGGGAGAATTTAGGACACTCACAAAAAAAAAAAAAAGGAGGCTGAAGCTGGAGTTATAATATCTAGGCAGCCTCAGGCAATTCATAATGCTGAGAATGGGGACAAGGTCAGATTTAATCAACTGAGTTTGACACTTGAAATATAAAGCCCAGGCTCTTCTGTTGATTATGGTTTTCAGGATGTTTAATAATTCTTAAATGATTTCTTCTCAATCTATTTCCTAGGGCAGTTGTTTTTCTGATAAGATATTTCACATTTCTTCTATTTTTTTTCATTCTTTTGACTTTATTATTTCTTTATGTGTCATGGAGTCATTAGTTTCTTCTTGCCCAATTATCATTTTCAGATTTTTCAACTTCTTTTTAATTTGGCCAATTCTGCTTGTAAGGAGTTTTTATTTCCAATATTTTTGTTCCTCTTTTAACAAACTGTGAATTCTTTTCATAATTTTCTTGCATTGTTCTCATTTTCCCCAATTGTTACTGCACCCATTTTATAACTTTAATTTTTTTTACTCTTATTTCAATCTTTTTAACATCATTTCTAGGAATTTTTGCTGGAATTTAATCTGAACTGAATTTTTGTTTAAGGCTTTGCTATTAGATGTTTTCATGTCATTGTCTTCATTGTATTTGTATCTTAAGCTACTTTCCTCATTTTTCAGTCTATTTTTTTACTTTGAGCTTTATGTAAGAATTGGGCTGGGTTTAACCTATGGGGCTCCTAAGGGTGTTTATTGGTGATATGATTCCAAGTTTCATGCTTTTTCTCTGTTTTCTGGGGCTCTGAAAGTTTTTGAAACTTCTAAAGTAGTGTGATGCAGGAAGAAGTATGGTCATTGCGATTCTGGACTGTACTGTGTCTTTACCAGGCAGGGTCCCTGTTCCTTTGCAATCTCAAGGGAAGCTCTAGAGCTCCTCTCTCCACCCTGAAACTGTTGCCAGAAAGTACAATAGTACAGTGCTCTCTGTCTCTCTGTCTCTGTCTCTCTCTGTCTCTGCCTCTGTCTCTCTGTCTCTGTCTCTCTGTCTAACTGTCTCTGTCTCTCTGTCTCTCTCTGTCTCTCTTTCTCTCTCTTTCTTCCTGGTACCGAGAGAGAAGGGCTGCAGTCCTTTCGAGTCACATTTACTCCTCTCTATCCTGGAACTAGGAACAAGAACTGGATAATGGGCAATGAAGTTGCTAAGGGATGCTAGACCTTACACACAGTGCCTGCATAGGGATCCCCTGGTAATATATTTTTATGATTAGTTGTCCCATCCCTTTACTCTCTCTGAGCAGGAAGAGTTCCCAAAGGCCCACCTTGCATTCTTGGCCCACTCCCACCATAGTGGTCATAGGCTTCTCCTTATTACCTAAGTTGTCTTGTACTGGAAAAACTGCCACAACCTAACCTTTTGTTGGCTATACCACTCCAAAATTTGGTTTGACAACTTATTTTTACAGTTTTTTGGAGGGTTGTACTGGCAGAGTTGCCATATTCCCTTTGCCTCCCTGTTCCCTCTTCTCAAGAGGTCCTTAGAAGTTGTGGTAACTGGGATCTTGTTCCTATTTCAGCAGAGAAAAAAAAAGGAGCTATCTGGCATGGCTCTCTACAACCAACAAGTTATCAGTGAATCCTGACATGGGGCAAACATCTCAAATATCTAATTCTGCTGCCTTCTTCAAATGAACACTTTATTACTTAACCTGTGGCAAGCCTAATGACTTAAAAATCCTGAGTTCAATAATACATGAGACATTTGTGCCAATATCATGACAAAGTTGTAACCATATAAGTCATGAAAGGTTTTGAACAGACCCCTGTGACCTTCTATTAGTACAGCAGAGTAAAACTGGAGTACTGACCACCACTTTTTTTTTTCCAGGAGACATTTATAGATATTAGTAGATTTGTTGAACTCTATTTAAGATCAAATTTACCTAGGACACAGCCATCCTGTGCTCTTAAAGTTTAGGACAATTGCCCATAACATATAACATCCCCATTCCTATTCCTTTTTTTTTTCAAGTTACAAAGGCGTATTGTATTAGATGGGATGAAAAATGGTAAAGAAGAAACAAAATCAAACAATGAAAAGAAAAAGATCAATTAGTTTGTTTCCATCAGGATTCAAGCTCAGTTCTTTCTAGTTATTTCTCTGGATGTAGGCATCTCTCTCCTTCATGAGTCTTTCAAGATTGACTTATATCACTGCATTGCTGAGAAGAGTCCAGTCTGTCATAGATGGTCATCACACATATGTTGTGTCTGTGATTGTATACAAAGTTCTCCTGGTTCTAGTCTTCTCACTCAGCATCAGTTTGTATAAGCCTCTCCTGGTAAATATGAAAATCGTCTCCTCCTTGTTTCTTATAGCAAAATAGTATTCCATTACATTCATATACCACAACTTGTTTAGCCATTCCCCAATTGATGGACACCCCTTTAATTTCCAATTCTTTGCAACCACGAAAAGGGCTGCTATAAATTTTTTGTACATATGGATATACTTCCCTCTTCTATGGTCTCTTTGGGATATAACCCTAGAAGTGGTATTACTGGGTCAAAGGGTATGCGATTATTTATAGCCCTTTGGGCATAATTCCAGATTGCTCTCCAGAATGGTTGGATAAGTTCACAACTCCACCAGCAATACATTAGTGTTCCAATTTGCCCACATACTCTCCAGCATTTGTCATTTTCCTGTTTTGTCATCTTAGCCAATCTGACTGGAGAGATGCAGTACCTCAGAGTTGTTTTGATTTGCATTTCTCTAATCAATAGTGATTTAGAGCATTTCTTCATATGCTTATAGATATCTTTAATTTCTTTCTCTGAAAACTGCCTGTTCATATCCTTTGACCATTTATCAATTGGGGAATGACTGTATTCTTATGGATTTCACTCAATTCTCTGTAAATCTTAGAAATGAGTCCTTTAATAGAGACATAGGTTGTAAAAATTCTTTCCCAATTTCCCACCTCCCTCTTGATCTTGGTTACATTGGCTTTGTTTGTACAGAAGCTATTCAATTTAATGTAATCAAAATTATCCATTTTGCATTTTATAATGCTTTCTAATTCTTGTTTGGTCCTAAAGTCTTTCCCTCTCCACAAATCTGACAGGTAAACTATTCCTTGCTTTCCCAGATTGCTTATAGTATCATCCTTTATACCTAGATCATGCACCCATTTAGACTTGATTTTGGTATATGGTGTTAGATAACAGTTTATGCCCATTTGTAATGCCCAGTATCAGCCATACTATATTCCAGTTTTCCCAGCAGTTTTTGTCAAATAGTACATTCTTAGCCCCAAAACTGGGGTCTTTGGGTTTATCAAACAATAGATTACTATACTCATTAACTGCTGAATATTGTGTGCCCAATCTATTCCATTGATCCACTACTCTATTCCTCAGCCAGTACCAAGCAGTTTTGATGACTACTACTGTGTAATACAGATTAAAATCTGGTATAGCTAGTCCACCTTAACTAGTATTTATTTTCATTAATTCCCTTCATATTCTAGACCATTTGTTCTTCCAAGTAATTTTGTTACTATTTTGTCTAACTCTATAAAGTAGTTTTTTGGTAAATTGATTGGTATGGCAGTAAATATATAATTTAGCTTGGGTAAAATTGTAACTTTTATTATATTAGTTCTACCCAGCCATGAGCAATTGATATTTTTCCAATTATTTAGATCTGATTTTATTTGTGTGAGAAGTGTTTTGTAGTTGTGATCATCTAAGTCCTGGGTTTGTTTTGGCAGGTAGATTCCCAAATATTTTATAATGTATACAGTGACTTTAAATGGGATTTCTCTTCCTATCTCTTGCTGTTTAATTTCATTAGAGACATACAGGAACGCTGAGGATTTATGTGGGTTTATATTATATCCTGCAACTTTGCCAAATTTATTTATTGTCTCAAGTAATGTTTTACTTGATTCTCTAGGATTCTCTAAGTATATCATCATATCATATGCAAAGACTGATAGCTTGGTCTCTTCTTTGCCTAATTTGATTCCTTTGATTTCTTTTTCTTCTCTAATTACTACTGCTAACATTTCCAGTGCCAGATTGAATAAGAGGGGTGATAGTGGACACCCTTGGTTCACTCCTGATCTTATTGGAGATGATTCTAGTTTATCCCCATTGCATACAATACTTGCTGATGGTTTTAAATAAATTCTATCAACTATTTTAAGGAAGGCTCCATTCATTCCTATAATTTCTAGTGTTTTTAATTGGAACGGATGTTGTTCTCAGTCAAAAGCCTTTTCTGAACCTATTGAGATAATCACGTGGTTTCTGCTAGTTTTATTGTTGATATGCTCAATTATACTGATGGCTTTCCTAATATTAAACCATCCTTGCATTCTTGGAATGAATCCTACCTGATCAGGGTGTATTATTTTTGTGATAAGTTGTTGGAGTCTTTTGGCTAATATTTTATTTAAAATTTTTGCATCTAAATTCACGAGGGAAATTGGTCTATAATTTTCTTTCTCTGTTTTATATCTTGCTGATTTAGGAACCAGTACAATATTTGTGTCATAAAAAGAATTTGGTAGGACTCCTTCTTCACTAATTTTCCCAAATACTTTGTAGAGTATTGGAATCAATTTTTCTTTAAATGTTTGATAGAATTCACTAGTAAACCCATCTGGCCCTGGAGATTTTTTCCTAGGGAGTTCACTGATGGCTTGTTTGATTTTTTTTTTCTGACATAGGGTTATTTAGGTAATTCACTTCCTCTTCCTTTAATCTGGGCAACTTGTATTTTTGTAAATATTCATCCATTTCACTAAGATTGTCATGTTTATGTGCATACACTTGGGAAAACTAACTCCTAATTGTTGTTTTGATTTCCTCTTCATTGGAGGTACATTCAACCATTTCCTTTTTGATACTCATAATTTGGTTTTCTTCTTTCTTTTTTTATCATATTGACTAAGGGTCTATCAATTTTATTGGTTTTTTCCTAAAACAAGCTCTTATTTTTGTTTATTAATTCAATAGTTTTCTTAATTTCTATTTTATTAATCTCTCCTTTGGTTTTCAATATTTCTAATTTAGTACTAAATTGGGGATTTTCAATTTGTTCTTTTTCTAGCTTTTTCAATTGGATGTCCAATTCATTGACCTCCCTTCTCTCTGCTTTATTCAAGTATGCACTCAGGGATATAAAACTTCCCCTAAGAACTGTCTTTAATGCATCCCACAAATTTTGGTATGTTGTCTCATTATTATCATTCTCTTGAAGGTAATTATTGGTTGTTTCTGTAATTTCATGTTTGACTTACTCATTCTTTTAAGATTAAATTGTTTAATTTCCAATTAGTTTTTAGTCTATCTTTCCATCCCTTTATTGCATATAATTTTTATTGCATCATGGTCTGAGCATGATGCATTTAATATTTCTGCCTTTCTTCACTGAATTGTGAGGTTTGTATGCCCTAGTACATGGTCTATTTTTGAGTATGTACCATTCACTGCTGAGAAGAAAGTAAATTCCTTCTTATCCCCATTCAGTTTTCTCCAGACATCTATCATATCTATTCTCTCTAAGATTCTATTCACCTCCCTAACTTCTTTGTTGTTTATTTTGAGGTTAGATTTATCAAGTTCAGAAAGGGGGAGATTAAGGCCCCCCACTGGTATAGTTTTGCTATTTCTTCCTCTAATTCCTTTAACTTCTCCTCTAAGAATTTGCATGCTATAGCACTTGGTGCATATATGTTAAGTAATGATTTTGCTTCATTCTCAATGGTGCCTTTTAGCAGGATATAGTTTCCTTCCTTATCTCTTTTAATTAGATCTATTTTTGCTTTTGTTTTATCTGAGATAAGGATTGCTACCCTTGCTTTTTTTACTTTAGCTGAGGCATAATAAATTTTACTCCAACCTATTACCTTTACCCTGTAGGTATCCCTTTGTTTCAAATGTGATTCTAGTAGACAGCATATTGTAGGATTATGGTTTTTAATCCATTCTGCTATCCTCCTCTGTTTTATGGGAGAGTTCATCCCATTCATATTCACAGTAATGATGACTATCTGTCTCTTCTCCTCCATCCTATTTCCTCCCCTGTTTATGTTTTTGTTACTTCCTTCTTCCTTACCCTCCTTGAAGTTTTCCCTTTAGACCGCCCCCTCCCTCAGTGTCCCCATCAGGTGACTTCCCTTTTAACCTATACTCTCCCCTTACTACTATTTCCCTCCCCTCTATTTCCCCCTTTTAGTCTCCTCCTTTATACCCCCCCCCACTTACCCTCCTATTGTCTATAGGACACAATAAATTTTTATACTTATCATACTAAGTTACTCCCCGTTTGATAATAAACCAATGACAGTAGATTTCAAACAGTGTTCCTCTCCCTCCTTCCTTTTGCTCTATTTAATGACTTTATGTGTTTATAAACATTGGAATCTTAAACTTTACTGATTAAGTTGATCCCTCTTTGAACCAGAAACAGTGAGAATAGTGTTTAAATGTTGTTCCTCTCCCTCTTTCTTTCCTCTCTACTACAGTGTGTTTTTATTCCTCTTCAAATGGCATATTTTACCTTTTCCTATCTCTTCCTTTCCTTTTATCCCATGACAGTCCCTTTGATGCCCTTAATAAGGTTTTTCTTTTTTAATATTCAGTTTAGTTCATTCATACCCATACCCTCTATCTATGTATAACCCTTTAGAAGGTCATGATAATCATAACAATTTCAATATTGACTGTTAATCAGCTCCTCATATAGGGATGTGAACATTTTGCTTTTGTTGCATCCCAAGTTATGTGCATGTGTGTATGTGTGGGTGTATGCATGTATGTATATGTGAGTCTGTGTTTTCCATGTTTTCCATCTTATTTCTTTCTTGAGTCTTGTAATTGGAGATCAAATTTTCCATTGAGCTCTGGCTTTTACATTAGGAAAGTCTGGAAGTCCCTTATTTCATTAAACCACCATCTCCTTGCCTGAAAGATTATGCTCAGCTTTGCTGGGTAGTTAATCCTTGGTTGTAATCCTAGCTCTCTTGGCCTATGAAATATCAAATTCCAGTCCATCCTATCTTTTAATGTAGAAGCTGCTAGGTCCTGTGGGATCCTAACTGTAGTTCTGTGATATTTGAATTGTTTCTTTTTGGTTGCTTACAGAATTTTTTCCTTAATCTTGTAATTCTGGAATTTGGCTACTATATTTCCTGGAGTTTTCAATTTGGGATGTCTTTCAGGATGAGTCTGGAGAATTCTTTCAATAACTATTTTATCTTCTGATTCCAGGACTTCAGAAGAGTTTTATTTGACAATCTCTTGGAGGATGTTGTCTAGGTTGCTGTTTTCATCATGTTTTTCTGGTAGACCAATAATTCTTAAATTATCTCTCCTGGATCTGTTTTCTAGGTCAGTTGTTTTTACAGTGAGATATTTTACATTTTCTTCCAATTTTTCAATCATCTTGTTTTGTTTGACTGACTCTTAGTGCATCATAGAGTTCTTAGTTTCAATTTAATTGATTCTAATTTTTAGTGAATTATAGTCTTCTGTTAGTTTTTGAAAGTCCTTTTTTACAGAGGTGTTTTGTCCAATTACTTCACTAATTTTACTTTTTAAGGACTTGTTTTCTTCAGTGAAACTTTTTTCCAAGTTGCTCACTGCCTCCCTGATTTTGTCTTTAAAATCTTTCTTAAGCTTCTCCAAGAATGCTGTTTGTGCTTGAGACCAGTTCATATTTCCTTCTGAGGTTTCAGGTGTGGGTAAAGAGTCCAAGTTGTCCTGTGTGTTTGGTTGTTCTTGACCTACATAATAAGCTCAGATAGATTTTCTTGCCTTCCACTTCTCCTTCTCAGCTTCTTTCCTTCCCATTGTGATTTCCTATTTCTTAATTTCTCACATTGTGAGCTAATGGCCTTGTCACTGACTTTGAATGCTGTAGCCTCTAGGTGTCTAGTTTGTGGCTAAGGCAGAGTCTCAGAGAGGTATGCAGATGTGCACCGAGTAGTCTGTTGGGGTGGAGTGATCTGGCCACTTCATATTTCTGCCTCTATACCCCTGGCCTATAGCTCAGGTAGGCTTTTGCTGGTCATGTGAGGTGGGGCTTATTGGGACCCCCTCCCTCTCTTATCTTCAGGCTCCTGACTGTCTCAGTTTCAAGCCTTCTTGAAGACTCTGAAACCTGAGGCTATTTCCACTAATTTAGGACTTCGATCTGGAGTAGGAGACTTATCTTTGGGTTTTCTAGTTCATGAAGGAGGGATTGAAGAAACTAGAATGTACTTTGCCATTCTAGCCCCTGCATATACAGGCAGGAGATTTCTAAACTTCCAGGCTGGCAGCTGATAGTCCCAGGAGAAGCTGCTATCTCTGCTGGGGGCCCTGAGACCTCTCTTACCTGGCCCCAATGATTCCTCCTGTCCCCTCATGAGATGGAGGTGAGATGACTGGGATTCGTCCTTGGTAAGTCAGCAGGCTGGGGCTTCTTCTCTTTCTGGTGTATTCTGCTTGTCTGCTCTCAAGTCTGAGTTGTACAGACCCCATGTACACTGTGCTCACCCAGTCCAGACCCACTGGGCACTTTCCTGAGCTGGATTCTGCCACACTCTGTCTCCAAGTGGATTCTATCACTCCAGAATCCATTCAGATTCACTTTTTAAGGTTTAGTGAAGGGATTCATGGAGGAGCTTAGAGAAATTACTGCTTTCTTTCCACCATCTTGGCTCCACCCATTCCTATTCTTAATATATATTTGCTTTTAGTTTACAACATTCAGTTCCACAATCCCTTGTGTTCCAAATTGTTTCCTCCTCCCTCCCCCTCCCCATTCTTATTTTTAAAGAACAAGTTTTGAGCAAAGAAGTCTTGGTGGATACAAAATCTAACAAAAGGGTGTAATGGTAATGTAATTTGAATTTGAAGATCCCTTTGTGTTGGCAAAGGTAGCAGGTACTTAGCACTTAGTAACTGACCAAGCTTCTGTTGCGGAAACAGAAGGTATGAACTCCTATCTCCTCTTACTGACAGAACAGAAAGGGGTTGGCTGAACCAGGAAGTAGTTAATGCTGTGTGTATATAAGGAAAAGCCCCAGAGAGGCACAGATAGAATTTATTGGGACCAACATCTGGTGACAGAGCAGCTACAGAAGAGAGAATGGAGAACAGAGCCAGAATTTCTTGAGAACATGTGGTGGTGGAGCTTCTTCTGAACAGGAGCCCAGGAGCCCGGATCCAGGAGCTCAGTGACCCAGCTGACAGAGGAGGCCAAGAAAAGACTGAGAAAGCAAAAGACTGAGGAAGCATGACTGGGATCCTGGGACTTTGTCTATTTGTGGCTTGATTGAGCCTTGAATTCCTGAAAGCAGAAATTGTGAAGGATTAGAGACAAACTGGATCCTGTGAACTTCAGTGCAGAGCAGGACCTACTGAGCAAGCTGGACAAGGAACTGGGAACGGTCTGCCATTTAACCCAGGTGACAATCTGGTGAATCCAGGTAGAATCTGGCACCATTGAAGGGGATCCAGGGATTCTGAGAACCAGTCCCAAGTCAATATGAAAAGACCTCTCCCTGGGTATTGAGTAATGATGAAATTATAGTTTACTAGTGACCTAGGGGTGAAGAGTTCATGTATGATACTTAGTAATTGATTGCTGAATAAGTGACTGATTTAGTTAATCAAGAGTTCCCCATGAGTATAAGACTTTGACTATTGTACTTTGAGATGATTGTTCTTTGTTCTAAATATTGTGACCACTTTGGTGAAAAATATGTGGCCATTTTAATGATAAGCTGTTGTGAATATTATATTGTGATTTTCTATGATAAGTTTTAATATTGTGCATGCTGTATCTTGATTTTCTGTGAATGTTTTACTTTGATTTATTATGGAATAGAGTGTTCACTATACTGTGTAATCAGAACATTGAAGCTGCTCACAGTAGCATTCTTCTGGAAAGCTTCTGTGCATGGCATTACAGAAGGGAGTCAAAATGATTAAGGATTTTGAAATCATTTGTAACCATCATTTGAAAGGATTGGTGCAATTTAACAAAGCAAAAAGAAGATATGGGAGGTGGCAGGATGAGACTATTGTCTTCAAATATTTTATAAACTATTAAATGTGTGACCCAACAATATCACTTCTAAGGTTATATCCCAAAGAGATCATAGAAGTGGGAGGAAGACCCATATGTACAAAAATATTCATAGCAGCCCTTTTTGTGGTTGCAAAGAATTCGAAACTAAAGGGGTGCCCATCAATTGGGGAATGGCTAATCAAGTTGTGGTATATGAATGTAATGGAATATTATTGTTCTATAAGAAATGAGGAGGTGACGGATTTCATAATTACCTGGAGAGACTTATACAAACTGATGCTGAGCGAGAAGAGTAGAATCAGAAGAAATTTGTATACAATCACAGACATACCATATCTGTGATGACCAACTATGACAGACTGGACTCTTTTCAGCAATGCAGTGATATAAGTCAATCCCGAACAACTCAAGAAAGAGAGAAATGCACCATCCAGAGATATAACTAGAAAGAACTGAGCCTGAATCCTGATGGAAGCAAACTAAATGATCTTTTTCTTTTCATTGTTTGTTTGTTTTTTTTTTCTTCTTTACCATCCTTCATCCCACCTAGTATAATATGCCTTTGTAATTGGAATAATGTCTAATATGAATGTATTTGCAGATCCTATCCTGGACTATATGCTGTTGTGGGGGGAGTGGGGAGGGAAGTAAAGGAAATTTGAAAATCATGGAACTATGGAATTGAATCTTGTTAACTGAAACTAAGCTAACAAATTAATTTAAAAAACTATTAAATGTGAAAAAGAAAGATATATTTAACCACAGAGAAGAGAACCAAGAGCAATCTGCATAAGCTACAGAGTTAACTTTACTCCTTGGAGTTTAGAATTAGCCAAAAATAAAATGGTCTTTTGAGAATTAATTGGTTTACCCCAATCTTAGTTCTTCAAACAAACAAAAGCTAGATGAGAACTTGTTATATATGTTGTCAATTGGAGTCTTATTCATTTAAAAGTTGTAATTTATGGCTTCAGATATCTCTTCTTTGGGGCGGCTAGGTGGCACAATGAATAAAGCACTGGCCTGAGAATCGGGAGGACCTGAGTTCAAATCCAGCCTCAGACACTTAAAAACAAAACTAGACATGTGGCCTTGGGAAAGTCACTTAACCCCAATTGCCCTACCTCCCCACCTCCAAAAAGCAAAAAAAAAAATTCTCTTCTTTTTGCTTTTAGTTCCTTTATAATTTATGGAATTTAAAAAACATTTCTATAATATAGTACAATAAAAAAGATGATTGCACATTAAAACTATAAATCTACTGTACATAACTTACTATTTTTTCAAATGGACAATGAAATTATCATGTAATAATTTTTTCTTTCCTCACCCCTACCCCCACCCAGCAGTAGAGATGGCTACCA
The DNA here is from genome assembly GCA_011680675.1 of Gymnobelideus leadbeateri. Classification (NCBI taxonomy): domain Eukaryota; kingdom Metazoa; phylum Chordata; class Mammalia; order Diprotodontia; family Petauridae; genus Gymnobelideus; species Gymnobelideus leadbeateri. Next base: position 403,653 of record WOXC01000008.1, on the reverse strand, counting down.
CTAGACACACACACACATATAGATATGTATGTATGTATGTATATATGCACACACACACACACACATATATATATATATATATATATATATATATATATATATATATATATATGAGTAGCAATTGCTGAATGTTAACCTACTTTTTATCCTGGTATATCTAACTGTAATGTTCCCAAAATACCCAGAATTCCCTCCATTGCTACATGTCAATAAAGAGGATTTTCTCTTTTCACCATGGTCATTGGACTTAGAAAGACAGACCCATTTGTTAACACATATATATCAGTGTTAATGTGTTTTATATATATATATAATTTTTCTCTACATACTTCTATTTATCAGTTCTTTCTCTGGATGCTGATAGTATGTTTTATCTTATGTCCTTTATAGCTAATTTGTGTATTTATTATAGTCAAATTCCATCACAATAATATACCACAACTTGTTGAGCCATCCCCTAATTGATTGAAAATAGCTTTTAATTTTGTAGTTCTAGAAACATAAAGGAACACTCCATATAAAGCTAGAAGAAAAAAAATCAGCCTATATTTAATTCCAAATTAATTGAAATGAGAGACAGAAAAAAAATTAAAAATTTTAACTTAGTTTTTCTTCCTTTCTTATGACACTAGTGATAAATCAATCTAAAACTATAACACATAATATAAGTGAAAAGGGGCACAGAGATATGAATGCCTTTAGCTATGACCCAAGTAATATAGTCACATTATGCATTCTTAACATCATTTACCTCTTAAGTGGAACAAATATTTCATTAAATTCAACTTCAAAGTTTTTTCCTTTATTAATTTCAAGCATCAAGTAATCTATATCATCTGCAGAGGTTAACAAAAGGTACACTGCATCTGGGACTTTTTTTTTTTTAAGCAATTGGGGTTAAGTAACTTGCTCAAGGTTACACGGCTAGTCATTATTTATGTGGGGGTGCTCATTTTCTGAGGCCGGATTTTGATCTCGGGTCGTCCCAAATCCGAGGCCGGCGCTCTTACTCACTGAGCCACCTAGCCGCCCCTTTTAGGGCAATTGGGGTTAAGTAACTTGCCCAAGGTCACATGGCTAGGTTTTTGTTTGTGTGGGTTAAGTGTCTGAGGCCGGATCCGAACTCAGGTCCTTCTGACTCCAGGGCCGGCGCTCTACTCACTGCACCACCTAGCTGCCCCAACATCTGGGACTTTTATTTAGGAATATTTTATGTATAGCAATCATCATTTTTCAACTTCACTGTCATTTTTCAAGATACATTCAGCAGAGGAAATAATTCCATGAAATTTTCCCAAGACAAATCGATTAAACCTCATAAATTTTTAATTGTAGTCCTCGCAACCATGTAAGATAAGAGCCCCGGATTTTGTTTTAAATTATATAATGCTATTGCAAGGATATAACCTCATTTCTTCACTGAAAAAGACATTTTTGTGCAATGCACCTGGGGCTGATAGCTGGAGGCATCCAGGTAATAAATGATCTACAATCCCCAAATCTAGTGACAAGGGCACAATTTGTACTGTTCAGTAGCAAAATGCTTGAGGCTGAAATTTTTAGTTGCTGCCACTCTCTTAAGCTACCAGAATTAAAACAAACAAACAAGTGAACTAGAATTAGATGTATGGATAAGTCTGTAATGGGAATTTTAAAATCTTCCTTTCTTTGAAAATATACTCTGCCCCAAATAGGCTGAATGTAATCACACAGAGCCTGTGGTGGGAGGAGATTGCTGAAGGTTGGGGCAGAGTTCACAGGAAGCTGGGAGTCAGAGCAACTAGAAACAGTTGGAAAAAGAGGACACATCCAAGGGAGACCTTTACACTGTGACTAAAAGTTTGGGTTTGGCACCTGCTGTGACAGCTAGGCTTGTGGTGGTTTGTGGGAAGGCTGTGGCTCTTTGTGTTGTTATGTCTTGTTAATTTCTTTGCTACTATGGTGGAATTGGCTTACTGGTTTTGGGATTCTGTTTTCTAGTGTCTGAATAAACGTTTTGCTTCTATCTTCTATGTATAGAGAGAGTCTGTTATATTTTGTGATCAAGCCCCATGCTGGTGCTATGTATATTCCATTGATGCTAAAAAGTCATATATTGGAATGTTATAAAGATTACATGAGGTGATATAATGAAAACAACTACAACAACAATAGCTAAGATGTATATAATGTTTACTATGCACCAAACTTCATAATAATTATTTCATTTGTTCCTCCCAACAACTCTGGGAGTCAAGTGCTATTATTATCTCCATTTTACAGAAACTCAGATAAACAGAGGTTAGGTGACTTTCCCTGGTTCATATGATTAATGCATGTCTGACCTAGTCATATTGTTCTTTTTCTTGTGTGAATAGACAAAAAATTACTTCTTATTTCTATTGAATTTATTTTATGATGTAATTGATTTTGTGCTATATTGATTTTTATAGTTGAGTTAGTATCTGCTTGAACTCACATAGTTCAGAAATACTTTCCCCTTCAAGTTAATTCAAAGGAATGGTTGAAAGGAAATGTGGTTATCACTCATGCTGTTAGCCCCTGGGACATCTGTTTTTTTTTTTGCTTGTAAGCCCCAACAACATTAACCTTGGTACATACCCCAAAAGACAAGTCACCTGTCCTTACCTGTCCTTATTTACTGATCTCCCAAATAAAGCAACAAACCAGGTGGTTCTTGTCTCTTAATCAAGATTACAAGACGTGCATGAGTTCCACAAAATAATTAATATTCATTAATTGTTAGAGAGGAGAATGAGTAGCAATTGCTGAATGTCAACCCACTTTTTCCCTGGTATAGCTAACTGTAATGTTCCCAAAATACCCCAAATTCCCTCCATTGCTACATGTCAATAAAAAGGATTTTGTTTTTTCACCATGGGCACTGGACTTAGAAAGACAGCCAGTTTGCCCCATTTGTTAACATTTATATGCATCAGTATTAATAAACTGATTTTGCCTGGAGTATGTACCTCAGTTTTTCTTTATTGCATTTCCTCACCAAGAATGATTTATCTAGATATTAAGTTACTTTAAGACTTGACTCTTAGCATCTTCTCTGAGTGAATTTATGAAGATTTCCTTGGAAGTAATCTCAAATAATTATATAATTAAATATTTATAATGAAATACTATTTATAATTATGCTAGCAATTAATCTATAGATTATTTACTGATGCTTAGGTATCTTTTGTTTTGATTTAATTTTAAAAGGCATGAGTTCATTTTGTTTTGTAATAATTTAGAGAATCAAATTATTTCAGAATAGGAAATGTTTTAATATTCATCTAGTTCAAGTCATACACAAAAATATTGCTCGCTATAATGTTCCTTCCACATCATCATGCAGTCTCTCCTGGAAGGCCTTTAAGAAGAGACAACTCAATAACTCTAAAGGCTGCACATAGCACTTTTGGACAATTCTTATTGTTAGAAAGTTTTGCTGACATTTAACCTGAGAGGAGAGTGTGCCTTTTTATAGTTTCAAATCATTGTTTCAAATCATTGCTCCTGATTGTTCCTCTTGGGAACCAATACAATTAATCCTCTGCATTAGAATCCTTCAAATGCTTGAATGTAGTCTAATATTTCATTAGATTTTGGGCTGCCTTATCATCAATCTGATTCACATCGAACTAGAGTCCACTTAAATCTCTCATATCTTTTATTTTTTCAGAAAATCTAATGTCTATCAGTAAGCACACATTACACAATATCTACCAAAACACACACATCAGTTGTATGACAGTTGTAATGATTTGTTCTGGTTAAGCAGTCCCCTCATCTGAGCTATCTCTGAGTTCAACTATTAGAGCAAATTAAAAAAAAAAAAAGATAAAGACAATACTAGTGAAGAGAAAATATCATGAAAACATACCCTTGGTCTTAAAATTGTTCTTTAAATTTGTGAATAATGAGTTAAAACTTATTTAATGGAACATTTTAAAGTCACTTTACAAATCTATTTATCTTATTCTCTTTTTTTCTTTTCTTTTTTTTTATTAATTTATTAGTTTAGTTTCAGTTAACAAGATTAAATTCCATAGTTCCTTGATTTTCAAATTTCCTTTACTTCCCTCCCCCCTCCCCTCATGACAGCATGTAGTACAGTATAGGGTCTGCAAATGCATTCATATTAAACATTATTCCAATTATAAAGGCATATTTTACTAGGTGGGATGAAAGATGGTAAGGAAGAGATAAAACCAAACAATGAAAAGAACAAGATCATTTAGTTTGCTTCCATCAGGATTCAGGTTCAGTTCTTTCTAGTTATATCTCTGGATGGCGCATTTCTCACTTTCTTGAGTCTTTCGGGATTAACTTATATCACTGCATTGCTGAAAAGAGTCCAGTCTGTCATAGTTGGTCATCACAGATATGGTATGTCTGTGATTGTATACAAATTTCTTCTGATTCTACTCTTCTCACTCAGCATCAGTTTGTATAAGTCTCTCCAGGTAATTATGAAATCCGTCACCTCCTCATTTCTCATAGCACAATAAAATTCCATTACATTCATATACCACAATTTGTTTAGCCATTCCCCAATTGATGGGCACCCCTTTAGTTTCCAATTCTTTGCAACCACAAAAAGCGCTGCTAAAAATATTTTTGTACATATGGGTCTTCCTCCCACTTCTATGATCTCTTTGGGATATAACCCTAGAAGTGGTATGTCTGGGTCAAAGGGTATGAAATTGTTTATAATCCTTTGGGCATAATTCCAGATTGCTCTCCAGAATGGTTGGATAAGTTCACAACTCCACCAGCAATGTATTAGCGTTCCAATTTGCCCACATCCTCTCCAGCATTTGTCACTTTCTTGTTTTGTCATCTTAGCCAATCTGACTGGAGAGATGTGGTATCTCAGAGTTGCTTTGATTTGCATTTCTCTAATCAATAGTGATTTAGAGCATTTCTTCACATGCTTATAGATATCTTTAATTTCTTTCTCTGAAAACTTCCTATTCATATCCTTTGACCATTTCTCAATTGGGGAATGACTTGTATTCATATAGATTTGGCTCAATTCTATATAAATTTTAGAAATGAGTCCTTTATCAGAGACACAGGTTGTAAAAATTCTTTCCCAATTTCCCACCTCCCTCTTGATCTTGGTTACATTGGCTTTGTTTGTGCAGAAGCTTTTCAATTTAATGTAATCAAAATTATCCATTTTCCATTTTATAATGCTCTCTAATTCTTGTTTGGTCCTAAAATCTTCCCCTCTCCACAGATATGTCAGGTAAACTATTCCTTGCTTTCCCAAATTGCTTACAGTATCATCCTTTACACTTAGATCATGCACCCATTTAGACTTGATTTTGGTATATGGTGTTAGATAGTGATCTATGCCCAGTTTCTGCCATACTGTATTCCAGTTTTCCCAGCAGTTTTTGTCAAATAGTGCATTCTTATCCCAAAATCTGGGGTCTTTGGGTTTATCGAACAATAGATTGCTATATTCATTAACTGCTGGGTCTCCTGCACCTAATCTATTCCATTGATCCACTACTCTACACCTCTGCCAGTAACAAGCAGTTTTGATGACTGCTGCTGTATAATACAGATTAAGATCTGGCATAGCTAGTCCACCTTCCCTAGCATTTCTTTTCATTAATTCCCTTGATATTCTAGGCCGTTTGTTTTTCCAAATAAATTTTGTTATTATTTTGTCTAACTCTACAAAGTAGTTTTTTGGTAAATTGATTGGAATGGTACTAAATATATAATTTAGTTTGGGTAAAATTGTCATTTTTATTATATTAGCTCGACCCAGCCACGAGCAATTGATATTTTTCCAACTATTTAGATCTGTTTTTATTTGTGTGAGAAGTGTTTTGTAGTTTTGATCATATAGATTCTGGGTTTGTTTTGGCAAGTAGATTCCCAAGTATTTTATAATGTCTACAGTGACTTTAAATGGGATTTCTCTTTCTATCTCTTGCTGTTGAGTTTTATTAGAGATGTACAGGAATGCTGAGGATTTATGTGGGTTTATTTTATATCCTGCAACTTTGCTAAATTTATTTATTGTCTCAAGTAATTTTTTACTTGATTCTCTAGGATTCTCTAAGTATATCATCGTATCATCTGCAAAGAGTGACAGCTTGGTCACTTCTTTGCCTAATTTGATTCCTTTGATTTCTTTTTCTTCTCTAATTGCTACTGCTAACATTTCTAGTACCAGATTGAATAAGAGGGGTGATAGTGGACACCCTTTTTCACTCCTGATCTTATTGGAAAGGCTTCTAGCTTATCCCCATTGCATATAATACTTGCTGATGATTTTAGATAGATGCTAGCAACTATTTTAAGGAAGGCTCCGTTTATTCCTATACTTTCTAGTGTTTTTAATAGGAATGGATGTTGTACTTTGTCAAAAGCCTTTTCTGCATCTATTGATATACTTTCTTATAAAATTTAAATCTATAATTTTTAGATTTTCAAATTTATCCACAAAAGACCATATAATGCATAATGAATCTGAAGAATGTACCTATATATAATAAATGACTATCTCAAGAGAATGCATGTGGAATTTTAATTCAGGATACACCATTTATTTTACCCACCCATTCCTTCAGGAGCTGGTTTCAATGGAAAAGTGTAGAGGGAATCTTTCCTTTATTTTCACCTTCCTTAAAGGTAATAGGGACAAAGGAGCAATAGTTTTCTGGCTTTTCTTTCTACTTTAGGAGAAAAGTCTTTTGTTCTGTCCTATTTATTTACCTTCTGTGGATTTTCCAGATTAGGCCCCAGGATAAAGGAGAGAGCAAAATACTTAAGCAGTGTGACTAAGGGAAAAAGAGAGTAACAGAAGATAAAAAAGTGGCATGAAGGCAGGTTTATTTATATTTCATAGGCAAAGCAATATGGCTACTCTTCAATGACTGTACATTCCAATATAAGAAAGGACTTTTGGATCCCATTTGGAAAACTTTGAAATAAAATGTAATGTACATGGGGAACCATATATGAAGTCAAAGACTTCCTATCTAAATTTAAAATTGATACTTTAATGAAAGTATGAAAGGAAAACTTTGTCTTTATTATCATTGAATCTTTTTTGCTGATATGTGTTTACATATATATGTATGTATATACATAAAAATATTACATATTTTATTTTACATATTTTTACATATATTATTTTACATATATTACATATAAATATACATAAAAATTAGTGAAGCAGAATATTTATAATAGAGCTTACACTGTGGCCAAAATAACTTGATCCCTTATTAAACTGAGTTCTAATTATAATTACTTCACTGTCCTATCAACAGGGGAAGAAACAAGTCACCTTGTTGAATGAAGTGAAGAGATGTCATCACTGGTATTATTAGTCACTGCATTTTGTTAAGCAAGTTGATTTTATGAGCTGGAGCAAAATCATGGCTCATAAACTCAGCTGAGGTGAGTGAGTTATGACAGTCTTCCAAATACATTATTGAAATTCCTAAAACATCAGTATGGTACATTACTCTTCATCACATTTAGCTTTATTAAACACACAGATCGATGAGGGGCTGTCATGTCTGCCAGTTGTTTTGCTTTTTCAAAGTGACATCAGAAAATTTAAAAGTCCTCTTGGCTGCCCAGTTTTAATGTCTTGTGTCAAATGATAACATTTCAATTTAGTGATTTAAAGGAGGAAATGTTTCCATTATTTAGAATTACCATTCTCTTGATTTAATATTCATCATGGACCTATATTATATTAGAAATGACAAAAGACCAGATGATATCAAAGACATGTCCCCTGCCCTTAATGTATGTTTGCTTGTTTTCTCTAAATAGTTTGGGAAAATGTAATGTCTGCTTCAGAGCACATGTTTTTAGACCTGAAATGCTCCATTAGAATCAATGTTGCTTAAGCTATTAGTAAGGATGAAACTGATACACAAAATTCAAGCCACAAAAAGGTTGGGGGGGGCTTCAAATTTGAAGGTAAATCAACTAAGAATTTTTGTTTGTTTGTTTTGGGAGGGAAAAGAAGTCATCACACAAGCAAAAAACAAATTTATAATCAAACATGGAAGCCAAAATTTTGAAGTGAAGTTTACTAGGGATTTTCACATTTAATTGGTATATAACCAATTATTTGCAGCAACAGGCAATAAATTTAGGTATTCAATTCAATATGATATAAGAACTGATCCTGAAACTATGACATTTAAAAGCTAGATAAATAAAAAAATATGTGGGGAAAATAAAGCCAAACCTACAAACAGGCAAACAAAAGAACCACTGCATTTTGCAGATTATTGCAGGTGGCAATAATTGCCTCTATAAATATGCAGTATATTAAATGAAGAGTATGTCAATTTGTGGAGAAATTAAAAGAATATTTTTCTTTCCTGTTTTAATAAGAATCTTAAGATTGTCATGAAGAGAAAATATCTTGTGTTAATAATTGATTTTTAAATTATGTTTTCAGGTTTATTACTGTATTTCAGATGGTATTTTTTTGGACTTTTTGGAGGAGGGAAGGCATATCAGTTCGGATTAAGTGACTTGCCCAAGGTCACACAGCTGGTAAATGTTAAGTGACTGAAACCTGATTTGAACTCTGGTCCTCCTGATGCCAGGGCTGGTGCTCTACTCACTGTACCACCTAGTTGCCTCTCAGATGATCTTTAAAATAAAAATTAAAAAAACAAAAGGCTTGGCATGCTATAATACACTTAAACTGATTATGAAAAATAACCTTTCCTGGGCTGTTTTTGAAAGCAAAAGTTAAAAGCATTTCTTTCTCAAAATGTCTAATGAGCAGGCTAAAAAGTTTTTCAAGAAACTAAGACATGCAGAACACTGACATTAGTATTATTTTTAATACTTCCATTAAATCTTTTTCAAAAGTATGTTTCACAATGCAACATGTCTCACATTAGAGTTACCAATTACATCTAGGCCCCCCGCCTTCCCCCAGCCCAATATTTAATACAAAGGCTGCTGGGTGCATTTTTGCCATTCCTATCTGGGGCTCAGCACAAATAGATTGAAATCATTCATCTCCATTCAGGTAATTTCTTAGACTAATTGCACTGAGCCCAGGTGTAAAGAGTAAGATACTTCCCCTCAAAAAAATCAGAAAAAAATAGTCCTTTTCCCACCTTTAATATGGTGGCAAATAATCTCATGTGTACTGATTTATATACACTGAAACTTAGGGGAATTTATAGGGTGACTCATAATCGAAAATTACTCATTTACATTGAATAGTAGGTGTCAAGCAAAGGTAACTTCCAAGCTTCGTTCTGAATAGTAGCATAGTAATTCTCCATTTTATTCAGTGACAAATTAAGGAAAAACATTCACAGTGAAGAGAAAGTAAAACTACAGCATTTACCATGTGTAATTCAATAATTTAGTAAGTCCTCAATTCAATCCAAATATTACTCCATCCCTGGGCAGTATATTCATTTAGTCAATCACAAAGGCTCCCTTCTCAAATGGAGATTAGTTTCCAATCATAAACAAAGTACATTCTTTTAGTCAGCCACAGAGCACAAAAAAAAAGCCAAAAGTTTCCCACACCTGGATCACAACTGAATTACAATTATCATCAGTTAACTTGAAGCACCTTCTCAAATGGGGTAGTGGAGAACCCAATAGGCCATCTATCCCTAAGCTACAAAGATATCATCACAGCATTTAATACCCAAGGAGAGGTCTTTTCTTCATCTTGACCTGAGGCAAGTTCTAAGCAATCTCTGTTCCTAGGGAGACAAAGCTTAACAAAGGCACAAGGTACATTGCCTATGGCCTTATCAATTCAATCTCTGCCTGCAGAACAGTCCCAGAATCCCTGAAAACATCAGCAAGACCCCCTTCCAGAATTTCAGCACATATACAAAAATATTTCTTTATGGCTTCTGAACCAACAGCAAGGTTTCAGGACCTCTGCAGCAACAGCACTGTCTTCCACCAGCAGAAGAATTTGGCCAAACAACATCAAAACAGACAGACAAAATACAGGCATCACAGCCATGACTCCTCAGTTCTCATCAGCTCCAGGTGGCAGTTCTCAAAAGTCCTGAGCAACTCCAACTGGCCCTCAGCAATCTCTCAGCAACTCTGCCCCCCAGCAATTCTCCTCTGTCTGACTCCAAGATACTGCTCCCCAAAAGTTCTTCTGGCCTCCTCTGCTTGGGCCTGTCTCTAAATCCACCCCACCAGCTCCTTCCAATCCAGCCCTCTGTCTTCATGTCAACAAATCCATCCCACAAGTGGGATTCACAAGCTCTGTGTTTTAACACTCAACCCAGAAAAACCAAGCCAATACCGGGTGTTCTTTAAATTCCATTGTCATTACAGTAGGTTAGTATTTAGAACAAGAATTATAATTTCAAGACTTATAAACATTATTTGTTGACACATTGTCATTACAGCTTTTATATGGATTGAATTCTAAAGTCAGTGTGTTAAGGGAAAATGTCAGTTAGTCAAAATTACCCTTTGAAAAATAATTTAATTAAAGCACCATTAATGCTTTAAAAAATTAATAACTTTAGGAAAATTGAAGGTTATAGAATAAATCCATATAAGTCATCTTCATTTCTTTGTACTGCCACCAGAAACCAATAGAAATGCATAGAAAAAGAAATTCCACTTAAAATAACTTCAGAATTCATAAAATACTTGCAAGACTATCTAACAAGACACAGAGAAGAACTTTAGGTATGTAACTAAAAGCATGCTACAGAAATAATATTAAACTTAAATGATTAGAAAATATCAATTATTTGAGGATAGACTGTGTCAATATAATAAAATTATAATAATTCCTAAATGCATTTATTAGATGGTATAGCACTAAAGCTATTTAATGATGCTTTATGTAATTGGATAAGTAATAATGAAATACATCAAAATAGAAAAAAAAAGTCATGAATTAAATGGAAAATGAGAAAAAAACTAGAAAAACAAAGAGTGTCAAATCTCAAACTAATGGTTGGGAGAAAAAATAGATTAGTCTCCATTCGTTTATTTTCTTAATTTTCAGGCTCATTTGCCTAATATTTATTCTCAAATGTTTCAATGTCAGATTTTTACTTGTTATTTAGTGTTTTTTTTTAATTGTTAAAACTAGCACAAGATTTAGTATCAATCTAAAATTCAATATTGGTTATTTTCCACTTCTATTGCTCTTTGTTCCTTGTGCATAGCATAAAATATAACACTTGTAAACTTTTATTATTTAAAGATTCTTTAAGCAATCAGCATACATTTATTAAGCAATTATGAAGCAAAACACTTGAGTATCATCCCTTTTACTCTCCTCATTGTATATGAAATATATGCATGCATATGTTCATTTTACATATATATTGATGTTTGTGCATATATAGACATATCTCTGCATATATACATATAAACATGGATATTCATGGACATAGATTGTATCTGGAAAAGAGTACTCTATATTGTGGGAAGAAATCTATCACAAATCTTACTATGGTTTTTCATTAAACCCTTTGTTTGGGGAAAAATAAAAAATGATCCTGCAAATCAATCAATCAATAATAGTACAGTGTTTTTAAAGAGTTATATATAATCCTTTACACATGACAAGCCAACCTACCTTCCCAGTTATACATATACAAACATATATTTCAAGATATGTCTTGTGTTTTAGCACACTGAATGGGTGTTGATGCTATTATATACAATGTTATGATTTTATTAATTGTTCTGTATATGTCTATATTATCTTCATTACTAAAGAGCAATATAGTTTGTGTATCATACTTTCTTTGTAGCCCATAATATCTAATATCGCTACTGCTCGTTTACTGATAATCTATGTTTTCTCAACTTGAACTGGAATATAGCAACTGAATTAAACAGAATTTGTGATTTAAACATTCCTAGGCACCATATTTTCTGAACTCTTTTAGAAAGATTTGTATAAGTAAAGTATTTTGTAATTGCAGGACATCATGATTAATTGTTATCATACAGATTAATTCTAGGTAGCTTATCTGCCTAATTTTTCTTACAAGCTTATCTTTGTAGAATTGATAAGACTTTTGAATAATAAATTTGTTTTCTAAATGTAAATCTAAAAGTAATGATCTAGTTTCAAAAGACAAACACATTATCAGTTTCAAAATCTTCTATTTCCTCATTTAATTTTTATGTTAGCCAATCATACATTCTATATTCTTTAACTTTGAAGTTGAGCAAAGAATATGGATAAGGAAATGGATAAGAATATGTATGTGTGTGCACATACATCTAAATAGATTTGTACCTATATGTAGAGGCATTAGAGAAAGCAAAATGTAGTCAATAGTGTTAAAATAAAATTTAAAAAAAAATTTTATGTGCCAAATATTGACTTAAAATTAAAAACTATGTTGATGGAGCTAGGCAGCATAATGCAGAGAGCACTGGGCCTGGAGTTAGGAGGACTTAAATTAAAATACTACCTCAGATAATAACTTTATAACCCTGGGTTAGTCTCTTAACACTACTAGACTCAGTTTCCTCATCTGTAAATGGAGCTGGAGAATGGACTAGTAAACTTTTTTAGTATCTTTGCTAAGAAGATACTAAAGGGGTTACACAGTTGGACATAACAAAAAATAAACTATTATATCTTTATTAATTTTTTAGACATTTCCAAAATACTTTTCATTTGTTTTGGACCTACTTAATATTATTGGAGGCCACTTACAATGGGCTGCAAGTTTGATACCTCTAAGGCAGATCTCCATGCCTTGTACTTGAAATCTGGAAGAGAATTTCAAATCTTGCTTTAGAAACTCAATCACAACATGACTCTCTATGCCTCAGTTTTCCAAATTGTAAAAAGAAAGGATTGGACTCAAAGACATCTAAAATGCCTTCTAGGCCAATAATTATGATCTTATATAGATTCATCTATCCATATAAACAGTGGAGAATAGAAATATTCCTACAACCTTGTATATAAGGTCCTTGTATTATCTGTACCAATCATAAGCCTTGATTTCAGATGAAATGCTGAATCTTTTTTGTTAGATAATTTCTAAAATTCCATTATTGGTTAAGTGTACGTTTAAAATTTAGAAATCGCAATATACAGGGACATTACAGGGACTCATAGGAGGTAATTAATATAAAGTACTTTGAAAACCTTAAAAGACTCTTCAAATTGCCAGATATGATTCATCACCATCATCAACATCTATGGTAATCAAGCTTAGTGTCTTTTTTTTTTCATCCAAATTTATTATCTGATACATTATGATCACTTTTGTCTACTGGATTCCATGACATTCTTTCTGTTTTCTTTTTCTCATATATCACTTTTACTTTTTTTTTGCACATAAAACTGCAAAAACATTTTGTATGGCTTGCATTTTCCTTAAAATATGTGATAAAGTTATTATGTAATTTTCTTTTTTTCCCCTCTACCTACCCTAGAGAAAGCCACCATTTGACAAAAATTTGCATATAGGTGCATATACTACATATACTTCTATTTATCTATTCTTTTCCTTGATGTAGATAGTATCTTCATAAGTCTTTTGTAGTTAATAATTTGGATTTATAATAGTCAATGTGATTTGGTAACTGGAAATTCTTCTTAAAACAGTATTGCTGGTTCTGTATACAATATTCTCTTGGTTCTATGCATTTTGTTCTTCACTATTTTGTGCAACTCAACCCATATTTTTTTAATTCTAAAATCATTTAGCTCATCATTTCTAATAACACAGAATATTTCATCACAATCATATACCACAACTTAATCAACTATTCCCTAAATGAAAGCATTCCTATAATTTCTATTTCTTTGCCACCACAAGCAGAGGTGCTATAAATATATTAGAACATATAGGTATTTTTTCCTTTTTCTCTAATCATCTTGGGAAACAGACATAATACTAGTATTCCTTGATCAAAGAGTACAGGCAGGTTTATAACACTTGGGGAATATTTCTAAATTACTCTTCAAAATGGTTGCCCAGTTGTATCAACAATGCAATGTTCACAATGCCTACGGTAACTATAAATATGCTGATATGGTTATTAATCACACAAAATATATCAGGCTCTCTACATGGGGAATAAAGCTAGAACATTTATTCAAATACCAGAAAACTGAGTCCCAAAACCAGAAAGTCCAAGTCATCACAGTAGTTATGAAGTTGCTACATGTAGTTAATGTGGTTACCACTCACATTCTCAAGCCTTCAAAACAGAACAGGCTCCCTCAGGCAAAGATCATCCTCTCTCCACTCATGGAAACTGCTCAGCATCTACGAAGTGTGCTCCCAGCAGCTCTGGCCCCTCATGTCCCTGGCAGTCCTCAGCAGGAGTCCTTAGCAGAAATTCTGGCTGGCTCAAAAAAAGAAGGAGTTCACACTGCCACCACTGCCACCATGCTTCTAGTCACCACACTTGCTATAGCTTGGCTTCTGTTTCCTCTTGCTTCACCCCTTCCTGCTATATCAGCAAATTTAAGGGGCATGGAAGATCTTTAAAATCCATAACCCTTACACCAGTTCACAATTCCACCCAAAGTAAATTAATGTCCCAATTTTTCCATATCCCACTCAACATTTGTCATTTTTCCCCTTCTATCATTTTAGCCAATCTGAGAATTGCAAAATGATGTCTCAAGGCTGTTTTAGGTTTCATTTTTCTAATCAATAATGGTTTAGAGCACTTTATATGATTATAAGTTATTTTGATTTCTCCATCAGAAAATTTCCTATTCATATACTTTGACAATTTATCAATTGGGGAATGACTCATATTCTTATAGATTTGACACAGCTGTTCCTATATTTGAGATTAGACTTTTTTCTGAGTATCTTTAATTTTCCCTCAATTTTCTGTTTTCTTTGGATCTTGGCTACGTTGGTTTAATTTGTGTGAAAACTTTTTAATTTAATGTAACAGAAATTATTCCTTTTATATTTCGTAATGTTAACTCTATTTTATTCATAAATTGTTCACCCATCCATAAGTCTGATAAGCAATGTGTCCCATGTTCTTCAAATCTTCTTGTAATATCTGCCCTTATATCTAGGTCATTTATCCATTTTAACCTTATTTTAGTAAATAGTATAAGATATTGAACTATGATCATTTTTGCCAGACTGCTTTCCAACTTTTTCAACAATTTTTGCCAATAGGAAATTTTTGTTCCCCCAAATTTAAGTCTTTACCCTTCTCAAACACAAGGTTATTATGGTTATTTACTGCTGTAGATTCTATGTCTATTCTGTTTTGCATATTTATCTTTCTATTTCTTATGCAGTATTAGATAATTTGGATAATTACTGCCTTATAGTTTAGATCTGGTACTGCTAAACTTTTCTTTACATTTTTTTCATTAGTTCCTTTGATAATCTTGACCTTTTTTTCTTCCAACTGAGTCTTGTTGTTATTGTTTCTAACTCAGTAAAATAATTTTTGACACTTTAATTGAGATGGCATTGAATATTTAGACTAATTTAGGTAAAATTATGAATTTTTATTATTTTGACCTTGTCTACTGATAAATATTTCTCCAATTATATAAATCTGATTTTCTTTATATAAAGAGAGGTTTTAAAACTAATTTTGTTCATATAGTTCCTGTGTTTGTTTTGGCAGGTGACCAGCCTTAGTGTCTTAATTGTGATTTCATTTCATGAACCTTCTACTGTACTCCTACAGACATCAAGTAGAAGCTGGAGCTTACAGAGTAAAACATGAATGTGCTGGTAAATGTTTAACAAGTAATTTTTGGTGTGTGTGGCAGGTAAAAATCTGCACATATTTTAAAGTTTATCTGCATTATTATCACTTTCTTCAGTCTAAATAATCAACCAAACAATAAATCACCATCTGATTTGAAGCAACTGCAAATTTCTGAGGTGTAAATGATAACACTGAAAAATTAATCATTCCTCATGAACCAGTGGGAACTGATTCTAAAATACCCCTGATAATACAGATACAGTTTTATACACATACACACATGCACACACACACACACACACACACACACACACACACGGAAATAATAGAGAATATATTGTACATTAACTCAAGTGAACCAGATTATCTGGGCACACATTCATGTTCTGTGTCCTTCATTCCTTCCTTCCTTTTCTTCTTTCCTTCTTTCTTTCCATCCTTCCTTTCTTTCCTTATTTACCTTTACTTATTTGTTGAAATATCTGTTTAAAAACACATAAGATGGGGTGGGTAGGTGGCACAGTGAGTAAGAGTGTTGGCCCTGGAGTCAGAATAACCCGGGATTGGTCCTGGCCTCAGAAAATGAGCACCCACACATAAATAATAACTAGCTGTGTAACCTTGAGCATGTTACTTAACCCTGATTGCTTTAAAAACAAACAAACAAACAAACAAAAACCACACATAAGATAATTATAGAAAATGCAAAATAGAGGACAAGAGGACACTGGGTGAAGTATTTTGGAAGTAATATGTATATATATATGAATTTTCCATTTTGTGATGTTTAAGGTTTTTTTGGCATTCAAGTTTAAAATTAAAAAAAATGATAATGCCCTTTATTGATATTTATTTTACAGTTTCATATTTTATCTACCCAAATGGATCACAAATTCCTACAGTGAAGATATTTTTTATTATATTTATATTGTATTCCCCCTAGCTCTCTACACAGAAGACACTGAATGTCTGAATGAATGAGTGAGCATTTGTTACTATATGTTTTGAGAATAGCTATTCCTACTTGAAATTAACAACTCACTTTATCAACTTATCTGATTTTAGAAAATGAGATCTATTAATAATAGACACACATATTTTACATAGACAAAAAAGACCCTCATCTCACCAGAAACCCCCAAATCCAATAGAATCATAATTTTGTACAGTATGACCTCGATCATATTATTTATATTTACATATAATAAATTTATATTATAAATTGGCTTTACAAATTTGCACAAATTTATTTGTTGAATAAATTATGAATTCAACATACCTCCATTACTAAGGAACTACCTAATTCTGAAGTAACTGCTGAACTAAACAAGACATTTAAAAGATTCAGTATAGAATTGACAATGAGCATATTTTGGTATATTCCTGTTGTGGATGTTCATTAAAAAAACAAACCAAGAAATTTCAAATAATGTGAAAGGGGACTCCAAACAACTTCTGGAGCCACAGCACCCACAGAACGGCACAGAGAAGCTAACCTCCTGCAGAGGACAGCCCAGCAGCCCTTCAGGGAGTGGCCAGCGCAGCTCTCTGAGAGCAGGCAGCACAGTGCGCTGGGAACCGACAGCGCAGTGCGCAGAGCTGAGCCCAGGTCCTGGGTTTTAGCCCCAGGGTGGCCAGGCCTTCAGCCGGCTGGAGGAACCCCAGAATACCAGCAATTTACAACATGCACTGAATTGTTTATCTTCTCAGAGAGAGTGGGTGACAAGGGAGGAAGGGAATGGATCTGAAAATTGAAGTTTTAAAATTAAATGTTTCATAAGATGTCCAACCATTGGGGCCCAGAGATTCACCTTGCCCTAATGGCAAAGGGGGTATGGGAGAAGATATGGGAGAGAGCAGATTAGATGAGGGGATATCTAGTGGGACTGCTATTCTGGGGTGGTGGGTAGGGAAAAAATGGGGGAAAAATTTAACTCATAATCTGGTGGAAATGAATGATGTAAACCAGAAGTTAATAAAGCATTTGTTTAATTAAAAAAAAAAAAACCTCTTCATCTTATTGAGTCTATTTTCTCATCTATAAATTTGGAACAAGATATATTTTGCTTTTGGACTTTTCACTTCACCTCTCCTGGCCTTAGTCTGATCAGTTGTGGAGTGAGTGGGTATTCAGAGTTGCTATGAGTTCTGTTATCTCTAAAATCTATGATATAACATGAACCTTAAATAAATAGAAAGTAAATTAATAGAATAGCTCAATCATTCTGAATAAATAATAATTATTTTGTGAATTTTCCTGCTACTAACTTTGGAGGAAAATATTTTAAATTGTAAAAATTGCTAAAAATATTAAAAGTAGAACAACTTGTTAATTTATCATTGATCATTATAAACACTATATCATTACAAATAGACTCTAGAAAAGTAAGCGTCAGGGCAGCTAGGTGCCACAGGGGATAGAGCACCAACCCCAGAATTAGGAGGACTTGAATTCAAATCCAGTTTCAGACACTTACTACTTGTGTATCTCAGGATAAGTCACTTAACCTCAATTGAAAAATAAAAGTTGGGCAGTAGAAGCGAAGTAATATTGACTGGGTGCAAGAGTGTCTCTACCCATGAATCTTCATCTCCTTGGAAGAAGGCATCTAGGTGATACAGTGGATAGAGCACCCACCCTGGAGTCAGGAGGACCTGAGTTGAAATTCAGTCTCAGACACTTGACACTAGCTGTGTGACTCTGGGCAAGTCACCCAGCTCCAACTGCCTTGCCAAAAAAAAAAAAAAAAAAAAGAGTACTCTTAAAATGCAAATAGCTTTCTGGAAGGAATAGCAAATTAATGCATTAATAGCTTCTCTCCTCACAGCCCTATATAGCTATATATCATGCAGTTCTATAATCTCATAAGAATATAGATTTCAAGTAATCTAAAAAGTATTTGGAGATATAAGTGGTCACTGTAAACAAGCTGGGATTTCTTACTAAAAGTGGCTTTAGTCTGAGAAGTGGTGTAAAACATTTTATTAATGTCACAAGTGACTGACCAGCAAAGGATATGGACCAGTTTTGAAATGAGAATGGAAATAATAAGCAAGCAAAGGAAGATACACTGGCATCTCAGCAATAGTGAAATAATTAGAAGGTTTTCAGTGTGTTGAAATATTCCTGTCTGGAAGATTTATGGAAAGAGAAACAGAGAAAAGAATCACATGTTATGAGAACTAGGAGATAAAAAATATTCATTGAAATATCCTAATTCATCTATTTTTCAATATTGTTATCATTATTAATTAATTTATAGAACCATCCATTTAGTTAGATAGATTTTTATTCTTAAAGTCAAAGTAAGGATTAGTAGTTTACACTGATTATTCTAGAAAATGATGGGAGTGGGAGGAATGAAGAATATGTATCAGGCAAAACTTGAAGTGCCAGCACATCTAGAAGGTGCCCTGTAATAGAAAAGTAATTTGTTCTACTAGAGTGATTATCTTCACCAATGGCAATAGAAGTATACTATAGTGTAGTAGAAAGAATCCTGGGTCCAAAATCAGAAGACCTAGCTATGGGACCTTTTTTTTTTTTTTTTACTACTTTTATACGATCTTATACAACTCATTTTATCTTATTATAGTAGCTATAAAATGGAAGTAACCATTCTTGCACTGCTTACCTCACTGGATTGATATAGGAAACTATAATATGCTAAAGTAATGGGAACCAGATTGGTGATTTCAATGGAAGAGAAATACAAGATGTAAAAACTCTTACCAATTCAGCTCAGAACATTCTCTCAAATTTATAATCTGAAAGTTTTGCCTAGAGGTATAAGAGGTAAAGTCCAAGATAATACAGCCAATGTGTCAGAAGTAGTTTTTGAACCCAGGTTTTCCTAGCTGAAAACTCAGATAACTATCCATTGCACTAGATCAGTATTTATCAAAGTGTGGAAGTACAAAGAGTACTAGGAATGAGATTTATGGATGGATAAATGGAAAGATCAATGAATGGATTCATGAAAGTATATATGATCCAAGGGTGGGGAACCTGTAGTCTGGAGATCACCTGTGGCCTTCTGGGTCCTTGGGTACAGCCTCTTGTCTGAGCCCAAGTTTTTCAGAACAACTCCTTTTCTTAAAGGGATTTGTTCTGTGGAGTTTGGTTTTGGTCAAAGGACCACACTTGAGGACCTAGAGGGCCACATGTAGTGTCGAGGCCTCAAGTTCCCAACCCCTGGATCCTCTTTCCTTTTGTTTTCTATAACTAACTAAAGAAGTGCTATTTAAAAGAAAGCAACCATCAATGAGTGTTTATTAAATGTCTACTAGACATCTAGCACTGTGCTCTGTTTCTCCTCTCTGGGCCTCAGTTTCCTGATGAAATTATACCAGGTAATATCTAAGATTCCTTCCAACTCTAAACCCCACGATCTAATGTAATGAAACATTCAAATACAGAGAGGAAAATGTATACTCAATTTTATCACCTAAACTTCCCCTACGTCAAAGTTTATAGGTAATTATAGACAGGAAGCAATGAAAAGTATTTAAGAAAAGGAGAGTGCCCTACCACATGATAAACAGTTTATAAATGCTTCTTGATTGACTGCATCTTTCCCACTGAAAATCATAGACTGGTTGTTGTTGTTGTTGTTGTTGTTGTTGTTGTTGTTGTTGTTGTTGTTGTTGTTTTGTTGCTTTGGTCCTGGGAAAGCAATTTCTAAATAAGTGACAAATTCAATATGATCAATCCAAAGTGCTCATGAAAAATGCAGTGTGACCAATTAGGAGGCTTTATGATATAATTAATCACTATTTTAGAACACCCCACGTTATGATAAGACTAGTTAAAACCTTGAAGCATCTCTATTTTGGCATATTCATTGTAAAGTATGGCATAGCCCAAAATGGAAATAAGGAGTGAAAATGACTACCACTGTTGTGGCTGCTGAAGTGTGTTTAGCATTTTCAACTCCAGAAATTTTGGTAGAGGCCATACTTCCAAATTGCTTTTCATTCATAGCTGTATCTGCATTGAAATATTCATCAGAAGTCTGATGATTTAACCCAGTATAATCTATTTTTTTAAGAAAGAATATTATTTCCATCATTTTTATTTAATATGTGAAATACTTCAATCTGTCACATATAAAGATTGGTGAAGTTCTGTCTGAGTTAACTAAATAAAATCTATGAATATGTTTACATACTTGTATTATTTGAACTTTCAAAATTGTTACACAAATAAAACTTTGATTTTTTTAAAAAGTGAGACAATCTATATTTATTGAACTTTATTATGGGGAATTCTTGTCAGACTACGTTGTATAAGTTATATTGAAATAAGATAAAACACCGAACTCAATTATAATCTGGGTCTTTCACAAAATAAAAAAAAAATCACCTATGATGTACTATGTCACTGAATGAAACTTCCCATGAGAAAGTATTTCAGGGAAACAGTAAAGACTGAAAGATAGTAGTGTTTTCTGTTATGGTTCATGGAACTGCTTCCAGACGTCTAGAATTTGGCTGCTTTTCATATTTTTTTTCAAAGTAATATTGCCAAGAGTGCTGAGTTCTGCATTTTGCTATGGAAATTAACCAATTTTAGCAAACAAAGAGCAGCAGAATATGATTCTTTCTCACTTACAATTAAGATTGTTTCAGCATTTTCTGCATGAGTATATAATTTTTCTTTGTTCTCCCACTTGCCCCTAGAGCATTTAGCATCAGTGGAGTGGGGCTAGGCCTACTCAATTATTAAATTTCCCACTGGGAGCCTTTTGACTAAGTCTCCTCTTTCCTGAGCAGAATTGCTGCAATGAAGTCTGTGTGGGAGGGAGATTTTGGGCATGTGTCTGCAGCCTTAGCAATTTCAAAGCATTCAGGTCAACAAATTGTGCCTGCTTTTTATTCATGGTAGATTTTTCTTCAGTTCAGTAGAGTGGGTTTTAAATAGCCAAACAGATTCTGATTTTGGAGGTTCTGAATGCTTGAATTTCAATGTTTATTTTTTTTTTTCATTTGGACTAGAACGAATTGATTCTATTATTAGACTTTTCCAAACTGTAGCTATTCTATTTGCTTTATTATCTTATGATTACATGAAAAATAATGAAGACTCATAAAAGTAGTACATGAAGGAAAAGTAAGAGTAAAATATAAAGTGGAATGCAACATTATAATATTTGTGATTATATATTTCTGTATCTATATCACAGGAAGTATATTTTTTTCCACTTCAATTTTTTATTTATTTAATGTTCATGTTTATAGTAATAATTAAGTATGGGGATTATTTTTAAGGCATTCTCTTTAAATTTCTTTGTATATCAACTGGCTTCAGCTGAAAACAATTATAGTGTAATTATGTGTTATATTTTTAGTGTTAATGAAAAATGTATTGATTTGAATATGCTACCTTATTTTTCCTAGACTTTATTGATACCATTTTTGCTCCTCTTTATGAATATGCTCCTCTTTCCTCTCAAACCCAAAGTAGTATTGCTTTATAAAAACAAAAGTGTGTGTGTGTGAGAGAGAGAGAGGTAAGCAAAATTCACCAACACATCAATGGAATCACAACAAATATTCCCCACATCCAGAAGGGGGAAATATTGATATGCTAACTTTTCAAAGGTTTATTATTATAAAAACATTATTGCATGATGAAATTTGAGGCTTTTAAGAAATTCATGATAGAGTAGATTAAGGTTTAAAATAAATGATTAACATTGCTTCATACATTTGTGAATATGAATGTAAGTATACTTTTCTGTGTGTGTGTTTCAACTATTGTTTAACCACAATATAGTGACAAAATTTAGTAGATTAAAAATAAAGGATAGGGGCGGCTAGGTGGCGCAGTGAATAGAGCGCCGGCCCTGGAATCAGAAGGACCTGAGTTCGGAGCCAGCCTCTGACACTTAATCCATACGAACAAAAAAACCTAGCCGTGTAACCTTGGGCAAGTTACTTAACCCCAATTGCCCTAAAGGGGCGGCTAGGTGGCGCAGTGAGTAAGAGCGCCGGCCTCGGAGTTTGGATGACCCGAGATCAGATCCGGCCTCAGAAAATGAGCACCCACGCATAAATCAAATGACTAGCCGTGTAACCTTGAGCAAGTTACTTAACCCCAATTGCTTAAAAAAAAAAAAAAAAAAAAAAAGGATATTCTAGGAGGAAAAACAGTTGATCCAAAAACCTTTACCCTGTCTCTGACCAAGGATTTAAATGAGTAAAGGAAGGAATTAAATGAACATTTATTAAGTGTTTTCTATGGACCAAGCAAACACTTTACAAATGTTATTCAGCTGATGACTTGATATGTTAGTCTATTACAAAGTCATTCCATTATTTAAAATTATAAAAAGCCTATTTTCCACTTTTGTTTTCAGTAAAATACCTTTCATAGACACAAGGTAGGTTTTTCTTTCTGTTTTTTGTTTTCCCAAATGCTTTATTAAATGCTGGTTTACATCAATCACTTCCAACAGATTTTGAGTTGCAATTTTTCCCCATTTTTCCCCTACCCACCACGAAAGAATAGCAGTCTCACAGGATATCCTCTCATCCAATCTGCTCTCTCCCATATCTTCTCCCATATACCCTTTGACTTTTCCATTAGGGCAAGGTAAATTTCTGTGCCCCAATGCCTGCATATCTTATCACCCAATTACATGCAAAATAGTATTAATGATAGTATATATATATATATATATATATACATATATATATATATATATATATATATTTGAAATATTTATTTTTAAAACTTCTAATTCCAGATATGTTCCCTTCATCCCTTCTCACCCACTCCTGCTGGGAAGATAAGCAATTCAGTATATGCTGTACATGTATAACTATGTAAAACATTACCATAGTAGATATATTGTGAAAGACTGGCTATATTTCCCTCCTATCCATCCTACCCCCACCTGTTCCATTCCCTACTTTGGTCCTGTCTGTTTTCAAAAGTAGGTGCCTCCAACCTCCCCTCCCCCAAGCATGCCCTCCCCTCCATCATCCCCTCTCTCCCCCCACTTCCCCCCTACTCTCCTGCAGGGTGAGATATACCATTCAGTATGTATGTCATTCTCTCCCTGACCCAAATTCAATGAGAATATGGTTTTGCCTTTTTGCCTTCCTGTTCTTCCCCTCCCCTGCAACTACTTCCCCTTGCTTTTTCTACATGAGATAGTTTACCCCACCCTGTCTCTCCCCATCTCCTCTTGCCTCATTTGTCTCTCACCTCTTAACTTCACCTCTTAAATATCATCCCTTCCCACCAAATTTGAACTGTGCCCTCTATCCATGTATACCTGTAAACATATATACACACATTGACATATGTATTCATATGCCCATATAGCCTTCTTCAATTATTTCCATAATGAGAAAGCTTTAATCAGTCACAGTTATTGTTTTTCCATGTAGGAATGTATATAGTTCAACTTTGATAAGTACCATTTGATTTCTTTTCCCTGTTTACCTTCTCAAGTATCTCTTGCTTCTCATGTCTGAATGTCATATTTTCTATTCAACTCTGGTTTTTTCCTCAAGAGTGCTTGAAAGTCCTCTATTCCACTGAATGACCATATTTTCCCCTGAAACAAGATACTCAGTTTTGCTGGGTAGGTGATTCTTGGTTTTGATCCCAGCTCTTTTGACCTCTGGAAAATCATATTCCATGCCCTTCGATCCCTCAGTGTAGAAGCTGCCAGATCCAGTGCTATTCTGATTGTGTTTCCACAATATTGAAATTGTTTCTTCCTGGCTACTTGTAGCATTTTCTCCTTGATCTGGGAATTCTGGAACCTGTCTATGATATTCCTAGGAGTTTTCTTTTTGGGATCTTTCTCAGGACATGATCTGTGGATTCTTTCATCCTCCATTTTACCCTCTGGGTCTAAAACACCAGGGCAATTTTCCTTGAGAATTTCTTGAAGGATGGTATATAGGTTCTTTCTTTGATCATGACTTTCAGGTAGTCTAGTAATTTTTAAAATTATCTCTTCTGGAACTATTTTCCAAGTCAGTGGTTTTCCCATGAGATATTTCACATTGCCTTCTATACATTCAATTGCTTGGATCTTTTAACAGCATATTGATTTCTCATAAAGTCAGTAGATTCCATTTGCTCCAGTCTAATTCTGGAGGAATGAATCTCCTCAGTGAGCTTTTGAGATTCTTTTTCTATCTGGCAAATTCAGCTTTTTAAGGCATTCTTCTCCTCATTGCCTTTCTGAGCCTCTTTTGCCATTTGAGTTAGTCTATTTTAAAGGTGTTATTTTCCTCAGTCAGGCTGTTGACTCTCATTTCATGCTTTTCCTGCATCCTTCTCATTTCTCTTCCCAATTTTTCCTCCACTTATCTTATTTGTTTTTTAAAATCCTTCTTAAGGTCCTCTATGGCTTGTAAACTGCTGATATTTTCATTTGGGACTTCTGGTGCAGGGTTTCTGACCTCACAGTCCTCATCCTATTCCATGCTTCCATCCTCTTTGCTCCCAAAATTGGAGTCCAATGTTGAATTTTTTGTTTATTTTGTTTCCTTTGCCTAGGCATGTTGCCACTTAATTACTTGACTTTTGGGCTTTTTGCCACAGTAAGACTCTGCCACCAGACAGGGGAGCTTCAGTCCCAAATGTTAGGGTCTTCTCAACTCCTGGAGGTATTAGTTGCGTGCCCTCCCTGAAGCCCCCATATATTCTGGCAAACTGGATGCACACCCCAAGACCCCCACCCCAGACTGCAATCCAGATCCAGGGAGGTTAAAACAAGAGCGATTATCCCCCAGAATGATCGCTGAATCCCCCTACAGTTTGCAGGCCATGAGCTGAAGCTGCTACTGAAGCTGCAAAATGGCGGAAGTGCCACAGCTCTTCAGTGGCTTTTCGCCCCCAGGGAAAGAAGCTGAAGTGTTCCCAAATACTGGTCCCAAAATCCTTAGGGCACTAACCTCTCACTTTGTCCTAGGCTTCTATGTGTTGGTAATTCTGGAAAAGCCACAACTGCTGGTGTTCTGGGGTCCCTCCAGCCACTGCTGATCTGCCTCCCCTGGGGCTAAAACCTCTGACTCACACTGCCTGGGCTTGGCCCTCCAGAGCTCTGTGCTGGCCACTCCCTGCAGGGCTGCTGGGCTGTCCTCAGTGGGTGGTTAGCTTCTCTCTTTCATTCTGTGGGTATTGGAGCTCCAGAGGTTATTCAGAGTCCCCTATTACATGATTTTGAAGTGGTGTGGGCTGGAGTGCTGTGGAAGTGCTGTTTCTACTCTGCCATCTTGTCTCCACCCCCCCCCCCAGTAGGTTTTTCTTAGTATATAATTTCTAAAATTCTCTGCCAGATACAATTTAGAGTTAACATTTTGATCATGTGAAACATAAGGAGGAAAATTTTAAAATTTTAACTTTTTGTAACATACGAGTGACTAAATTATTTTTATCATTGTTTTTTAAAGATATATGGTTGATGTGGCTATGTGGCACAGTGAATACAGCACTGGCCCTGGAGTCAGGAGGATCTGAGTTCAAATCTAGCCTCAGAAACTTAACACTTACTAGTGTGTGACTTTGGGTAACACTTATCCCCAACTGCCCTATCCTCTCCCCTCCAAAAAGCAGGTAAGTAAATAAATAAATATGGTTTACCATTTCCCTTTTCTCATCAAGATCAGACACATTATATTCTGCTAGCCTTGTGTTTAAAACATAATTCTCATGTAACATCTGTGATCATAATAATACTGTGAAAATTTTATTTGACCTATTTCACAAACAAACTTTAACATTTAGCAATGACTCAAATAATGTAAGTGATAAAATATTCTTGCTGTGAAGTTGATATGTATAAGAGATTATTTTAAATTTATGTTTTTTTTTCTTTAGTCATGATTGGCTGTTTAGCCTGGATTTCATAACAACATTATATTATCACCCTTTACTTCGCCTTGTCACAAGTAGCTTATAAAACCTGGTAGAAAAAAAAGTGAGCAAATAAGTATGTTAAACAGTTTTAACAACAAACTCCATCTGATGGTTAAGCCAATTTCAACTATCAAAAATATGTTAATGCTATAAACTTTGACTATTGTTTGTGATAATATTTTCTAATTCCAAAAGAATTTTTCTGTAGGTTTTAGAACTGTTTTATATGCTTTAATAATGTTTCTAAACCTCCCACTTTTCTGGCTAAGAGATTTTAACCTTTTAATAGTTTCTTTAGGAGATGGACCCATAGTTGTATTAACATTATAGAAGTTTTTATTAGAATGTTTTCTAAATATCTTCTCATGAATTTTACAGTTTTATGAGTATATATCAAAACTGTTATTATATGTTTCAATTGTTTTAAACTCAGTATTCTCTTTCAACTTTGATTCTAAGATGTTAACAATTGCTGTATAAAAAAAAGCCTTAGCTTCAATAGCTTTATTTTTCGTGTCCTGCCTGGGGAAGATAAGTCTGACAGTATTAACCATAGGTCCAATGGAAACTATTTTCTCAAGCCTTCAATCTGTGTTTCTACTCAGTGCACAGTAAGAATTTTATTGTTAAAGAATTCAAATGACTTTTCATATGGTTGGAGAAAGATTCCATGTGAATGAATAAAAATTTTAGAATGTTTTTAGTCTAGCATGATTTTGATTTGGACCTATAGAATTTGATGTCATCTATCTTCAGTAAGTGAATGAATCTTGGTTCAATGCCCTTTTTAATTCGAAAGCCATAATACCATGTCTAAACATATTTTTAGCTTTTAGTTTCCCCCCCCCAAACCATAGCTTGACATACTAGAATCTTCTCAACAGTTGATTTGGGTAATGTTTTTAATTAGAAGTCCCTAATAAAAATAATATTTAGATGTATTTGAGATTTGATAAATCTTCAGTTTCAGAGACAAACAGTTCTAGAAGCTGAGCCATAATGATTTACTAGATATATTGTTCAAATACCTGGGCTCTTTAGGCTGCTAACTTTTTATGTATATGAGAATCATAGTACTGAGATTATCTTATCAAGATGAGAGAACTAAATGTTAATTATTGTTTCTATGATTGCCTGAACATCCAAGGATATAGGTAATCACTATGAAATTATGTATAAGCACTTACTTTCAAATCATAGTAGCAGTGGAGAATGAAATGAAAGAAAATTGAAGACACAAACATGTTCTTGGGCTAAAAAAAGTACACATTTTAAAGAAATAAGAGAAGGTGATACCTATTGAAATAAATCAAAATGGCATTATATATCTTTCCTTGATGTTTTTAATCTTACCTTATATATCAGCAAGCACCTTAGCATACCCAGGATGGCTGCTAACACAGATTCTTTGATGTGCTTTTCTAAAGGAAAGTAACTCAAAAGGGCTTAACAATCTTACTTTAATCAAACATCTATACGTATCTATATCTTTCTATCTGTCACTTAAGTTGAAAAAGTCAGCCCTCTGAGCTTCAGAAAATACAAGAAAAAAAAAAGAGAAAAGACAAACAAATTACAAGCATAGAAAAAATACAATTCAATAAACCAAAAGACAGGGCTTCTAGCTGTCTGACCATTACATACAAACAATGTTGGTTACCAGAGAGAGAAGCCTCAACAACTGGGTTTACAAAGCCAGGGACTTAACAGCTACCCAGAGTCTCATCTGACCAAATCATGTAACTCTTCCCATAAATGAGCCCCTAGGCAAACCCTCACCTCAGGGAGAATATATAGCCTCCTAAAGGGTCAGAGAATGTAACAACTTTCATGACCAACTGCCTAATTACAAAGTAACAAAAAGTGGCCCTTCCTGAAAAACAAGCCTCCCTCCAATCAAACTCCTTCTTTTGTGTTCCCTAGGCCTTTTAAGGGGCAGGGAAGATCTTCAAATCCTGTTACCATTACACCTTACTTTAACTTCTTTCAGTGAGGTGGGACAATAAGTGAAATATTAAAAAAAAAGTATTACTTGCTTTATTCCATAAGTATTTATTAAGCACTTACAATGTGAAAGACACTGTGGAGGGTAAAATCAATGATGACATAGCACTGGCTACCATGCAGTTTACCATTCAACAAAATAGATAAGACATATTAAGAAATGACCATAACATGAAGCATAATATAAATATCCAATTAAAGAGGTATGAAAGGGGGGAAATATGGTATAGGATAAAGAACTATGAATTTGAAATCACAAGATCCAAGTTTATATCATAGTCTTTCCTCTAATTAACTATGTGACCCCAATTGACACGCAACTTTTGGGGCCTCAGTCTACCCCCCAAAAAAGAAAAGATCTAGAGAAGATGATTAATATTGTCCCTTTCACCTTGAAATCTGTGGCCTATGTTAGTTTAGAAGAGGAAGATTTCATGGCATTGGAATGGCAGTGGAGAGTCCAAGAAAATTGGCTCTGGAGGAGAATCTCTGTAGTTGACTAGGACTTGGAGAACCATGGGGAAACATTTCTAGGAAGAGGAAACAGGCATAGAGAAAGCAAATTATATGGCATATTTGGTGACAGTGTATATGTTAGTGAGGCTAGAAAATCAATGTCTGATTTAGGATATAAAGCAATTAACGTTAACAAATAGTATACATTTACTGAATTACAATGGTTATTAATTTTATTTTGCTTATTAATCAATTGAAAATCAACTTATTTTACATTAGGGAAAGTTGGAAAGTAATTTAATTATTTCCCTACTTCTGTGGTTCTGTGATTTTATCAATGTTATCTCTCCTTCTAAAAGAGATTTCACACTCTCCATACTTTTTCGCTGTGATTCTTGCTTACACATATAGCTGTTTTATTCATTCATACGTGTGTGTACACATATATACATATTTAATTATACAGCCATGTAAATATAGATCTCTTTAGAGACAAATCTATAGCTATGTTAATCTATCAATAGGGATCTGTAGCTAGATAGATATTCATTTTCCACAGAGGATTTATCCAAAGCCCTAGTAACCTCATTTATTTATGGAAAAATTGAAAGATTTGAACTAGAGTTCATTTTCAACACTAGATCAATCATTCCTTCATCCTATGACCCTCTTTATTTGTCTTTATATGCTTTGTGGGTATTTGATAGAACACATTGTTATCCATTAGTCATATTATGTCAAAACATACACATTTTGCATATTTTATACTTTTTTATTTAAGTCATTGTTGGTAATATATTAAAACTCCTTTGTTCTCCGTATCTGTCAGCATTGCTCACCATTGTACTTTTAGTCACCTATAATTCTAAGGCTGTGGTGTCCATGACTGACAGACATATAACATAACTAAAGAATATTTGTCTTTAAAAAAATGTCAAGGAGCAGCCTGAAATCACTGGAAGTGCTACACAGTTCCCTAATGCAATCTAGACTATCTTCCTTTTATGGAATTCTGGGCTTGATTAATTGTTCCTCTACAATGTCTGTGTAAGACAACAGTGGGGAACCTATGTCCTCGAGACCACTTGTGGACCTCTAAGTGCTCAAATCCTTTGCCTGAATTGAAACTTCATAGAACAAATCTCCTTGATAAAAGGATATGTTCTGTAAAACTTGGATTCAGTCAAAAGGTCACAACCAAGAACCTAGAAAACTCCACGTGGCCTCAAGGTCCTCTTTATACAGGTCCTCACCCTGTATAAGAAATATGTTCCAATGATCTATGTAAATGGATGGTAAAAAATTTGGAAAGCAGGGGTGGCTAAGTGGCTCAGTGAATAGAGCACCGGCCCTGGAATCAGGAGGACCTGAGTTCAAATCTGGCCTCAGGCACTTGACACACTTACTAGCCATGTGACATTGGGCAAGTCACTTAACCCCAGTTGCCCTCCAAAAAAAGCAAAAACAAACAAAACAAACAAATTGGACAGTAGGTATTCTTCATTCACTTAGATTTTTTTTCTGTCCAAATTTCTATGATAATCTCGATGAATAGATCTGAATGTTATCTCATTGAGAAGGTCTTGTACTATTCAAAGGTTTGATAAAATCATAGAAATATCATGTGCCTCCACCAGTCTGTAGAAGGACTTCAGATCATCAGGAAGTCCCTTTTGGAAGGCACAGGTAGATGTGAATAAAAATTTTATGGCAGCTCTATCAAATACATAAATGGGATGAAATATGCACTGATGGATGGACAACCCACACTAATGTAATCATAGATCTGTTCAATATCGAAGTGTAGACATTTCAAACACAGGTATAGATATAGATATACAAGGATATATATTTGCACACACAAATCCAAATATATGCTACATACTAATACATGTTTTCCATGAATCTCAAAAAATGTTATAATTAGGTTTTAAAAGTGATGAACATTTCCCCCTTTATTGTGCTTTTCTTTTAATTGAATTAAATTGCAAAATATGTGCTAAATTCCTTAAATATCAATGAATTTTAGTACCATAATTCATGTTCTAAAATTCCTCGACATAAACAGTAAAACCTGGTCACAACATTTTCATTGCTTTTCCTTATCAAAGTTCAAGAAAAGGGTGACTAGGTGGCACAGTGAGTAGAGCGCAGGCCCTGGAGTCAGAAGGACCTGAGTTCGGATCGGGCCTCAGACACTTAACGCACACACAAACAAAAACCTAGCTGTGTGACCTTGGGCAAGTTACTTAACCCCAATTGCCCTCCAAAAGGCAAAAAACAAAACAAAACAAAGTTCAAGAAAATTATTTATTTCATTGACAGCATTTGTTATCTTTATCTGTCTAAAATCTAAATTACAAATACATTAATGATTTGTTGGTGGTGATTCTTTTTGACATGCATAGATCTCCTAATCTAACACTTATATAATTAATTTTTTTTAAAACAAATACTTTATTAACTTCTGTTTTACATCATTCATTTCCGCCAGGTTTTGAGTTACAATCATTTTCCCCCCATTATTCCCCTACCCAACCTCCCAGAATAGCAGTCCCACAAGATATCACTTCCTCCAATCTGCTCTCTCCCATACCTTCTCCCATACCCCCATCGACTTTTCCATTAGAGGAAGGTGAATCTTTGTGTCCCAATGCCTGCACATCTTATCTCCCTATTACAAGCAAAAGAGTATTAATAATAGTATTTATATATATTTGAAACATTTAATGTTAAG
This sequence comes from Gymnobelideus leadbeateri, assembly GCA_011680675.1. Taxonomy (NCBI): domain Eukaryota; kingdom Metazoa; phylum Chordata; class Mammalia; order Diprotodontia; family Petauridae; genus Gymnobelideus; species Gymnobelideus leadbeateri. The sequence continues at coordinate 371,872 of WOXC01000008.1, read as the reverse complement.
ACCTTGAATTTCAGATCCATTTCCTTCCTCCCTTGTCACCCATTCCTTCTGGGGAGATAAGTAATTCAGTATATGTTGTACATGTCTAGCTATGCAAAACATTATCATAGTAGATATATTGTACAAGGCTGCTTATAATTCCCTCCCACTCATCCCACCCCCCACCTGGTCCATTCCCTACATGATCCTGTCCCTCTTCTATAGTGGGTACTTCCAACCTCCCCTCCCCCCAAGGATGCCCTCCCATCCATCATCCCTCCTCTCATCCCCCTTCCCCCTATCCTGCTGCAGGTTGAGATATCCCATTTAGTATGTATGTCATTTTCTCCCTGAACCAAATTCAATGTGAATGTGGTTTTGCCTTTTTAGCCTTCCTTATTCTCCCCCTCCTTTGCACCCACTTCCCCTACATGAGATAGTTTACCCTACCATGTCTCTCCCCATCTCCTCTTGCCACTTTCTTCTCTCACCTCATAATTTCATCCCTTGAGTACTCTCCGTTCCCAACAAAATCAACCTATGCCCTCTATCCATATATAACTGTAACCATATACACATACACTCACATATGTATTCATATGACCACACCCCCTTCTTCCATTATTTTCATAGTGAGAAAGATATCATCAGTCACAGATATTGCTTTTCCATATAGGAATGTAAATAGTTCAACTTTGATAAGTTCCTTTTGATTTCTTTTCCCTGATTACCTTCTCAGGCATCTCTTGCTTCTTGTGTCTGGATGTCAAATTTTCTATTCAATTCTGGTTTTTTCCTCAAGAATGCTTGAAAGTCCTCTATTCCACTGAATGACCATATTTTCCCCTGAAAGAAAATACTCAGTTTTGCTGGGTAGGTGACCCTTGGGTTCATTCCCAGTTCTTTTGCCCTCTGGAATATCATATTCCATGCCCTTCGATCCCTCAGTGTAGAAGCTGCCAGGTCCTGGGCTATTCTGATTGTGTTTCCACAATATTGAAATTGTTTCTTCCTGGCTGCTTGTAGTATTTTCTCCTTGATCTGGGGATTCTGGAACCTGGCTATAATATTCCTGGGAGTTTTCTTTTTGGGATCTTTTTTCAGGAGGTGATCTGTGGATTCTTTCAACCTCTATTTTGCCCTCTGGATCTAAAACATCAGGGCAGTTTTCCTTGAGAATTTCTTGAAGGGTGATTTCTAGGTTCTTTCTTTGATCATGGCTTTCAGGTAGTCCAATAATTTTTAAATTGTCTCTCCTGGATCTATTTTCCAGGTCAGTGGTTTTTCCCATGAGATATTTCACATTGCCTTCTAATCTTTCGTTTGTTTGGATCTGCTTAACAGCATCTTGATTTCTCATAAAGTCACTAGCTTCCATTTGCTCCAGTCTAACTCTGAAGGAATGAATCTCCTCAGTGAACTTTTGAGATTCTTTTTCCATCTGGCAAATTCGACTTTTTAAGGCATTCTTCTCCTCATTGCCCTTTTGGGCCTCCTTTGCCATTTGAGCTAGTCTATTTTTTAAGGTGTTGTTTTCCTCAGTCAGGCTGTTGACCCTCATTTCATACTTTTCCTGCATCCTTCTCATTTCTCTTTCCAATTTTTCCTCCACTTCTCTTATTTGATTTTTAAAGTCCTTCTTAAGGTCCTCTATGGCCTGCAACCCGCTCATGTTTTCCCCTGGGGCTTTTGGAGCAGGACTTCTGACCTCACAGTCCTTTTCCCGCTCTATGCCCCCAAAATAGGAGTCTAGGGTTGCATTTTTCTGTTTCCTTTGCCTTGGCATGTTGCCACTTAATTGCTTGACTTTTGGGCTTGTTGCCACACTATGGCTTTAAGGCCAGATAGAGGAATTTTCGTCCCGAACGTGTGGGGGGCAACTTCCGTTTCTGGCAAGCTATAAACCCACCCACAACTTCCACCCTAGATCACAATCCAGATCCAGGGAGGTTAAAGCAAGAGCGATTACCCCCCAAGACTGATCGCTGGATCTCCCCACGATTTGTAGGCTGGGAGCCGGAAATGCCTATGAAAACTACACAATGGCGTGTCTCCTCAGCTGCTTCTAGCCCCCAGGGGAGGGAGCTGACGCATTCCCCAAATACAGGTCCCAAAGTCCATAGGACACTAATCTCTTACTTTGTCCTAGGCAAGTCTATGTTGATAATTCTGGCGTCTCCACAGTTCCTGGTGTTCTGGGGTTCCTCCAGCCGGCTGCTGGCCCTGCTGCCCTGGGGCTAAAACCTCGGCTCACGTGGACCTGGGCTCCGCTCGGCTCAGCTCCTGTGCTCTGCGCTCTGCATGCTGCCGGCTCCCAGACCGCTGCGCTGGTCCTTCCTGCAGGGTAATGGGCTGTCCTCAGCAGGAGGTTAGCTTCTCTGTGTCGTTCTGTGGGTGCTGGGGCTCCAGAAGTTTTTCAGAGTCCTTTTTTACATAGTTTGTGGAGAATCTGGGGGCAGAGAGGCTTGGACGAGCTGTTTCTACTCCGCCATCTTGGCTCCGCCTATATAATTAATTTTTGAGAAAAAAATTCAATTTTAATGAGTCATTTAGAAAATTAGTAAAAAAAAAACCAAGTGTAGATGGATTATGAAAAATAATTAAATTGATCCCAATAAATATGGTATGCTTTTATGAAATGGGAAAGCTCTATAATATCAAAAAAATAAACCCTCGATCTTTTAGAATATCTTTGTTTGTCTGTTACTTTCTTCCATAGAGTAATAATGTCAACAGAATGTTGGACAGCAAAGAGTGATGGCTAGCTTCTAAGAAAACCTAATTATATTATTCCTTTTAGGGACAGTTTGACCCAGTGCTTAGCATGTGGTCTTGGAATTAACTGTGTTCAAATCATGATTTTAACAGTAAAAATCTGCATTTAAATCTTGCTTCTGGGATTTAGTTACTGTGAGTTCTTGGAAGAAGAGACAACTTTCAGGGTTCTTCATCTTTGTGGTGGTATCAGTAATATTTCTAATGCATACCTCCCGGGGTTGCTGTGAGGTTCAAATGAAACGTTTTACAAAAGCAGTTTGCAAACTTTATAAAGGACTACATAATTATTGGTTATTGTTACTTGGTTTAAATATTAATAAAAATTAATAAAGTTGGTTGCTTAAAAGTTGAAGTATATTACCTTTGTTTCTCATGTAATGTACAGAGGTAATATATCTAATGTTAATAAAATGTTAAAATAAAAAAGCAAAACTGGTAATCAGAGCAATACATACTTTGAACATAGATGGCACTGAAATATTTGTTTAATAAACAAATTATTTCTGTATACATATATACAAAGGATTATTTTTTTTTCAAGTTTAAGTGACCTATGAAAACTAGAAATAAGAGCAAATTGACTTGGTTGAAAACTAGAGCTAGTCATTTATCCAATGTAACATTTAATTTTATTTCCTCGCATTGAACTGAATTCTATTAAAGTTCCCCTGGCAGCTTAATTCAAAAGGAGAGGAAATGATGTTTTTTATGAACCCTAAAATGGTTTATAGATGATGCTGCCATTTGTCTGTAAAATTTATATAGGTTATATCTGTAGAGTCTGAAGGATCTGGGAAGTGAATTCAGGATTTATTGTTGGATTATTTTAATGTTGGATGCTTAGTGCGTCACAACAAATATACCACTTAGGGGAGCTCTAACCTAGCAAAAGGATAAATAACATTTTTAAACAGGAAACTTCAGCAGTCTTTCCCTTTCCTTTTTTTCCCTAACAGCAAAATTCAAGAGGTTTAGCCAGCTATATTCTATTCCAATTATAACTTTCTTTGCCTCTCAGAAATATTGTTGTCTGAAGATTACATAAGTCAAATTCAAAGTAATTTACTGCAAAAGACGGGCTCATTGCCAGCTAAGCAGTGTAGCATTCTGCATTAGCAGGGAATTACATTGCAATGGGCTGAAGATTTTACTTCAAAGCAATTGTACTTAATGAAAATGACTGTGACTTCAAGTGGTCTGTGTGCAGCGGCTTCAAGAATACATGAAAGGAAGTGGCCATAAATTTGTAAAGATGAAAAGAACAGAGCAAATCTTTAATAATGTACACTTAATTGCTTTGCTCAGAACAAGACATTTTTCTTTATGCAACTAGGTGACCTATATATTTGTTTTTGCCTTCTATTATTACATGTGAAGTTATCCTAAGTACTATTAATAAAATGGATTTCATCTACTGAGCACTACCCCTCAAATTTAGTTTACATATTTATAAATGATGCTATATTGTGACACTGAAAATTGTCATCATCTTATTGACATGATATCATTCTGAAAATTATATAAATTCTCAGGTTCAACTCATAATATAGAAATTGAATAAAGATTCAACAATATATTTTAAATACTCTTATGTAGGGCACCGGCCCTGGAGTCAGGAGGACCTGAGTTCAAATCCGGCCTCAGACACTTAATACAAAAACTAGCTGTGTGACCTTGGGCAAGTCACTTAACCCCAAATGCTTTCCCCTCCCCCCTCCAAAAAAGCAAAAAAAAAAATTGAAGAAACAAAATACTCTTATGTCTAGTTCCATATGTTAATAAACCAATAATTCCAGTACTGACAGAGGAGGCAGATTGCTGGTGTTGGAATCAGGAAAGGCTTCTTTCACGTCTAACCTTTAAAATATTGGTTGTGTTACTGTATAAGTGTAACTGACTTGTGATAAAAAGTATAAATTTAGCACAAAATTGGGCACAAAAAATCAACTTCACAAATATAAGATAGTCATGAATGGATAGATAAAACATTTTCTGGAAAAAAGAATTTGAGAAATTTAGTAGCCTGCAAGATTAATTTGAAAGCAATAATATAATGTTCTGATCAAAACAATAAATGTGTATTTCAGCTAAACTAAAAGGGGCATAGCTTCCAAGAAACCTCATTGTGAGAAGTCCACTGTTCTCTGCCCTCATTAGACCTCATTTATAAAATTGTCTTCCATTCTGGGTATCTCTATCATATTTTTAGGAGAATGTTGGCAAGTTGGAAAGCATCCATAAAAGCTCACCTAAAATGGATAAGGGCCTTGATGGATATGGATTGATTGAAGGAACTGGGCATGGTTACTGGGGAGAAGCAAAGAGAAATCTCAGGTTAGGTTAAGTATCAGAACAGTTGTTATATGAATAACACACTCTCCTTGTCTTTTTAGCTCTAAAAAGCAGAACCCATAGCAATGAGTGGAAGTTAGTGGAAAAAAAGCAAATTTAGGTACAGTGTTAGGGACACTCCCTCCCCCAAAAAAGAGTAGGTATGTATGTATTTCTTAGAACTGAACTCCCTTAGAGTGGAATAGTCTGGCTCAAGGTGGGTTAGGATAACCCTCCTGGGAAACCTATAAGCAATAGCTTGAAGGACACTTTTGAAGTATGTTAAAAGGAATATCATTTTTGTATACAGGTTGGGCAACTAAGTGGTACACTGGATAAAGCACTGACCTTGGACTCAGGAATAAGGAAGACTCATTTTCATGAGTTCAGATTTGGTCTCAGACCCTTAATAGATTCTGTGTCTCTGGGCAAGTCACTTAATACTGTTTGCCTCAGTTTCTTCATCTGTAAAATAGGTTGGAGAAAAATAAAAAAGGCAAAGCACTGCAATGTTTCTGCCAAGAATACGTCAGCCCAAAAGGGGTCACGACCAGTCAGACATGACTGAAACAGCTAAAAAATAACAAAGGGTGGTCTGACCACTACAATCTCTTCACTTTCCCAAAGTTGTGTTTCTGCAAAGTCAATTTTTCTCCAAGTACTCCTAGACAATGCTTTAAAATTCAGAAATTATAGAGAAGAAGCTGACCTGCATTGATAGATGGAGTTTCTTTCCAGATTTAAAGACCATGAATCACAAGCCATACAACTCACTTTTCTTTTCAATAATGGAATTAAGCAATGCAAATTCCCTAAAACAACACAAATTACCTGGATATTAAAATTTAGGAGTAATGTGTATCTTTTTGACAAAAACATAACTGTATATTTTTGAAAGATATTGCACTGGTTTTTCCCTGTTCAGTATGCTGAGCCCACAATGTGGTAAGGTTTATATTTAGTTGGACATGTATTTGGAGTCTATTTGCACTCAAATATTAGTAGCTAAATTGACATTTCTTGATTTACTTGAAATGAGCATTGACAATAATGTCTACAAAACCTTTTACATAGATAGTAAACTAAAAAATAACAAAACTAAGACTATATCCAATTTCTTGCAGAATTTTCTAAGAAGACTATGGCTAAAGTAACTATACATTTAAAGCATTATGAATTTCTTGTAATCAGAACCCATGACTAACAATTGATCACATTGTCTAACATAACTCTGAGCACATTTCTTGTTGTTCAGTCATGTCTAGTTCTTCATGAAGACATTTGCGGTTTTCTTAACAAAGTTTTGCCATTTTCTTCTCCCATTCATTTAACCGATAAGGAAACTGAGGCAAACAGGGTTAAATGACTTGCCCAGGGTCACACTTAGTAAGCATCTGAGGTCAGATTTGTTTGACCAAATAATAAAATCAGAAGTTATCTTGAACCTGAAAAACCATACCCCATGATGAATGATATTTAATGGCACATTTAAATATAATTCTAGTATAGTGCTCCCTTTTTCTGAGGAGAAAGGAGTCACAAAGTTTTTGTTGGCACTTGATGATCATTTTAGATCATTTGAAACCCAACAATGGCCAAAGCCTGAACGACTCAACCAGAATAACCTCAGCCTAACAAAAATTCCCTTCTTTTTATTAGTAAACCCAGAGAATGTCTCTTCCTATGTCAATAGCTACAAGGCTAGATGAAGCTAGGAGCATTCCTCTTTTCATGGACATGAAATATGAGGCACCTTAACCCAAGACACAACCTTGTATAATGGGACTTTTCTTATCTTAACATTTTTTGGCATATACTACGTTGTGTCATGTTAATGGTAAAGGAAACACAGATATCTTGGGTTGTAATTTCAATTGACATTTTTTTCAATTCTCTCATCTTGTATTACAACCTATTCAGTTAGAAAATTCCTTTCTCATTCTATGGTTAAACACATATGGATATCATAAATTTGAGTGACACATACATCCTGAGTTTGGATTGTTCTAAAATATATTTAAGGCTTCTCATTCTTTCATCAGTCAGTCAGAATTTAACTTCTGACTCCATGTACATGGATCGGCTAGCTTTAAGGATATAAACAATATGAATTCATATATCATCTAGCCTGTTTGCTTCTTTTAACCAAACTTTCAGGTCAACACACTCACCTTCCCTCTTTCCTTAATGGCAGTTATTAAAATCTCCCTTCAAGAAGGGGAGGATGATAAGAGAGTAGAGATATCTATTCTGTCTCCTTTAAAGACACAAATTACAGTCTTTTACAACACAGGGGTCTCTACATTTACATCAAAACGTTTACACTATGTATCAGCACATATGTATGTTGTTTTGTATAAAGAAGTGAAAATATGATAATTATGTTGTCAAAGTGTTCCTACAAGTGGAAAAAAACAACAAACAAATAAACCCCAAAGAAACCTTCTATCCTAGTAGTTTGAAAGGTAAAGGGCTGGTAATAGAGTGAATTGAAAAAGGTTATATTCATCCAAAATGTCATTTTCTTTTATTTTGGAAAAGTCAACACTGAGGTCTAGAGATGAATTAAGTGGTCCAAAATTTAGGCCCATAAGTGCAAAAAAAAAAAAAAAACAAAACGCTAGAAACAAAGGCTCATATCAGGAAAAAAGAAAAAAAAACTTGGAAAGTCTTATATGAACTGATGCTAAATGAAATGAACATAGCCACGAAAACACTGTATACAGTAATAACAATATTGCATGTATGATGATATACTATAAATGACTAAGAAATTTTCAGTAGTACAATGACCCAAGATATATCTGAAGGACTTAGACTTAGGATGAAAAATGCTGTCCATTTCCCAAGAAAGAACTGATGGAGTCTTAATAAAGACTGAAGAATACTTTTTCTCTACTTTATTTTTTCTTGGCTTTTTTGGTCCATTTTCTTTCATAATATGAGAAAAATATGCTTTGCATGACTGCACATATATAGCCTATATCAAATTGTTTTCCTTCTCAGTGAGGATGGAGGAGGAGAGGTAAGAAGAGAGACATATTTTAAAACTCAAAAAATAAAAATAAATGAATGTTAAAAATGTTTTACATGCAATTGGCTAAATATAAAATATTAAATTAAAGAAACAAAGGATTCATTTTAGATGGAAAGAACTTTCAGTTAAATAAATGCAGCCTTCACAACATTAACTGGTTTGTGACAGTATACCCTTTCTCCTAAAACTGCAGTCTGGAATATTTTTTGTGGCTTAACAGTCTGTGAAGGGCCTATTAAGTGCTTATGAGAATAAGGTTTTAAATTCATTAAAATATTCATGGAATTAACAAGGAAACTAAATTTATAAAGTTACGTGTCTTGGTTTTGCTACTTGATTTTTTGCTATGCTTCAGCTGCATTCCAACTCTAGAATTTTCCTCACTCTCTGGGGGCTCATCCTGGAATATCAATCATCCAAGCAATGCTTCTCTCATTGGTGAGTGATTTCTATGGCTTTGATTTTGTGGAAAAGGCCAGGTCAGCCACCCATCATTTGCTTTCTATCTCTGTTTAAGACTCTCTGGACATTGGTGAGTTCTTCCTGAAACCTTCATTTTGGGAAAAGGTCAAACCAGTTATCCTTCACTGGCTGAACTTTAAGGCCATATGTTGGCTCTTAGCACTCCCTTTTCCCTTTGGTGGGTTCTTCCCAGAACTTACATTTTAAGTAAAACTTATTCTGTATGTGCGTCTGTATGTGTCCGTGTGTGTATGTGTAAAGAGACAAATATATATATATATATATATATATATATATATATATATATATATATATATATATACACACACATATATATACACACACACATACAGATATACATGTGTGTATATATACACATATGTGTATATAGATACATATAGATACATATATGTGTATATATCTATATCTATATAGTGTATATATGTGTATACATTATCTCTATAAGTATATTTATACACATAATATATACACATATATGCATATAACAAGGCAGCTATATGGCGCAGTGAATAAGTGGGGTGTGTATATATATATATATACATATATATATGTATGTTTGTATGTATGTATATTTGTACCATACAACCTTTTTATAGTCCATATAATCTAACACTGATGAACCAACTTAATGAATTATAAAAGTAAAGTGCTAGTTTACATGTATGTGTATAGCCTTACATTTGATAGGCATGCAATAAATGTTTGATGAATGCATAAGAGAGAAGTCAAAGCAAAGCTTCTTTTAATTTCAATTCTGATTCCACCAAATCACATAATGCTTATTAGATTGATACTTGAGTTAGCTAATTCTACTGCTTTAGCATTTAGCATTCCATCAGGCAATGTGTATTCCAATATGCCTGGGGGAAAAATTCATCCTTGGGCATTGGTCAATACATCTTTTCCCTTCCTCATTTTTAATTGCATATTTTAAAGTATAAAATCATAAACTAAAATTAGTTCACTGAATCTAAGAAAACAAGGATTCAGAAACTCTTGAAAACCTCTAAAGTATTTGTCCTTTTTTTTTCCTATACTAAAGATGGAAAGTTTCATCATAGTTCTTTTTCATGGACCAATAGACTTTGCAGTGTTTCACAAGGAATCCCCTTTTCTGATGATGCTAGATAAGTTTAATTCCTCTCTCCTGGCTAATTCTTTTTTTAATTGACAAAGCTATTTTTAAAATAAATTCTTCCTCATATCAGGTTTCAATAATTTAGTGATTGCTTCTAAATTAAAATATAAGGGTTGGTATTTCATGAAAAAGCAAATATGACAGATTAAATTACCATTATCACATAAATTTCATTTTCTGGGGTATGGGGAGCAGGGAATTGAGACAGAAAAAATATATCTGCTTTTACACAATTATTCATGGTCTCATAATATTTATTTACTCTTCTAACTTCCCTTTCTCTTCCATCTTTCACACAGGGTGAAATTCATTGCAGTCTTAAATTTCCATTTGGAGTATTTCCATCCCCAAATGGGTTGGGTGACTGAAATTATCTCTCAATAGAGAAACAGTTTTGTTTGAGGTAAAAAAAAACCAATCTAATTCTTTTAGTCACTGGGATGTTTATGTGCCTCTTGAATTTATAGAGTTTTCTTTGACTATTTGGAAAATTCATCACCGAATCCCTGGAATAGTATTAGACTCTTGTTAATGCTGCACTAATACTCCACTAGGTGATATTCTTTTATCAAAGGATCTTCGGGATATAGAGATTTGCAAAATAAACAGATATGGTATGCCTTTTAGAAAAATGCTAATTTGTTATAAATTAGAAGAGTGATTGTCCAATCAGGCCTAAAACCTATGAGAATTATTCTGGTTATTCTGAGATGTAACAGGTGAAGTAGAAAGCATATTGGATTTGGAGTCAAGAGAAAACTTGATGGGTCTGACACTTAAGCAAATCACTACATCTCTCTGAACCTGTTTCCTTGGGTTTAAAATTGAGATAATAATAACGGCACCCTGGATTCTTGTGAGGATCAAATGAGGCATTGCTATTTAGTGTTTGATAAACATTCAAGTGCTATATACATTTTGACTATTATTATTACTAATGCCTTTTACTCAAAATACAATTTGTCCCTGAGGCCATAAGACTGTATCTGCAGTGATCACTTGAAGTTCTTTGCATTACTGAGTGCAATATAACAATAATGTTACACTATATTATAGTTTTAAATATCCCAAATATTTTTTATCAGAAACTGCACAAATGTGAGTGCAAGTGTTGTAGGAAGTAACAGTGAAGCATTGATAAATATCGATGTAACAGAAAAATGAGGTGGAGATATCCATTTTATGGTACCTTGCATATGTCTCAGTGAAAATATCAGGAAAATGTTCCATTAATGGAACAGACAAAATGAAAAAGATTCATATTAATTTTTAAAATATTTTTTCATTTATTAAGAATGGTGCTACACTGGTGGCACAGAAGTTTCATAGGAAAAAAAGGGAAAGCAAAATGTTTTTCAGAATGAAATATAGAATAAACATGCAAAGGAATCCTATTACTGACTTGCTTGTAGATTTATATTGGAATTGTGGAACTGTGCTTGCCTTCGGAATGACTTGGCATTTAGCTGACACAGCACTCAACTTTCTTCTTGTGAAGTCACTGAAATAAAATTATCAAAGAAAGCATTCATATAACGTAGTCCCTTATTCCTAAAGATTTCAACATTGAAATTTCCTCTGTTAGACATCATGCACCTATGAGGATATGTTTAGTCTCCCTTATTTGATACTTTGTGGCTTCCAGGTAAACAGAGACAGGGGGTAGAAATAGAACTGATATATTGTGGTCACTGATATTTTGCTTGTTTTGTTTTAACCAGATTCTCCTTGGTGTGAAACAGCTGCTTGCCTCTCCAGTAAATAATCCTGCAGCTCAAAGGACTGAGCAAGAACATACTGGGGCTTTTGTGTTTTGATTCACACTGGCTTGAGGTATGTTTGGCTATAAAAAATATTGCTGGACTCCTGCCATAATCACCACCGATTTTTTTCTTTTTTATTAAAATTCAAGGTTGTTATATGGAAAAGACCCGGTAAGTATAACACAGTCATGTAGCACCACCCAGAGACCACTATGTTATATCAATATTCTGCAGTTTGTAATTTTAAAGGAAATTTAAAATGTTGGTTGTCATGTTTTCCATTGCTCTTCATTATTCTGAGAAATAATTTGCTGCTGATAGCAATTGGAATGTTACATATTTCTAACATGTAAATAGCAACATATTTATTTTATTCTTCATCAATATTTGATCTTGCATTGTTAATTATAGATGAATATAATAATTTACATATACATAATGATTTAACAAGCATATATCCAATTATTAGGAATTAAGGATTAAGGTCCAAATTTTACATGGAAATATAATGTACAATTTGTAATGTGATAAACTAGACTTTAGTTTTGGTGTGGGAAAGGGAATCTCCAATGTTAATTAAAGGGATAGATGATGAACACTTAGGAAAGAAAACAGTATTGATAAAGATCATGAATTAGCACAAGCAAAAGCAGCATATTGCTGACAACTTGAAATTCACGTTTTAAAAATTATTTCATTAGACTGATACACCAAGAAATATAGTTAACATAGAGCTCCTAAATATAGCAAAGTATTTTACGAGATATCTAATACCATTCTTGTGGAAATAGAAATGAAGGCAAGAATGAGTTAGAGTTCATACATTAAGAAATTGATTTAATGACTTAACCCAAGGATTAGAAACCTGTGACTTAATGTTTGATATCACATGAAGAAATACATTTTGAATGTTCAAGATGTAAAATGGAGTAAAATAGCTATAAAGGGTAGATGGATAGATGATAGATAAAAGCAAAGATGATATAGATATTATCCTATCAATATAGACAGCTTGACTTTAGATAGAGACAAAGAGAGTGACAGATATGTCGACATATGTCACGGATAAATAGCTTTTCAAAGAAAAGAGCTATGAGTTGAAATTAAAAAAAAAGAAATTGAAGAGAGATAATTTCCAAGAAAAGTTAGATGATATTTCTACTGTATTCTGACTGGGTCAGACCACATTTAGATGTATTTTTTCAGTTCAGTTTGACCCACCTTGGTAAAAATATTGTCTTGCTAGAAAACTCTTAAGAGTAGTCAGAACCTAGGATTCATACCTTATTGAAGGAGGTGAGGGTGTTTAGTCTTAAGAAGAGAAAATTTAGGAAACATAATTGCTATCCTCAAGTATTGAATGTACTTCTCTGTGGAAGAGTGATAAGCTTTTTTCTACTTAAGATGGCAGAGCTAAGAGCAATTTTTGGATTTAAGTTTTGTGTGAACAACCACTTCTTGGTGGTTATATATAGTTATTTAGTAAAAACAAAACAAAACTTATAAAGTGTCTACTATGTGCCAGTCATTATGCAAAGTGTTAATGATCCAAAACTTCCCCCCCCCACACACACACAAAACAAACAAAACAAAAAAGGATTCCAGCTTTTAAGGAGCTTACAATCTGATGAGCAAGACTACAGGCAAACAACTTGTATAAAGAAGCTTTATAAAAGCATATTCTCTGTGTGTTTTTGTGTGTTTGTGTGTATATATGTGGGTGTGCATGTGCATGTGTGTATGTGGAGAGAGAGAGGAAAGAGAGAAAGGAGAGAGAGAGATGAGAGAGAGAGAGAGAGAGAGAGAGAGAGAGAGAGAGAGAGAGAGAGAGAGAGAGAGAATAGGAATAAAACAGAAAAGACAATACAATTAAAAGGGGTTAGAAAAGGCTTTCTGTAAAAGATACTAGTTCAGCTCTGAATAGAAGGAAGCCAGGGAGTGCAGGAGGTGGGGATAAGGAAGGAGTGTATACTAGGCATTGGCAACAGTCAGAGAAAATGTCTAAGAGCTAAGAGAGGGAATGTTTTGTTCCTGGAACATCAAGGAAGTCTGTGGCACTGGATAAACCAGTGTATGTGGGGGAATAAGGTTTAAGAAGACTAGAAAGTGGAAGGTTGTGCAGCTAGGTAATGAAGGGATTTGAACATATTTTCCTTAAAAGTTTTAGCATATCAGAAGCAAGTATAGAAAATGATAATGATTTGATGGTATTACTCTTGACTAGTAAGAAAGATTGGAGAAACAGATCTATGGAGAATGGTTTAGGCAAAGGCTGAAATGGTACAAATGATTGACTATATATACCAAATATATGAATTTATTGACTATATGACTTGACTATATAAATTCGTTGCTATATAAAATTACTATACAAACTGATTGACTACACAAACCTAGCAAACTAGCAATGAAAATCTTTGTACTGTACATCATCACTTTTTTTCCCTTAAGATGTTTACCTGATTAAAACAAATTGTAATTGGGAAAGAAAAACATAGAAAGGGGCTAGATATGTAGAAAAGGAGAAAAATGTTACTCAAGAATGTGAATAAATGTTGAAAATTAAACAAAGACAAATAAAACAAAGACAAACAAGAATATGAATGGATGTTGAAAATGAAACAAAAACAAAAGCAAAAATTACATACAGTCAGAAAGTATTGTAGCTGAATAATTAAAGAAGAAGACTAAAAATGGTAAGGAATACATAACTTGGTGTAAAGCCAAGCACAAGAAGCTCTCCAGAAGTCTGCTGCTGTGAGTGGCTTTCAAGGTTCTGATTACATAGTATGGTGAGCTCTCTATTCAATAACAAATCAGAGTAAAACATTCATAGAAAATCAAAATGCAGCATTCACAAAGTTACAACTTATCACAGAAAATCAAAATACAGCATTCACCATGTCACAACTCAACAACTTATCACTAAAATGGCCACATAGTGTCCACCAAAGTAGTCACATAGTTTTTTTTTTTAACAAAGTACATTCATTTAGTCAATCACAAAGTCTTTAATTCAATCACAAAGTACAAAAGTCAAAGTTCTCTACCCATAGGTCACAATAAATTATAATCTTCTCAATCAGTACACAGTATCCAAGTAAAGCTTAACTCAAAGCTGACTCTCAGCTTCCATGGTTCCTGTCCCATGGTCCTATCTCCAACTGTCACCTGGGTTCAAAGGCAGGCAGCTCCCAGTTCCTTGTCTAGGTCCTTGTCCAGTTATTTGTCCAGTTCCTGTTCCATATTGAAGTTCACAGTGGACAGTCCAACTCAAGTCCTTCATAGTTCCTCTTTCTGGGAAGACAAAGCTTAACAGAGCCACAATAATATTCATATACATTGCCAACACCATCATTGATTCACAATCTGCCTGTGAAAAAAACTCAGATCCCCCAATAAGGTCTGAGAACTCAGCACAAATCATCAACGTAGAAATCAACACAGACACACAGACAAGGTCCAAGAGATCAGCACAAATCATCAGTAAAATCCCAGGATCTCCAACACCCTCCTCCAGGATTTCTGTAAGCATACAACCAGAAAATCCTCTTTCAGGTCTTGCAGTAAGGTCCCAGGGCTTCTGTACACAAACAAACATCAACACAGACAGAGCAGACAAATAGAGTGCTGGGATACCACAAGTTTTCTCCTTCTTGACTCTGACACCACAAAGATCCTCTTCTCAGTTCTGCTGTCTCTAGCCTGGGCCTCTCCTTATATATGGTCATTAGCTTGTCCCCTTCCTGTTGCAGGAGTTCATGAGTTCTAGGGTTCACAGGTTGTGGGGTTCACACATTCTATTTATTAACAGACTTGATACAAGGCTGAAAAGAAACTTGACTTGAAACAAGGAGTTAATTCAATAGCTGAAATGAGGTGTGAACTACTTTGGTGCTTGCCATTACACTTGGTTACTTCTTTTCAAGAAATATATATATATATATTTCTGAGAACATGGAGGTGATGGTAGGAATAGAATAACACAAGTAGAGGGGAAACTTTAGATCTTAGTTTTAGGGATATTATTACTTACTTTCCTCTGATAGTCAACCATTCCTAAATTTTCCTCAAAAATGAAAGTGTATTTTCTTACTTGTGAAACAAAATAATTTTGTCAAAAATGAAGAGAAAAAAAGAGTATATGTTTGTTCCTCATTAAATCTATTCTAATTTGATAAGAGATCACTTTTCTAGCAGCATAAATGAAGCTCTTTTTCTACAAGGGCACACAAATAACAATGGAGCACCTGCTAAACTACACTAATGTATCCTGAAAATGGTTTGCTTTACCATTATATGAGTCACAGTCTGTATCACTCTCAGAAAATGCAGAAAATCAGTGAAACAAAAATTCTTACTAACCTGGAACGGTAATTAAAAAAAAATTACCTCCCAAACTAATGCATTGATTACCATGGAGCTCTCAGGAGTATAAAGTATAGTTAAACCAAGATTAAAAGTCACCCTTATTTTATCAAACTGGTTTTGCTTTTTCCATAGAAGTTCACCACTCAAATCAATAATGGAATCGAAGTAGGCAATCTTACTTTAGTATTTGCAGTTCCACCACTAGTGATCAGGATCAACTTAACAGTTCTTGAGCCTGCCATGTGTCTGGCTACATGACTTTTTGCTATAGTCCAGGAGTACTTCATAAACAAAAGCAATTTTTGCTTTTGTTTTTCTGTAACATATTAAGGAAAAATGCAACTATCTTTCCACAATTTTTTTTTCTTAAGCAATTGGGGTTAAGTAACTTGCTCAAGGTTACACGGCTAGTCATGATTTATGTGTGGGTGCTCATTTTCTGAGGCCGGATTTGATCTCGGGTCATCCCAACTCCGAGGCCGGTGCTCTTACTCACTGCGCCATCTAGCTGCCCCTCCACAAAATTTTAAGGTTTTGACATTATGCAGAATCACCTACTGAATATTATCAGGAGCCCCCATTTGGGATGATTAAAATAAAATCTCAAATCACTATAAATCTTAGGTAATTTAAAGACCACATCATGGGTGAATCATGGCTAATGTGTTTCAGTTGATATTCTAAGGTCTTAGAGCTATGTTCTGAATTTATTCCATTATATCACACTAATACTAAGAAGCAACATGGTACAGGGGGATTATTCTTGGTACAATGGAAAGAATGCTACATGTGATTACACATGGTACAGTGGAAAGAATGTTAAATATGGAATCAGAAAGCCTGGGTTATAATGATAGTACCTTAGGCAAAGTACTCACCAAAACCCCTGGACCTCAATTTCCTTATCTGTAAAATGAAGAGTTTAGGGTGGTTAGGTAGTGCAGTGAATAGAGCACTGACCCTGGAGTCAGGAGGACCTGAGTTCAAATCTAGCCTCAGACATTTAACACTTACTAGCCATGTGACTTTGGGCACATCACTTAATCCCAATTGCCCTGACCTCTCCCCTCAAAAAAAAAAAAAAAATAAGAGAAAAAAAAATAAAGAGTTTGGATTAGATGGCCTTTAAGGTCCTCCCAGTCTGATATCTATAACCTCATGATACATGATATAATTTTATATTTAATTCAATTTCTCTTACAGCTTTATAGACTACTATTATAATATTATGCTTAAAGTGAATGAACTAGGGAAAGAAAATGCTTTTCAGGGTAGAGTGTCTTATCATTATTTGCTCAAGACAGGACACCTGCATTTTATGTCCAAAAAAGTAACAGGTATCAAGGCAAATAGTCAGGGAAATCTCAAATTGTTTGATATGTATGAATTTCTCTGGACATATCTTAAAGGGCTACACTGAGGATGATGATCTTCCAGAGTCTTCAGTCAGATTTTTCTATATCCACTATGGTCTGACAATACCTAGTCTAAATGATATGAGGTCCTGGGAATGTCTAATTTATCATGGGGCTAATTTGAAAATATCAATGCATGTTATTAATTGATATAATTTTCATGCTTCATATGTATGATTTTGTTAGTCAACATGACTATATTGAATATCTCTTAAAAATGATAATTTCACTAAATGTTATATTAGGTAAAAAAAGCAAGAGAAAACTATTCAGGCTGTTTTCAGTCTATTAGAGGAGGTAGAATGTTTGCACATTTATTATCATGTTAATGAAAGTTATCAAATTACTAAATTAAATATTTACTACTAATGCTATTACTTTTGTGAAGAACGGTAAACCTTCTTGAATAGTGAAAATATAAACTGGTATCAGGTGATGTTTCACACACTGAAAACAAAAAAAAAAATGACCTACAAACAAACCAACAAATGGTTACTGGTCTTCTATCTACATGCTCAAAATGGAGACCCAACTCCTCTCCCAAATAAAAATCCTCAATGAAATAGACTCCTCAAGAAGTTACTTGAGTTAGGACATTGTAAGAAAGAATACTGACGTGTTCTACAAGTTCAAATATAAGATACTGAAAATTTTGAAAGTGTGCTTACAGATATTTTGCTTTAAAAAAACAAAAGAAACATGGAGATTTAGAGAGGTACCATATAAATGGATACATAAAAATTTGAAGTAATATTTGACAAAAAAAGGGGGAATAATTCCTCCAAGATAGGTGCTTAAGAATCCTTGGGGGGAAAAATGAGATTTTATTTAAAAAAAACGGAACCTTTCTCATACAATTACAAAAGAAAATATGAATTGCTTTGAGTCAGCATGAGTTTACCAAGAAAAGTCAAACTTCATTTTAAATTCTGACAGGTAATAATAGGATGCTAGATAAAGAATTGGGGGAGGACTAAGAAGACATTAAGTGCAATCCCCTCCATTTAAACATCTTCGAATTGAAACAGAAAGAGGTTTAGTGACTTTCCCAATGCCATAATAAGTGAAGTGGGCAGGATAAAAATGTCAAAACCAAAAACAAATGTGCATTTGTTTCATATCCTACAACTTTGCTGAAATTATTTATTCTTTCTATTTAGTCTTTTAGTTGACTATCTAGAGTCCTCTAGTAAAACAGTATATCACTTATAAAAGCAATCCTTTGTTCCATTTTTGCCATTCTTCTTCATCAATTAATTTAATCTTTTAATTTTATCTTTATCTTTGATTTTCAATTTTTCTACTTTGACGTTTAATTGGGCTTTTGAAATTGATTTATTGCTAAGTATTTTTTGCGTGTGTATGTCTATAATTTTTTCCCAAATGATTTATAAACTTCTGGTTTACATCACTCATTTCAGTCAGATTTTGAGTTATAGTTTTTTCGCCATTTTTATCCTACCCCTCTCCCCATAATAGCAGTCCTACAAGATATCCCCTCACCCCATCTGCTCTCTCCCATATCTTCTCCCATACACCCTTCAACATTTTCAGTAGGGCAAAGTGAATCTCTTTGCCCCAATGCCTGAATATCTTATTTCCCAATTATATGTAAAATAGTGTTAATAATAGTATTTATATATTTTTAAACATTTGATTTTAAAACTCTGAATTCCAGATTCATTCCCTTCTTCCTTTGTCACTCATCCTTACTGGGAAGATAAACAATTCAGTATATGTTGTACATGTGTAGCCATGGAAAACATTACCATAGTAGATATATTGTAAAAGACTGACTATATTTCCCTCCCTCCTGTGCAACCTCCCACTTGGTCTATTCCCTATGTTGGTCCTGTTCCTTTCCAAAATTGGGTGCTCCCAACTTCCCTCCCCCCTCTTCCCTCCCACCCTCCCTTCCATCATGCTTCCTCTCATCCCCTTCCCCACTACTCTCCTATAGGATGAGATATCCTATTTAGTATGTATGTCATTCTCTCCCTGACCCAAATTCAATGAGAATAAGGTTTTGCCTTTTTGCATTCCTGTTCTTACCCTCCCATGTAACCATTTTCCCTTGCCTCTACTATAGGAGATTGTTTACCCAATTCCGTCTCTCCCCATCTCCTCTTGTTATATTCCTCTCTCACCTCTTAATTTAACCATTTAAGAATCATCCCTTCCTATTAAATTTGACTTCTGCCTTCTATCTATGCATACCTGTAAACATATATACACACATTCACATGTCTATTCAGATGTCTATATACCCTTCTTCAACTATTTTCATACTGAGAAAACTTTCATCAGTTATAGTAATTGTTTTTCCATGTCAAGGCAAAGGAAACAAATTAAACAGAAAAATGCAACCTTAGACTCCTATTTGGGGGGCAAAGAGGATCGAAGCATAGGACAGGAAGAGGATTGTGAGGTCAGAAATACTCCTCCAAAAGCCCCAAAAGAAAATATGAGAGGGTTAGAGGCCATAGAGGACCTTAAGAAAGATTTTAAAAATCAATTAAGAGAAGTGGAGGAAAAATTGGGAAGAGAAATGAGAAGGATGCCGGAAAATTATGAAATGAGGGTCAACAGCCTGACTGAGGAAAACAACACCTTAAAAAATAGACTAACTCAAATGGCAAAGGAGGCCCAAAAGGGCAATGAGGAGAAGTATGCCTTAAAAAAACAAATTTTCCAGATGGAAAAAGAATCTCAAAAACTCACTGAGGAGATTCATTCCCTCAGAGTTAGACTGGAGCAAATGGAAGCTAATGACTTTATGAGAAATCAAGATGCTGTTAAGCAGATCCAAACAAATGAAAGATTAGAAGGCAATGTGAAATATCTCATGAGAAAAACCACTGACCTGGAAAATAGATCCAGGAGAGACAATTTCAAAATTATTGGACTACCTGAAAGCCATGATCAAAGAAAGAACCTAGAAATCACTCTTAAAGAAATTCTTAAGGAAAATTGCCCTGATGTTTTAGACCCAGAGGGGGAAATAGAGGTTGAAAGAATCCACAGATCACCTCCTGAAAAAGATCCCAAAAAGAATACTCCCAGGAATATTATAGCTAGGTTCCAGAATCCCCAGATCAAGGAGAAAATACTACAAGCATCCAGGAAGAAACAAATTCAATATTGTGGAAACACAATCAGAATAGCACTGGATCTGGCAGCTTCTACACTGAGGGATCAAAGGGCATGGAATATGATATTCCAGAGGGCAAAAGAGCTGGGAATGAACCCAAGGGTCACCTACCCAGCAAAACTGAGTATTTTGTTTCAGGGGAAAATATGGTCATTCAGTGGAATAGAGAACTTTCAAGCATTCTTGAGGAAAAAACCAGAGTTGAATAGAACATTTGACATCCAGACACAAGAAGCAAGAGATACCTGAGAAGGTAATCAGGGAAAAGAAATCAAAAGGAACTTATCAAAGTTGAACTATTTACATTCCTACATGGAAAAAACAATAGCTGTGACTGATGAAACCTTTCTCAGTATGAAAATAATGGAAGAAGGATGTATGGCCACATGAATACATATGTGAATGTTTGTATATATGTTTACAGTTATACATGGAGAGAAGGCATAGGTTAAATTTGTTGGGAAGGAATTATACTTAAGGGGTGAAATTATGAGGTGAGAGAGGAAAATGGCAAGAGGAGACGGGGAGTAACAGGGTAGGGTAAACTATCTCATGTAGAAGAAGCAAGGGGAAGTGGCTGCAGGGGAGGGGAAGAATAGGAAGGCAAAAAGGCAAAACCACATTCTCATTGAATTTGGTTCAGGAAGAGAATGACATACATACTAAATGGGATATCTCAACCTTCAGCAGAATAGGAGGAAGGGGGATGATGGATGGGAAGGCATTCTTGGGGGGAGGAGAGGTTGGAAGTACCCACTATAGAAGAGGGACAGGTTCAAGTAGGGAATGGACCAGGTGGGCAGTGGAATGGGTGGGAAGGAATTATAAGCAGCCTTGTCCAATACATCTACTATGGTAATATTTTGCATAGCTATACATGTACAACACATACTGAATTACTTTTCTTCCCCGAGGGAATGGGTGGCAAGGGAGGAAGGGAATGGATCTGAAATTTGTGGTCATAAACTTAAATGTTTCAAATTTATATAAATATTATTATCAATATTCTTTTGCATGTAATGGGGAGATAAGATGTGCAGGCATTGGGGCACAGAGATTCACCTTGCTCTAATGGAAAAGTTGAAGGAGTATGGGAGAAGATATGGGAGAGAACAGGTTGGAGGAAGCGATATCTTGTGGGACTGCTATTCTGGGATGGTCGGTAGGGGAAAAACGGGGAAAAAAATCGTAACTCAAAATTTGGCGGAAATGAATGATGTAAACCAGAAGTTAATAAAGCATTTGCTTAATTGAAAAGAAAAGAAAGAAAAACTCTCAGCTAAAAAAAAAAAAGAAAAATTAGAAAATATGTACAATGTGCAACATATGGATGAGAGGCAGGGTGGGAGTGCATTACGGTACAGTTCTATTTATATCTTGGAGAAATGTTGGGGCTTCATTTGGTTCTGATTTGCATTCTCTAGAGTATTGCCACTTCTTTCTGTAGGTACTAAGTTGTTGTTTTTCCTTTGTTCTTAGAAGAGGATCGTGACCTTAGTGAAGTGATGTCATAGCATAACTTAAAAGTGGATTGCATTTAAGTGAGGCAGGGCTGTGCAAAGTCACCAGTCTCACTTTCTTTTCCAGAGCCATCTGGGTCTAGATATAGATGAGGATATCTAGAGAAGGCCCGGTATGCAGAGGGGGACCTTTTTAAGCTAAGGTCTTTAACATGTCTCAGTTTGACTTGGGCAAAGCCTATTCAGGTGATTAGGGCTTAATAAGAAATTAGGCCAAGAATCATTACTTGAGATGGTAAAGAAAATATTGATGTGGTAGAGGAAGACCCTCAGTCTTTCTGGACAAAATGGAAACAATTGCTATTTATATTTATTCTGATCCAATCCAGTGCCAAACCATGACCAAGTAGGACTTGGCCTAGTACCTATTATTGGCCAATTAAAAAGAGCTAGAGTGATTTATTTAAGAAAGAAAAAAAGTTTCAGAGATTAGAATTTACATTCAGAAGGGAACTCCCTATTCTAGTAGCCAGGAATCAGGTATCTGTGGGAACAATGCAAGATGTACAAAGAGTAAAGAGACTCTGGACTCACTGTAAGAGTGAAAACAGCTACAACTCCACCACTTAAGGAAGTAGTGGTGATGGGATCATCTCTAGTAACTCATGGGATTCCCCTATTTTCATATGTTCTCCCCATTGCTAACACATAATGATCAGAACCCTGATTCCATTTAATCACTTGAAATCAGTTAGATTTTGCAAAGAGAAATTTACTATGAAACCATTCCAAGAACACTTGTATAAAAGTTTCCTGCCTACTCAAGACCATTTGTAAGTAGACAATTTTTCTCTTACATGTGTGGATTGTTTAGGTAGAACTGTAACTATGAACCAGCCTCTCCACCTTGATTGAGTCAATAGGTCACAAGCAAAAGAAATAGATATCAACAGTTAATCTTTAGGTTAGATAGACAGCACATAGCATAGAAAGTTCTAGGAATCAAGGCAACTGGGGTCCCGAATTTTTGGAAGGAGGTAAACAGGGAGTCAAGTTCTGCTGTTGGAATCTAGTCTCTTTGGGTAATATTGGGCATACAGGCAAAGCAGAAACCCAATTCTAGTGTGAGTGGAGTCCTAAGCAAGGAATGATAGCACAGGGATTCACACTGGGATCCAAATCAGAGTACTATTATACCAGGCAAAATTCTTTAGTCACAAGTAATTAGACAATGATTCAGTTACTGGAACCAGGGTATAAGAACAGAACAAGACCAACCAGCACTCTCCTACCTGTTACTGTCACCAATATTATGGATTCTTGGTTTCTATAATTCCCTATGGCTAAGGACGAGATTGGTCACAGAGTCTATGGTGGAGCTAAAACTAGTCATAAGTATAAAACTGCTGCAGATATTGAGTAAGGAACTTAAGCTAGTCATTATAGCAACATGATTTTTGTAAGATTTTCTCTTTGGTTGGGTTTTTTGTTTGATTTTTAATCTCAAAACGCCTTCCTGAATCTCCACATACACGTTACAGATTTCAGAAAATGCTTCATGGTTACCAAGGAGCACATTAAAACTTTGCTTTTTATACTCAAATTCTTTCTTGGTTGGCACATCAATCTTTGCACCACTGAAGCACAACAAGAAGCCATATTCTTTGTTGTTGTTGTTGTTTTTATTCTAGTAGTATGTGTTCTTTAGAAAGCAGTCAATAGTGGAACAAGTCAACCATATTTCTTTCGACCATGACATGTTGTAAATAGCCAACAGCTCAAACACCAGTTATGCTTGAAGAAATCTCAGCAATATCCATCTGACTTTTCCAAATGGGAGGTAGAAGGGAACTCTTCAATTTTACAAAGTTTTGGTTGGAAATTTATTTCATGTTAGTATCTCTTTCATACATAATCATTATGTAATCTCTCATCGTTCCTTCTTAAGTGATTATTTTAAGTAGCTCTGTAGATTTTTCTTCAGGAAACAAGTATTTGTTTATAATTTTTTCAAACTCAGTGGAAAAAAAGATAATATTTTTCAATATGATTAAAATTTATTTATGCTAAATGATTAATGGCATTTATGCCATGACTAATTTTCATTAAGGATTAATAACTTTAATTGTTTTGCAATAGCAATTCCATTATGACAGAAAAAAAATGAAAAGACCCACACAAGTACCTATTTAAGTATCTATTTCATCAAATATTTTACAATTGTAAAACTATTTTGTATTTTTCATCTTTCATATGAATTATTAGTATAATCAAAGGCTTTCCTCTGCTATTTATGATTTTATTCATGCACACATATAAACATAAGTATATATCTGTGTAAATTACTTTTTAAGAAAAGCAATATAAATATTACTGATAAATATTTATAGAACATAATTGAAATTCTTAAATCAAGACTGACAAAAAGTCAGAATACTATAGAACACGCTATAACCCCTAAAAACAAATCCCTAGTAATACAAATGGCCACATAGAGTCTAGTGCTTCTGGGACTTGGAAAACACATTTAGAAAGTTGAAATGTCTATTCCATTTAATTATTTTTTTCCTCATAGTGTCATCATTTTTCTGTAATAAAGGAGCACTGGTAAAGGTCAGTTATGATTCACGTATGAGAGCAGGAAGAATGTTTAGCAGGGCGTGGGACAAGGAGCCAGAAATACCGAAATTAATGAATGATCAAAAGGTAGAATCATGTCATGAGCCATCACTAATACAGATTCACGTGTAAAGAAAAATTTTCAAAGATTACATAGGAATAAAAGAGAAGGTACTATAGGAAATTTGAATTCCGAATACAGGAAATTTAAGGGCACATGAAATTTCTAGCACTTAGGTAAAGACACAGAGTTGTTAGGCAAGGAAATTTTATTTATTGCTTCTTTTGATAGAGAGCTGGGGCTTCTATAGAAATATTCTGCCTGCTAGGAGTGGAAACCATATGATATTTCTTACTTGGGATTTTTTCTAGAGTTGTCATTAATTTGGAAATATATCATTATTAGAGTGTTCCCACAAACACAGCATTAGTAATAGTTTCTATTTTCCCAGATTAGGTCCACTTGTCTAATCTTTAGTTACATACTGGATATTCCCCTGCTGGAAGTTGGAGTTCAATTCAATCCTGACAACAAATTCCTTTTTAAAAAATATTGTTTGGTATAGAAAGGCAATTGGATTGTGCAATGGAGTTTGAGGATTTACTAGGGCTAGAATAAAAGTGCTTGTGGAGAAAAATAGAATGCATAAGGAGAGAGTAGGGGGGAAATGGGGGCCCACTGAGCTCAGTATTTGGGTTAACAGAAAGGACAAATGAAGATTTCATTCAAGGGCTCCTCAATACTACATACAGTACTAGTATTCATCTTATTGCTTGGATTTCTAGAGTCCCAGAACAGTCTATCACTGACTCTACAGGTATGAGATACTCTTCCAAGAGTTCGATAAACATTCAAAATATAGTGGTTGGGATGAACTGTAGTTTACACAAATGTTTTGAGTAGAGAAAGTTTGTGATATCATTTTTAACAGTCCTATAAAAAAGGACTATTAGTCTTGGACTAGCTGCCTTGTAAGGATACACCATTTTCATAACAGTACCCACAATAACAGAGATTATTATGATCACAGTACAGATAAGAGTAGGTAAGTAAAGAAATTGGAAATTGTATTTCTTCTCATTGTGGGAGGAGTAAAAGTTAATGATTAAGATAAGAGGGTTTATTTTCCCTAGTATACTGGAAATTTTTAAGGATTTCTCCATAGGAGAGGAAAACACTTTGAGAGGAAGGACATAGTGTTGCTTGCTTCACCAGAACATGGAAAAGTCAGTCAATAGCACTCATTAAGCACTTAATATGTGTTAGGAATTATGCTAAGGGCTAAGGATGAAATAAAATGAAAACAACCAGTTCCTGCCTTCCAGGAGCTTACAAGTATAATCCTCAGAACATGACTATACTTTTTATACTATACTTTTTATACCCTTTGCTTCCTCCCCCAACATTGGAGGACACCTGTTCATCATAGATGCAACAAAAATCATTAAGAAAAAAGTGAAATATTCAGAAACCAAAAATACTCTGATTTAGCTTCAGAACCAAGAAAATGTTATCTATCTTATCTATATATGATTTCTTGTATGAAATGGTAATATCTAAATAAAGCTAAATGAAGACATGAATTTCCTGGATTAAGTGGTGCAGAAGCAGAAACTTTGTAAGGAACAAACTTCTAATTGGACTCTGAGGTCCCTGGTTCCTTCTTCTGTGCTTGAGATGAACTTATCTCCTCTTGCATTCTCCCTGGTGGCTCCTTCAGGATAAGTAGTTAAGACTTGTCAGAATGAATTTATTTCAATGTTCTGTGGTCCATTGCCACCACAGAAGTTCAAGGTAGGAAGCACAGGGTCCAGGAGGAGGAACGTGGTTTCCCTGGAAATATGGTCCAAATGAATAAGGCTTAAAGAACTGGAAGTATTATAATCCCCCTCCTTCATTCTCTGGGTAAGGTAAAATTCTATTATATCTGCAACGTTTTTAAAAACGGTCTCCAGAGCTGTCTTTTTCAGTCCAAGAAATACCTTGGCTATCGAATTGTTCCTTTTCCCAGGATGCTATGGAGATAATTTTCTGTGAGATTTGCATTCTTCGTGGAGAAGAAAAACAACTTAAGCAGTGACACAGGGAATCTTCTCTTCAATAGCACGATGAGGTTGGTAAATAAAGGAAGGGTCAGTCAATGTCATGCTCCTTCTATGAATGCCTCTTTCCCTCCCACCCCAAATTTCATGAGATAGCCCAGGTGTATAATTGACCCATAAGAATTTTTAAAATTAATAATAATGGTGATGATTCAAAAAAAAAAAACAAAACAAAAAAGAAAAAAGAAACACAGTTGCTAGCATGTGCAGAGTACTTTAAAATTTAAAACACTTTATGTTATCTCATTTGGTACTCATAACAATGCTGATAGGTGCTATAATTATCTCCATTATATAGGTGAGAAAACTAAGGACTCACCAAAGGTCACATAGACAGTAGTTTTAAATGTTGAGGTAGGATTCAAATTTATGTTATCACTAAAGTGATAAAAATAAAAAATCTAATAGTCAAACATTAAATCATAAAAAGTATAAATAAGTAAAGTTAAATAAAGGAATATAGAATAATGAAAAGGATCCTATAATAGTGAATAAATTCCTAGGTTAGATTCTTGTAAATCAAATTCCTAGAATCAAGATTCTAGACTCCAGATATATATTGAATACATGATTGAGATGAGAATTCAATAGAACTAGATTAATTATGCAATTGTCTTATTTTAGAGGCATTAAAGAGATCATAAAATATCTAGTGGATTTTTTCCAAAAGAAATCTGAGTATGGAGACTAGACTTGTGTAGCGGATAGAGGTAGTAGTAAGTGTAGAAGTGAGAAATGAACAGCAAGCTAATAATCCTCCATTTGGCTTATATGATGCAAAAGACCAGACAATGTACCCAACAAGTGTCCAGCAAAAGAAATTGATGGATGGGATCTTCGTGTTTTTGGATCCATCTTTGCTATTACTGAACTGCAAATATTGCTGATATATAGTAGTTCTACCAGTTTCTGTTAAAGTGACTTTCCTAAAGCCCTTGCTTATCACTCTCTTTCTCTAATTACTCCCTATTGCCTACAGAATGAAATGAAAATTACTTTGTTTGACATTCAAAGTCTATAAAACCTAGCCTCGTCCTGTTTTCAGTCTTCTTACATTTTACTCTTTAACATGTACTCTTGTACTTGGACACAGTGACTCTGGTCTCTCAGCTGTCCCATGAACAAATTACACAATCTTTGAGCTCTGAGGATTTCCTCTGGGTGTCCGTCATGCCTGGAACATTCTCCCTTCTCAGATTCTCTGGCTTCCTTTAATTCAAAACCAAAATAGCATCTTTTACGGGAAGCCTTTCCCAACCCTTCTTAATTTTAGTCTTCTCTCTCTGTTATTTCTTATTCAACATATATATATATATATATATATATGTATCTACATATAGATACATATATATGTGTGTATGTATGTACGTAGCTTGCTTAATATATATGTATATGTATGTGTGTGTGTATATATATTTGTTTACATGCTGTATTCCCCACTAGAATGTAGATTTCTTGATAGCAGAGACTGTCTTTGGCTTCTTTATGAATGCTTAGTGTTTAGCATAATGTTTTACAAGTAATAGGCACTTAATTAGTTTATTAATTTATTGATTCTTAGATTAATCCTCATTATTTCCAACTTATTTTTAGCAATTCCTCTTGGAAATGATTCCATTTGTAATTAGCCTGTGTTGGCTCCTTTTGAAGCTAGGTGGCATAGTAAATAGCATAGGACTTGGAGTCAGGAAGACCTGAGTTTGAATGCTGCTTTAGATCCTTACTAACTGTATGATCTTAGGAAAGTCAATTATTCTTTCTTAGACTTGTTTCCCTCATCAGTAAAATATCAATAGTAATAACAATCATATTATAATGTTTTGTAGATTCAAATGAGTTAATAATGTAAAATGCTTTGGTAATCTCAAAGCACGTTATGTTGTTGATGATAATATCTTTATTATTCTCTATTCCCATTCTCTTCCACATCCTTTCTCCATTGGATTTACTATCCTTCCTCAATTGGTTCCTCAGGCCATGGCTACTTTGACACTCTGATTGCATCACATTTTTTAAAAGCACTTACATGTTGTCATTTAACTCAGTGTTTCAGGATACTAGCTATGCCTTCCTCTCTATCTTAAAGAGAAATCCAAGGGGAATATAAGAACTGAAATTGATGAATAACAAAAGCAAAAAGAAAGCAGCAACAATAATGATAAAAACAACAAAAGGGTAGTTTATCAGAAAAGAGCTTAAACAAAGTGAGGAACCAATAACTTAAAATCAGAGTATTCATCTAACCCTGTTTTCAAGTCAATATAACATGACTACATCCTGTAAGAGTGTTCCAAATGTCCAAAACCAGCAAGGTAAGATTGATTTTAAAAAATCAGTTCAATAAAGTAATCATTTCTCTTTGGCCTAAAACAAAAATTCCCATTTCATTCAGGGTTGAAGAAATGATTCTGATTTGCAAGGTGTAGTGGGAATCTGAAGATCTTCCCTGCCGCTTGGCCACTTGATAGACTTAAGTGAATCTGAGAACCTTCCCTGATTTGAAAATATACTCTGCCCTCTAATAGGCTGAATGTGGTCACATGGAGCCTGTAGAGGGAGACTTGATTTTCAGGAACACCCATACCTTGTTACTTTGTAATTGGACAGTGGGTCAAGAGGGTTGTGACATTCTCTCACCCAGGAGAAGGCTATCTATACCCTGATGGGAGGTTTTGCTTTGGGGTTCACTTTGGGAAGAGTTGTGTGATTTGGCCAGATGAGACTCAGGGCAGCCATTGAGACCTGCACACCCCACCCCTCAATTTTGAGAATCCAGAAGTTGGTTCTTCTTTCTCTGGTAACTTACTAGGTATGGATTTAATGGTCAGACAGATGGAAGCCCTGTCTGCTAATCTCTTTCTCTGTCTGTATTTTTTCTTTTGTCTGCTTATAACTTGTTTGTATTCTCTGAAATTCAGGGTGCTGACTTTTATCTCTGAACTAGGTAAATGATATATGTTTGATTAAAGTAAGATTGTTAAACCTTTTTGAGTTGCTTTCCTTTAGAAAAGCAGATCTAAGAACCTGTGCTAGCCGTCCTGGGTATGCTATGTGCTTGCTGCTACTTAAGGTTGCTATAGGAAATCCAGTTGTTCACACAGCTAAAATGAGATTCAACTCTTATAAACTGGGAAAGTTTTTTTAATGCATTAAAACTGTGCTGCTATAGGGGCAGCGAGGTGGTACAGTGAATAGAGCACCAGCTCCGGAGTCAGGAGGGCCTGAGTTCAGATATTACCTCAGACACTTGACACTTAGCTAGCTGTGTGACCTTGCCCAAGTCACTTAACCCCAATTGCCTTGCCTTCCTCCTTCAAGAAAAAAAAAAAGGAAGAAAAATGTGCTACTACAGAGAATAATGTAGTATCTTATTTATCTCCTTTTCTTCTGTACTCAACTTTTTCTTTCTTTGAAATTATATTTGTTAGGAAAGTAGACTTTTCACAAATACTATTGTCATTTCTTCTGGCAGTTACTACATTTTGGCTTGTATTGTAATTATATATGTGCTTCCTTCTCCCACCACCCCACCCCATTCTAGACTTTAAGTTTCTGAAATACAGGGCAGTTTTTCCTTCTTATTTCAACCATTCCTGCTGGGTACCTAACACATAATATGAATATTTTTTCTAGAAGTAATATTTTAGTAGATAGTATTTTATATTTTCCAATTCCACATAAATATAATTTTAGGTATTTTTATATAAAATTTTCAGTTCCAAAATTTTTCCTCCCTCCTCCCTAAGATGGTAATTCAGTATAGGTTTTATATATATGCAATTATGTAAAATGTATATCCATATTTGTTGTGTTGTGAAAGAAGAAACAGTAAAAGAAAAATTAAAAGAAAAACATACACACACATAAAGAGAGAGAATAGTATGCTTTGATCTGTATACAGACTCCATCAGTTCTTTCTCTGGATATAAGTAGCATTTTCTATCACGAGTTTTTTTGGACTTGTCTTGGATCATTGTAATGCTGAGAAGAACTAAGTCAGTCATAGTTAATGAACATAATGCTGCTGATAACATGGACAGTTTTCTCCTTGATCTGTGCATTTCTCTGCATCAATGCAAGTCTTTCCAGGTTTCAGGTGCTCATCATTTATTATAGCACAATAGCATTCCATATATTCATATGCCTCAACTTGTTTAGCTATTCCCTAAGTGAGGGGCATCTCCTTAATTTCTAATTGTTCACGGCAAAAGATTGGCTATAAATATTTTTGTATATGGAGAACCTTTTCCATTTTTTTAATGATCTCTTTGAGATATAGATGTAGTAGCGGTATTGTTGGATCTAAGGTTATGCAGTTTCATTACCCTTTGGGCCTGGTTCCAAATTGTTCTCCAGAATCACTGATTCAGTTCATAACTTCACCAACAGTGCATCAGTATCCCAATTTTCCCACAATTAATTTCTTGGCAAATAAATGAAAGAACAACTGAACGAAAGATAAATTTTATTCCTTTTTTCAAGACTATAATTGTGATTTCTTAGTACAGGGATCTCCTAATATGGAAACTTGCTCTGTAACTGCTACCAAACTAATATTCTTCAAGAGCAGTAAGAGAGAACTAAGAGATCATGTTACTTGCCCAGACTCACATAATTAATAAGCAACAGAGCCAAGAATTGAATTCCTTAACTCCAAGACCAAAAATTTAATCATTAGACCATTTTTATTCTCAAAACTTATTCTAAAATTTCTTTTAAAATATTTTTGTTTGATTTATCCCAATTGCTAGAAAACATGAAAATATATTTCAATAACATTCTAAAGTAGCAAACTTTAGTGCTGCTTTTCAGTGAACTCATAAATTTAATGTAGTAAAGGAGATGAATAGCCCCTGGAAATGTAACAAAAATCAGATCAAATGGAGTTAGTTTTCTAATACCTTTAATATTTTAGATGCTCAGAAAGAAACCCAATAGCATAAATTAAATGTAATTTTACAATCTGTGATTTTAGTTACTTCAAGACATTAATACATAAACTTAAATACTGACTTTATCACACTGAGTATAGTATTTTGAAATGATCAAAAATAAAACCCTATGACTTCAGGTCTAGTAAAGTTGAGGAGTGGGTAGGGAGCACATAAACCCAGGTATAAATTAAACATTTTGCAAGGCTGCTAACTTCTAAAGATCACTAGGGTACAATTTAGTACCATTTACGAAGTGAATTTAATTTTTAAAAGAAGTTATTATAGCGCCAAAAGAGTGTCTTATATTTCTTTTTATTCCTTTAAAAAGGCTCACTATGACAAAAGCAACAAAATTTGAAAACATACATGGAACATAGAAGGTAGACTATATTTTCTGTAATGACAATGTTTTAAGCAGAAGTTAAATTAAATAGTAAGAAAGAGAACTCTATTTTTCAAATGGCTATAGCAAGTATTGAATATTCTTTTCAGAAGTCTTCTTACCATGGATTCTGTGAACTAGACTTCAAAAAAAAATGACCTCTATGTTTTATTGGAATGCTTTCTTTTTCAATATTATGTATTTATTTTATGCATTTAAAAACATTATTTTGTGAAGGGATTCATATGCTTTACTATACTACCAAAGTGATCCATGAAACAGAACAAAAGATTAAGAGTATGCTATCTCAAATATAAATGTTGATTATGACTTTCATGGGTTACTATGCAGCAAAACTTTAGGGAGAAAATACTACAAGCATCCAGGAAAAAACAATCTCAATATTGTGGAAACACAATCAGAATAGCACAGGACCTGGCAGCTTCTACACTGAGGGATCAAAGGGCATGGAATATGATATTCCAGAGAGCAAAAGAGCTGGGACTGAACCCAAGGGTCACCTACCCAGCAAAACTGAGTATTTTGTTTCAGGGGAAAATATGGTCATTCAGTGGAATAGAGGACTTTCAAGCATTCTTGAGGAAAAAACCAGAGTTGAATAGAAAATTTGACATCCAGACACAAGAAGCAAGAGATGCCTGCGAAGGTAATCAGAGAAAGGAAATCAAAAGGAACTTATCAAAGTTGAACTATTTACATTCCTAAATGGAAAAACAATAACTGTGACTGAGGAAATCTTTCTCACTATGAAAATAATGGAAGAAGGGTGTATGGTCATGTGAATACATATTTGAATGTGTGTGTATATGGTTACAGTTATAAATGGATAGAAGGCATAGGTTGAACTTGTTGGGAAGGGAGGATACTCAAGGGGTGAAGTTGTGAGGTGAGAGAGGAAAGTGGCAGGAGGAGATGGGGAGAGACAGGGTGGGGTAAACTATCTCATGTAGAGGAATCAGGGGGAAAGGGGTTGCAGGGGAGGGGAAAAATAGGAAGGCAAAAAGAGGAAACCACATTCTCATTGAATCTGGTTCAGGGAGAGAATGACATACATACTAGGTGGGACATCTCAACCTACAGCAGAATGGGGGGAAGGGGGATGAGAGGAGGGATGATGGATGGGTGGGCATCCTTGTGGGGAGGGGAGGTGGGAGGTACCCAGTATGGAAGAGGGACAGGATCAAGTGGGGAACGGACCAGGTGGGGGGTGGGATGAGGGGGAGGGAATTATAAGCAGCCTTGTACAATATATCTACTATGGTAATGTTCTGCATAGCTAGACATATACAACATATACTGAATTACTTATCTCCCCAGAGGGAATGGGTGACAAGGGAGGAAGGAAATGGATCTGAAATTCAAGTTCTTAAGATTAAATGTTTCAAATATAAAAAAAGAATACTTGGTATCATGGAAGAATGAAATTCATCTGTTTCCAGGAGAATGTTTTGTACAAATTCCAAGATAGATTTCCCATAGATAGTTGATCATAATGCTGTTTGGAAACGTCATTGAACTTATTATTTCAAGTTTAAGCATGTTTAAGGCATTCCTCAACAAACTTCCCAATGACTCAAAAGAAATTAACCTAATAATTTAAATGAAACAAACAGATGAAGGATGCCAGTTGCTCTGACTATGGTATGCAGCTGGTTCATCAATTAATTTAATCAGTATATCACGGTGCATATTTTGGACAGAGAGAGCAGATGGATAATGAACTTGCCCCAGAATAAAATAAGGAGAAAAATATTTTCAGTGGAACTGGGAAATAACTCTAGGGTCTTCTATTTCTAAGACCAGGGCTGTGCTTTCAGTGATCACCAGACACTCAACATAAAACACCGAAATGATGCTATGTGGTTGCAATCATAGAATATCAGAACTTCTGAAAATCAAAACTGTAAGTAACCAAGGGCTATAGAAAAAATATATTTGGTATAGAGAGTCTGTAGCACACTATTAATGATGACTTTTACATAAACAATGACATAAAATTTACCATCCAGGAAAGTATCAAACATGTAAGTGGGACTACTATGTAGCAAGAATGAGGGATAATAGATGGACAGGCAGAGTTTTGGACTGGTATCCTGTGATGTAAAAATAGATTAGAGTGTAAACTCCTTGAGGGCAGAGATTATTTTTTGCTTTGTTTGTATTCTCAGCACTTAGCATAGCAGCTGGTACATTAGTATTTAATAAACACAGAACACATACAAACAAAAAAGAAATGCATTTTGCCCCAATTATGTGAGATTTGTGCCCTTCTATGTATTAAAACTATTTGTATGACTATACTTTTTGTCTTAATGAAAGGAGACCGAAAATAGAGTAGAGAGAAGCAAATAATGTAGATTTGGTGTGAACACACTAGACTGTAGGTCTCATCTCAGACAAGAAAAACATAAAGGACATAGCAACCACAAGTTCTTAAGACAAGGGGAATATTTTTCCGTGTAACTACTGAACTAAGTTAGGGCCCTAAAGTCAGAGCTCCAAATCAATAAAAAATGTCAAGTCGAGAGGTCAAGGATCTTGTCAACATCTAAAGAATTTAACATTTATATTAATGAATTCAAGTGATGTGAAATCACTGAGACTCAATTCAACTGAATCCAAATTAAAAAGAAAGTATTTTGCAAGTCTTTAAGATAAATATTAAATAAGGAACTAAAAAAAATAATCGCCACCTTCAAGGAGATTTGATGTTAGTATTCAGATGTTGGCAAAGAAGATAAAATTAAATATTAATCTTACTATAAAAGTAAAGCTAGTTGTTCCAGCTGTATGGATTTTTGTTATATTGGGACTTGTCTTGGATAACACTGTAAAGCTCAGAAGACCAATTAAATAAGGTTCAGGCTGATGTTTAGTTATGATCAGAATTATCTGAAGCCATTCAACAAAATAAATCATATTTTGCTTAGAACATTCACACATTAGGTTTCACAGAAATCCACTTAAGGATGACTATCAAATCAATACCACTGCTTTTTATAGACACTGGGTTTCTATTTCATGACTTAGAGTCAAGCTGTTATTTTTTAATATCTTTTTAAAAGCCCACTTACGGAAACCCATTTAGGGATGACTGTCCATTTAATATCAATGCTTTATAGACATTGTTTATCCATTTCATGACTTGTAATCCAGTTGTTTTTTTAATATTTTTTAAAAAATTCTATAACCCTTTTTTTAGTAATCAATTCTATTGCAAAGAAAAAAAATGGAGTCAGTGGCAAAATATTAATATCATTATTTGGAATACTATTACATAAAAAATAAAGGTACAGGTGTTCATTGCTCATCTAGATATTAATTATCATGGCAAGGAAACAATTGTGCTACTGCTGGATCAAGAAAAGTACATTAAGTTCTCTCTCCAGTAATAATATGTTCAGAGATCCTCCCTTGGGAAATCTGGCTTCTATTCTGAAAGTAGAAATTTAATTGTTAATTATCATTTACAATTCTCTGTAATAATGCTAATTGATTTCTTAGAGGTGGTATAACTGGCCTCAGAGATGTCATCTTGGCAGTTGACATGAAATATTTTGATGTTTTAATGTTCTAAGAGTGCTGCATTGCAGACTACATATTGCAAAGTAAGATTCTTGAGTGGCAATTGGCAATACTAAGCTATACAATCTTTTCCCTTCTGTTCCATTAAAATCTGCAATAATATTATAATGAAGACTCTTGGAAGTGTCTTTCTAGTAAATATATGAAGCTCTCTGTGGCAACTCTGCATCCCAAGGTAATGGATTATTCCAACTGCTTACTCTTCACAATTTAAAAATAGGTTTGCATTTGGGTTCCAAGAAACATTTTTGAGAAAAAATAAACAAATTTATGTTTTCTCCCTTCTATATAAGCCCAAGCTAGATACCCTACAAAGAGTGCCAACCAATAAAATTACAATTTGCAAATGATCCTAAGTAAGAGTGTAAGCTTTATATGGGTATCATTGAAAAGAATATCTCTTTGGTTTCTTTCATAGAGTTATTATTGTAATTCTTCCAAGCCTTCTGTTGTCCTATTACCCCTCCCCCATAAGAATATTATTCCTCTCCTAATATCAATTAAAATCCATAAGATGTTAAGTTCAAAGTCAAAAGGGAACTTTAAAATGATCTATTGAAAAGGTCCCAAATA
Source organism: Gymnobelideus leadbeateri (assembly GCA_011680675.1). Lineage (NCBI taxonomy): Eukaryota > Metazoa > Chordata > Mammalia > Diprotodontia > Petauridae > Gymnobelideus > Gymnobelideus leadbeateri. The sequence goes on along the minus strand of WOXC01000008.1, from coordinate 335,749 downwards.
CCCTGTACACTGCATGTGACTGCAATATTAGCAAGAGGAACCAGAAGCAGATAAAAATACAAGTAGAAGTATGAACAATTTTTGAACCCTCCATCACCTGAGAAAGGCCTAAAACCTAGATTGGGGAATCAGGAGAAAGGCATTTTTGACCCACTCTGAGATTAACCTCCTACAAAGCTTTGTGTGCTCTGGCACAAAAGACATTATTTTCTGTGCTTTCTAAGTGAACCGTAAATGCCCCATTCTGTTTCAGCAACTACAAGGCTAGATGAAGCATTTATGATTACCAATAACAAGACTTCTCAAACTGGACACTATCTAGAATAATTGTACTATTTTTACATTGGTATTTTATGGGCACATTTGTGTAATGTTATTCTATCTATCCATCTATCTGTCTGTCTGTGTCTGTCTATTTGTCTTGTTAATGACAAAAGTAACACAGACATTCTGGATCTATAATTTCAATTGACATTTTGATACTTCTTTTATTGTATTTACAATCCTACCTATTAAGAAATTCCTTTTTCGGGTGGCTCGGTTGTATAGTGAGTAGAGCACCTGCCCTGGAGTCAGGAGGAGCTGAGTTCAAATCTGGCGTCAGACACGTAACACAAAAACTAGCCTTGTGACGTTGGGCAAGTCACTTAACCTCAATTGCCCTCCAAAAAGAAAAAAAAAAGAAATTCCTTTTTCACATTATGTTTACTGGTTGTTGTCCTTTGTTCTTGCGGACCAAAATGACATCATTATGCTAGAGTCAAGTTTCAATGTGTCCCACAGTAGCTGATCAGATAAATATGAGTTTGGGATGCTCCACCACAGGTTGGGCACAAATATTCCATGTGAACATTTGGGGTGGATACTCTAAATTTGCAAATTCTGCATTTTCTTTGAGCTGTTTCAATTCTGCTTTGCTCATAGATCACAGTACATTATCTGATGCAGGCAAACCACATTAAGTGGTTCTGTGTCAGTGTCTCCCATGTCATACAGTCAATTCTAAAATTACCTCATCAGTGTTCCTCATGGTGGAAACATAGGCACTGATGATAGTGGCATGATGTTTTCCTGCAAGTGGCAATCCCATTGTCATGAGACTGTCATTCACTGCTTTCAGCAGGCATACAAACTTCTTGACTAGTTTTGATTACAAAGCCTATGTCAGCTTCATGGCTCTCCCCTTCACTGTGGCCACTCCAGAAAGAAAAAAAAAACATGTATCCAACTTCAGTAAACTGGCCTTCATTTGTCAGTCTTGTTTCACTCAGCTGTTATTTGGTTGTGATATCTGTGAGTTCTCTTACAACAAAAGCTGTTCATCTTTCAGGTCTACTTGATTTTGTGTAGTCTAGAAGTGTATGCACATTCTATATGCCATTGGTGACCAAAATGGTCTTTGCAGAGGTTTTTGTATGTTTCAAACACAGAGTAGGATTCCCCACCTGCAATGATAATCAGGCCAGGGTTGGGTAAGCAGACAATTTTTAGGGCACCTTGTGTAGCCCATTCCTCACACCAGGAGGTGAGCGGTGTGATCCTTAAAAGGTTTCTCAGACACCCAGGTGGTTGCCTAATCCCGCTGTTTATTTCCAGTGAGAAACAATCTTGTGGCCTGGGCCACCTGTGTGCAGGATTTTGACTAAACTCCCAGTGTATCTGCACTTGTTGTTTCATCACTTGCCTGTCGACACAGGACTTTGAGATTAGTATAATGGTAAAGTGGTATGGGTGGTGTCTTTTGATTTGTGTGTAAATTGTATTTAAGTGAGACAGAGTTGCATGAAGATATTGGCCTTACTCTCTCCTTCAAAGTCATCACAGTCCAGTGGCAGGGTAGAATCAAAATGACTGGTGATGGCTCAAGATGCAATGGATGAACTTGTTCTCTTTGAGGTCTGACCAAACTCCAAGTGCTCCACATCATAGGTTGTACCGTGTGTTCAGGGAAGACTAGTACCTCTGATGTGATGGCTGCCCAGCCCTTTTCAGGGTTCCACGTTTGGTGTCCACCTGTTCCACCTAATTCTCACCTGTGGCTCCAAGAAGTTGTAGCATGTGCAGTGGTCACACCACAGTAAACTATTTTGGCACATGGGTCAAACCAAGTTGAGGGCAAACAAGGGGTCTCAAAACCATTGGTGTGTCAAGTGGGTGTCTAGCCCAAGCATGTCAGGATGCTTCCCCTGGTGGAATTGGAAGATGAGAACAATTTGCTTCAATGACCACGAAGGCAGCTGAAGGAGGTGCTAAATAATATCTTATAAGAGTAAAGCATCTTGAACTAAAAATCCTTAAAAAAAAGTTAGCTTCTACCTTCCCAATTCAGCTATAAAATTTCATCATTCTTGAGAAAAATGACCAGTTTTTACCTAAACAAAGTATTTGTCTTTTCCAGAAAATGCTAGGTGGGTGTAATTTTATATCTTCTTTATTGTCAGGTTATTGCTCTGCACAAAGTAGATACTTAGTAGTTAATGTGATTCATTCATCAATCAACCAATTATTCAGTCAACAAATGTTCATTATTCATTTAGGGACAGAGTTCCTGGGTTAGAGTTTGCTACTTATGCAGATTCCTTTTTTCAAAACAAAATCATTAAAGATCACATACATATACACAAACTTTCTATAGATGAAGCTAGCCCTAAAGAAACAGGAAACTCTCAAGAATAAAATTGTGAAGACACAAAGGGAAATGATTTTGGTGAGTAGTATTTCAGAGTATTAAAGCAAAGGACACCATAATTAGTCTTTAAAACTACATTGTGAGTAAGAAAAGGATCAAAGAAGAGATAGAACTAATGGTTATGGTGGTGGGGTGATGACAATTAATAATGGAGAGAGGACCTAGAGGGAGAAAATTGCAATGCTTATTTTTTTTTTTTTGCTTTTTGGAGGGCAATTGGGGGGTTAAGTAACTTGCCCAAGGTCACACGGCTAGGTTTTTGTTTGTGTGCATTAAGTGTCTGAGGACTGGATCCAAACTCAGGTCCTTCTGACTCCAGGGCCGACGCTCTACTCACTCCGCCACCTAGCTGCCCCCACAATGCTTATTTTGTCTGTCTTTTTGCCACGAAAGAGAATTACCTTTGGACTAGAGCCAGAAAAACAAGACCAGCAAAATGCTCATTATGAGAATCTAAATCCAATGTGAAAAGAAATATAAGAGAGTATTTAGCTCATCCTGATGAATACAAATTGTTTAATATAAATGAAGTACAGTTGGCCCTTCCATATAAGGGTGTTATGAAGGCAGAAGCCCCTTGATCTGGAAAAAAAGTAATTTTTATTTATTTTACCTTCCCTTCATACTAGAGAAGAAGTAGTGATTTGCTTTCTTTTATCATGTGTTTACAGCAACATATTGTAAAATCTGAATTAAGCATTTGGTCATAGGCTCTGTGTCATCTGCTTGCCTTTTCATGTCATCTGTAGCTTCCACAAAACTACACCAAAATTCCCATTTAATTTCTTGTGCCAACCTGCGATATATCGAAATCAGGATGGGTAAAGTCACAATGTAGAAAGGATACTTGTGTATCCCCAGGGAGAAAAAAAATATCATCAGTGATTGATGAATTAAACATACTCAAAATATTATGTAGAATAAACAAACTATTGCAGGATTGGAAAATGATCCATGTCCACATTTTTCAAAAGAGAATAACTTCTATGAACTTAGGTCAGTGAACATTATTAATGATTTTAATAATAGCTAGCATTTATATTGTTCTTTTGAAGTTTGTCAAGTACTCTCAAATATTGTCTCATTTGATTCTCATAACAACCCTCAGAGTGAGGTATTATTATTATACCCATTTTACAGATAAAAAAAATTGAAACTTCCTGAGGTTTTGACTTCCTCAGTGTCATATTGCCATAAAGTGACTGACACTGGATTTAAATTCAAGCCTTTCTGATTCTTGGTCCAAAGTTCTATCTACCGTTTTACCTAGCTTTACTTTGATTGCTGACAAAATTCAAGGTCAGGTCATAAACTAACAGACGGTCAAATCCTGAGAAGGAAAGAAAGCTCAAAATGATCAACAAAAGGCAATATTAGATTAAATGCATTTCCTTTTTTGGACAGGTGTCCTTAACTATCAGTTCCATGGAATAATTAACAACTGTGTTACCAATATAAGTAGATTATTTAATAAAGTACCTCATTCTTTTAGACAAGTATCTCATTTCAATTGGGAAAATAGAGAAATGTAGATTAAATCAGATAGAATACAGTCAAATTGCATAGTATAATTAGATCAATTTGTAACTGTTTGAATGGCTAAACTCAAAGACTAGTGACTGATGTTAAAATTTAAAAAGCCTTCCACTGAACTCTCCAGGGTTCTGTATTTGACTATGCACTTAATATTATTTAACAAATATTATCTCCTAAGTGCAAGATATTGTGCTAAGCACTCGCCACACAAAGACAAAAATTAACCAGTTCTAGGCTTCCAGGAGCTTACATTCTATTCCCAATGTATATCGGGGTTGGGATATCAGGGGAGAGATTAACATGTACATAGTAAAAAAATAAAATTAATAAATATGTTATTTTCCAAAAGGGAGTACTATAACATGGTGGATGAAGATGAGATTCACGTAGGAAGTAAAAATTTGGAAAATGGGTAAGCTCTGAAGACATCTAGGCATACTGTGAAGCACAAATACAATGGCAATCAAAAAAGCTAATGTCACCTTGAACTACATTAAAAGAAGTGTTGTAGTTCAGTTCTATCTCATACTTTATGAGCTGGTATGGGGTTTTTCTTGGCATAGATAATAAAGTGGTCTGCCATTCCCTTTTCCAGTGAATTATGGCAAATAGAAGTTAAATGACTTGTACTGGGTCACATAGTTATTTAGTGTCTGAGCTCAAATTTGAACTCAGGTTTTCATGATTCCAGGCCCAGCACTCTATCCACTAAGCCACCTACCTGTATCCCAGACAGAGATTAAGTGACTTACCCCATGTCCAGTAGTTATCTCTTCACAAATTTTTATTCTATTATTCAATAAATGTTTTTTGTTTATTGTTTTTTTCATTTAGACTATAGTGATCATTATTCAGGCACTCATTACATCAATCCTGGCTGTAATACTTTCTGAACTTCTCTCCCTACCTGTAGTTTTATCTGTCTCTAGTCTATCCTTTGCACAGTTTGTAACCAGTATAATAGAAACTATGGAGAACAGGCACTATGTAATATTTTATCTTTGTATACTCAGTATTTAGTAGGATATCTTGCACATAGTAAAGATAAAATATTTGTTTAATTGAATTAATGCATGTTTCTTCATGTTTTTCCTCCAATGGGAAACCTTCAGTGACTACTTGTCTACAGAATAAAATAAAACATTATTAACTAGTCACTAAAGGTATTTTACAATGCAGCAGCTGCAGCTTAATTTTTGAGTCTTTTTTTATGCAACTCTCTTCAATTCATAGAAAGTTCCTGTAAAACTTAAATACTAGCTGATTCCATAACATATCCTGTTTTTTTTCCATTCTTCCACATTTACTCATAGACTGCTGGCCTTGCCTAGAACTTGCTTCTTCTTCATCACTTATTAAAATCTTCTGCTACAACTCTATGACAATGTCCCTGAAGATTTATATAAAAATCTGATAAAAAATAAGGCAACAGCAAGAATAATATACACAGAGCGAGTATAGTAATGTAAATGAAAAAAAAAAACAATAGCAAGCAATTAAAACTGGATACTGTGAAATTATAAACAAAATTGACCCAAAAGAATATATATGATCAAGAAAATCCCTCTCTTTTGTTTGCCAAAGTTGAGGAACTATTATTAAGGAATGGTCTGGTGCGTTTTAGTTTTGTTAAAGTATATTTGTTTGCTTTCCCCCAATCTATTATATGGATGAAACTAGAAGGAATGACTCTCTGGAAGAAAAGAAAAGGGATTTCTGTGGAATAGTGTGAGGGATGTAAAAACAAATTATATACGTATTTTGAAAACAAAAAAATTTTCTTGTTTTCCTCCTCTGAAAATGATCTTTGTGTTCTAAAGATTCCCCTATATTTCCATTGACAATTCTTCTCCATTGTAATCTACATTACTTGAGATCAGAGAATGTTTTGTCAATAGATTAACAGAGCTTGCCACAGTGCCATGTGCATAGTATGACTTTGATAAATACTTGCTGATTTGCTAAATAAACCTTCTTTTCCTTCTGAATTCAAGTGACACCACATGTATCATTATTCAAACCTATATATTTTCTTTGCTTCTCTTTTCTTACTGAATTATACTCATTCTGTTATCAATACAATACAACAAATATATAAATTTTTATTGTGTGCAATAGATTTTGTTCTGTGTTAGCCTAGAATGAAGGAAAATTCTTGTCCTGATGTAATTCATAAATTAATAGGAAAAATAAAGTAAATGTCTAAATAAGCCGAAAATTGGAGTTAAAAGACAGAAAGAGATGCAACTCCATGATAACTTTAAGGAAAGAACTACATCTGAAGTAGGTATATATCTCTGAAGTGTCTGCTCTAAAGGCAGATGTGGATTCTTAGAAAGTCCTTGAATTGCCTTGGCCTTACAGATTTCATTAGAGAGTGAAATATTTCTCTCAAATGAATATCATTTGAGTTATTAATTTTCCCGCTAAACTAAAGTGTAAATTTCATGATTTTTTTTTTAAATTCAGCAACCCTCCTGGGACTAATTACTCAAAAATTTAGGTCATATATAAAACATTACAACACTGTCCAGTGGAATATATCATCTATTCATTGACTTCAGGTTTAAATTCACCAGGTTTGATCCCAAGCAACTATAGTATCCAATGTACTAGAAGTAGACTTTGTAAAATATATCTGTTGATACTGTTGCTGGCAATACCATGAAGTTCTTTCAATACAACTCAGGAAGAAAATGAGATTCTATGATATTTCCATAATTTAGATTCCATAAAAATGAAGATGATCAATTTCTATGGAGAATTTTTATCTTTATTACATGCCATCAGTATGAAGATTATGTCATTTAACAATTTCTCAGTGATGGAATACTTCTATTTTATAAAAAAAACAAATGATAATTAAGTTGCTTCCAGAAAAACGTAGAAAGACTTGCATGAAATAATGAAGTGTGAAATGTACAGAAACAAGAGAATGTAGTAACAACAATATTGTTTGAGGAATAACTGTATGATTCTGAGTGTTGTAAATACTGAAATCAGCTACAAAGGACCTATGGAGGATGATGCTATCCAAATAAAGAGAAAGAACTGATAAAGAGAAGTTGTTTAGTATTATTTGTTTTATATGTATATGCATATGTATATGTATATATAAACATATACATACACATACACATATATGTGAATGTGTGTGTGTATGTGTGTGTGAAATGTTGACTTTCTCTAGTGTGGGGTAATGAGGAACAGAGGGAGGGAGATACTTTGAGAATTAAAATGGAATAAAAATTAATTTAATTAGAAAAACAGTTATCTCTAATTCATACATGCTGCATCTGATCACATTTATTTCAAAAGACTCTTGAAGCAGAGGCAGGAAATGGATCAGTTCTTCAGGTCAAATTTTAAAAAAAAGGAGTCAGCAATGATTCAAACTGAGTTAATTTTGATCTCACATGTTCAAACTTTTAATTGACACTAGTTCAACTCTTGTTATTTCAATGATATATATGGTACCATGACTGTGTTTTATGTAAAGCTCACCTACACAGAAAATAGTATTTTAAACTTTACCACATACTTTATCTCATTTAATCCTTATCATATGTCTACACAGCAAATATTAAAGTTAAGCTTCATTTCAAAAATGAAGACATGGGGTAAGATTAAGTAATTTTTTGAGGAGAATGAAAAGTATTAGAGATAGGATAAGAACTTAATTGTCTCTACAAATATTATCTCATTTGATCATCACAATAACCCTGAGATGTAGGTATTACTCCTATTCTCCTTTTATAGATGAGTTAATTGAGTCAAATATACATTCAGTGACTCACCTGGAGTCACAAGGTTAGTCATTGTCTGAGTATGGATTTTAACTCAAGTAACCCTGATTCCAAGTCCAGCACTATATCTACAATGCTACCTCATTTTTTAAGAAGTTGCTCATTAAAGGTCTGTTTTATTAAATTTTGAATATTGATAAAAATAAGTAAATTACTTTGTGGTTAGTATATGTTAAATATGTATTATATTTTCTCTATCAATGTAGGAAAGCAAGGATTTCTTTCCTCAAATATTTTCTTGTAATTTTAGCTATATTGGGTTTGTTTGTCCATTTAAAAAACTTCTGCAATCAAAATTCCTAATTTTACATGTTGTGATCTTCATTATCTTTTGTTTGTTCGTGGGCTTTTCTTCTATTCATAGATATCACGGGTATATTCTTCCTTGCCTCCCTATTTGTTGTTGAAATGATGTCCCCCTTTATGTCTAAGTCATGTCTCCCTTTATGTTTGTCATGTACCCATTTGGAAGTTAGCTTTGAATATATTGTAAAATGTTTATTTATGTCCTGATTCTCCCATACTAGTTTCTTGCAATTCTAATTTTCCCAGTAGTGTTTCTCAAATAGTGATTTTATTTTAATTCTGATAGCTGTGACATTTGGGGTTATCAAACATTAGATTTCTGTGTTTATTTGTGTCCGAATATTCTGTAACTAATTCATTCCACCCATTAACCTTTCTTTATTAAATAGTATTCAATTCTTTAGATGTTGGTTGCTTTGTAGCATAGTTTTAGATCTGATACTGCTTAGAATCTCTTCATTTCCAATGTGTTTTTCATAAATTCCTTTGAAAGCCTTGACTTTTTGTTCTTTTTTAGATAATTTATTTTGAATGAATTTGGTTATTTGATGATTTTTTTCTTTCTCTACCAAGTATTCAATTAACAGTTTTATTTATGTAGAAATAAATTAAATTAATTTATGTAGTAATGTCAATTTTATATTTACTCAGCCTATGAACAATTAATCTTCCAAATATTTAGATTTGCCTTTATTTATGTACATAGAGTTTTGTCATCTTGATATCTGTTAATCTCTTCTTAAATTTTCAAGATTTATATGTTGGTGTCTAGTTGGGGATTTTTAATTTGTTGACTTTTTAAAGTTTTGTTATTGTTTATTTTAGTTGCATGCCCCACTCATTGACCTGCACTTCTCTTTTATTGATGAGTGTTCAGAGTTGTAACTTTCTCTTAAATGGTATTTTGGCTGATTTCCCCAAATTTTGGTATATTGTGTCATTGTTGTCATTATCTTTGGTGAAATTATAGCATATTCTTTGATCACTACATTCTTTAGTATTCAAACAATCTCCAATTATTTTTTTTAATCTTCAATTTGAAGACCTTTAAGGAAATGAATTTTATTACATCATATACAGTAAAATGCATATTGATCCATTTTCCATTTGATTATAATCTTTTTTATTCCTTACTACATGGTCAATTTTATGATAAAGTGTCATATACAGCTTTGAGATATGTGTGTGTTTGTGTAAGTATATACACCTTTTTATTCTAATTCTCTAACATCCAGAAGTCCATCATATCTTAACTTTCCTAAAAAATGTATTGTTCTTCCTTCCTTCCTTCCTTCCTTCCTTCCTTCCTTCCTTCCTTCCTTCCTTCCTTCCTTCCTCTCTCTTTTTCTTCCTTCCTTCCTTCCTTTCTTTCTTTCTTTCTTTCTTTCTTTCTTTCTTTCTTTCTTTCTTTCTTTCTTTCTTTCTTTCTTCCTTCCTTCCTTTCTTTCTCTTTCCTTCATTATTTGTTGTTTACATATTTTTTAAGATTTATCTTGGTTGGAGAGGGGTAAATTGAGTTATCACACTATTATAGTTTTACTTTCTCTTCCTTCATGTAACTCATTAACCTTTTTCTTGAAGAATTTTCATGCTATATCATTTGGAACTCACAGACTCACACATACACACACAATATTAATTCATTGTCTCTACTGCCTTCATCAAAATATACTTTCTTTGTTTACCTTTTTAATTCAGTCTATTTCTGCCTTTGCTTTGTCTATAATTATAATTGCTACCCCTGACTTAACTACAGCATAATGATTTTTTCCAACTGCTTATTTTAACCATGAATCTTTCTGTTTCATGTGTTTCTCATAAATAACGTAAGGTTGGATTCTGTTTTCTAATCCATTCTATCTTCTGTTTTATTTTTGTGTTCATTTTATTCACATTTGCAGTTATAACTGTTAATTGTGTATTTCCCTGCAACTTATTATCTTATATCTTTTATAACTTTCATTTTCTACTCCTTCCTTAAAATCTCATTTTAAAAAGACAATTCTCTCTTAATCTGCAGTCTCTCATATTCTCCCCTTTCTCTTTTCCATTTTCCCTACTCTTTCCCTTATAAATGAAATTAATATTATCACAGAACTCTGTGTGTGTGTGTGTGTGTGTGTGTGTGTGTGAGAGAGAGAGAGAGAGAGAGAGAGAGAGAGAGAGAGAGAGAGAGAGAGAGAGAACACTTTTCTCCTTCGACTAGTTCAGATGACAGAGAGGTTCAAATGAGGGCAAGTCCCTCTACTGCATCATAGTTTGTATAGATTTCTAGCAATATGTCTCAATTTTGTAAGATAATTTTCTCTGTTGTCAGCATCTCCCCCATTAGTGCTTTTATATTCCTTCCTTTTTTCCATTTTTAATAAATAAAATCAAAATATAGCAGAATCATTCCTTTATCCTCTAGTTAGACTCCCTCAATAATCTCTGATGATGACACTATTCAGAGTGAATACATGTATCATCTCCCATAGAATACAAGCCATTTAACTTGGGTTAGTACCATATTATTGCTTGCTCATATTTACCTTTTTGTGCATTTTTTGACTCCTACACTTATTTTTCAAATGCTCTGCTCTGCTCAGGTCTTTTTTTTTTTTTTAATTAAACAAATGCTTTATTAACTTCTGGTTTACATCATTCATTTCCACCAGATTATGAGTTACATTTTCCCCCATTTTTTCCCCACCCACCACCCCAGAATAGCAGTCCCACTAGATATCCCCTCATCCAATCTGCTCTCTCCCATATCTTCTCCCATACCCCCTTCGACTTTGCCATTAGGGCAAGGTGAATCTCTGAGCCCCAATGCCTGGACACCTTATGAAACATTTAATTTTAAAACTTCGATTTTCAGATCCATTCCCTTCCTCCCTTGTCACCCACTCCCTCTGAGAAGATAAGCAATTCAGTATGTGTTGTACATGTATAGCTATGCAAAACATTACCATAGTAGATATATTGTAAAAGACTGCTTATATTTCCCTCCCACCTGTCTCACCTCCCACCTGGTCCATTCCCTACTTTGATCCTGTCCCTCTTTGATATTGGGTACTTCCAACCTCCCCTCCCTCCAGAATGCCCTCCTCTCCATCATACCCCCTCTCATCCCCCTTTCCCCTACTCAGGAGAGTGAGTGAGGGTAAGATATTCCATTTAGTATGTATGTGATTCTCTCCTTGAGCCAACTTCAATGAGAATATGCTTTTGCCTTTTTGCCTTCCTGTTCTTCCCCTCCCCTGCAACTACTACCCCTTGCCTCTTCTACATGAGATAGTTTACCCTACCCTGTCTCTCTCCATCTCCTCTTGCCACTTTCCTCTCTCACCTCTTGACTTCACCCCTTAAGAATCATCGCTTCCTTGGGGCAGCTAGGTGGCGCAGTGAGCAGAGAGCCAGCCCCAGAGCCAGAAGGACCCGAGCTCGGATCCGGCCCCAGACACCCAACACACAAACAAAAACCCAGCCACATGACTCCGGCAAGTCACCCAACCCCAATTGCCCTCCAAAAAAAGAGAATCATCCCTTCCCATGAAATTCAACCTGTGCCCTCTATCCACATAATGTTTGGAAAACTTACACTACATTAAAATCCATTCTCCTTCCCTCTCCTATTGTTGGTTTTATATATTATATTATATTTGTTGTTATTTTCATTATATTATATTATATTGTATTGTATCATTATATTATATTATATTATATTATAATATATTATATTATATTATATTATATTATATTATATTATATTATATTATATTATATTATATTATATTATATTATATTATATTATATTATATTATATTATATTATATTATATTATATTATATTATATTATATTCAGGTTTTCTGTGTAAGGTAGTCTTGGTTGTACATCTAGATTGTTGTTTTCAGCAATATTGTGCCCAAACTCTCTGGACCTTTGTAGTGATAGCTACATTCCTAATTATGATGAATTCTTTCTTTCTGAATGCCTTTTTTTCCCCTTTAACATTGAAGCTCTGGGTTTCAACTACAATGTCCTTGGAAGTATGAATTACTGATTTTATATTGAAGAGGTAAGAGGTGGATTCTATTTTTCCTTTGCTTTCTTTCCAAGAAATCTATGCAGGTTTCTTTTATAAATGTATGATTTCTTGAAATACAATTTCAGTGACATTTTTTGGTAATAGATTTCAAGAAGTTCAATGATTCTTTCATTCTCTCTCATTATCATGATTTCTAAGTCAATTGTTTATGCTATGAGGGAAATGATATGTTCTTTTTCTTGTATTGGACTTAGTATTTCACACTTTATATTCGTATGAGTTCATGTCTCATGAAGTCATTGGATTCTATTTCTTCAAGTTCAGTTTTCATTTTTTTCTTGGATAAGGTTTTACACTTCTTACTCCAAGCTATTAGTTTTTTTACAATTCTTTCTTCCATAGCTTTCATTCTTTTTTTTTCTTCATTTTTCCTCTAGACATCTTATTCAATTAAAAAAAGACGTTTTAAAAATGTTTAATTTTTTTCTAGGATTTCTGATTTGAATTATATAAAAGCTCTGGGTTTTTTTCTGAAGTTTTCTGTGAAAAATATGCTAATGTCATTTTTCTGTTCATGTCTTGAGTTTCTCTGTAAACAGAATACTTTAGAATATAATTATTTTTTTCTTTTCTTTTTTTTTAAACAAATGCTTTATTAACTTCTGTTTTACATCATTCATTTCCTCCAGATTTTGAGTTGCAATCATTTTCCTCCCATTATTCCCCTACCCAACCTCCCAGAATAGTAGTCCCACAAGATATTGCTTCCTCCAATCTGCTCTCTCCTATACCTTCGCCCATACCCCCATCAACTTTTCCATTAGAGGAAGGTGAGTGTTTGTGTCTCAATGCCTGCACATCTTATCTCCCTATTACAAGCAAAAGAGTATTAATAATAGTATTTATATATATTTGAAACATTTAATGTTACTACCTCGCATTTCAGATGCATTTCCTTCCTCCCTTGTCACCCATTCCCTCTTGAGAGATAAGTAATTCAGTATATGTTGTACATGTCTAGCTATGCAAAACAATATCATAATAGATATATTGTACAAGGCTGCTTATAATTCCCTCCCACTCATCCCACCCCCCCACCTGGTCCATTCCCTACATGATCCTGTCCCTCTTCTCTAGTGGGTACTTCCAACCTCCACTCCCCCCAAGGATGCCCTCCCATAAATCATCCCTCCTCTCATCCCCCTTCCCCCTCTTCTGCTGCAGGTCGAGATATCCCATTTAGTATGTATGTCATTCTCTCCCTGAACCAAATTCAATGAGAATGTGGATTTGCCTTTTCTTCCCCTTCCTATTTTCCCCCTCCCTTGCAACGACTACCCCTTGCTTCTTCTACATGAGATAGTTTACCCTACCCTGTCTTTCCACATCTCCTCTTGCCACTTCCCTCTCTCACCTCATAATTTCATCCCTTGAGTATTCTCCCTTCCCAACAAATTCAACCTATGCCCTCTATCCATATACACACACATTCATATATGTATTCATATGACCACACACCCTTCTTCCATTATTTTCATAGTGAGAAAGATATCATCAGTCACAATTATCGCTTTTCCATATAGGAATGTAAATAGTTCAATTTTGATAAGTTCCTTTTCATTTCTTTTCCCTGATTACCTTCTCAGGCATCTCTTCCTTCTTGTGTCTGGATGTCAAATTTTCTATTCAATTCTGGTTTTTTCCTCAAGAATGCTTGAAAGTCCTCTATTCCACTAAATGACCATATTTTCCCCTGAAACAAAATACTCAGTTTTGCTGGGTAGGTGACCCTTGGGTTCAGTCCCAACTCTTTTGCCCTCTGGAATATCATATTCCATGCCCTTCAATCCCTCAGTGTAGAAGCTGCCAGGTCCTGGGCTATTCTGATTGTGTTTCCACAATATTGAAATTGTTTCTTCCTGGCTGCTTGTAGTATTTTCTCCTTGATCTGGGGATTCTGGAACCTGGCTATAATATTCCTGGGAGTTTTCTTTTTGGGATCTTTTTCAGGAGGTGATCTGTGGATTCTTTCAACCTCTATTTTGCCCTCTGGATCTAAAACATCAGGGCAATTTTCCTTGAGAATTTCTTGAAGGGTGATTTCTAGGTTCTTTCTTTGATCATGGCTTTCAGGTAGTCCAATAATTTTTAAATTGTCTCTCCTGGATCTATTTTCCAGGTCAGTGGTTTTTCCCATGAGATATTTCACATTGCCTTCTAATCTTTCATTTGTTTGGGTCTGCTTAACAGCATCTTGATTTCTCATAAAGTCATTAGCTTCCATTTGCTCCAGTCTAACTCTGAAGGAATGAATCTTTTGAGATTCTTTTTCCATCTGGCAAATTCGACTTTTTAAGGCATTCTTCTCCTGATTGCCCTTTTGGGCCTCCTTTGCCATTTGAGTTAGTCTATTTTTTAAGGTGTTGTTTTCCTCAGTCAGGCTATTGACCCTCATTTCATACTTTTCCTGCATCCTTCTCATTTCTCTTTCCAATTTTTCCTCCACTTTTCTTATTTGATTTTTAAAGTCCTTCTTAAGGTCCTCTACGCCCTGCAACCCGCTCATATTTTCCCCTGGGGATTTTGGAGCAGGACTTCTGACCTCACAGTCCTTTTCCCGCTCTATGCCCCCAAAATAGGAGTCTAGGGTTGCATTTTCCTGTTTCCTTTGCCTTGGCATGTTGCCACTTAATTACTTGACTTTTGGGCTTGTGGCCACACTATGGCTTTAAGGCCAGATAGAGGAATTTTCGTCCCGAACGTGTGGGGGGCAACTTCACTTTCTGGCAAGCTGTAAACCCACCCATGACTTCCACCCTAGATCATAATCCAGATCCAGGGATGTTAAAGCAAGAGTGATGACCCCCCAACACTGATCGCTGGATCTCCCTACAAATTTGCAGGCTGGGAGCTGGAGCCGCCTCTGAAAACTACAAAATGGCATTTGTCCTCAGAGGCTTTTAGCCCCCAGGGGAGGGAGCTGAAGCATTCCCTAAATATTGGTCCCAAAGTCCATAGGACACTAACCTCTTACTTTGTACTAGGCAAGTCTATGTTGATAATTCTGGAGTCGCCACAGCTCCTGGTGTTCTGGGGTTCCTCCAGCAGGCTGCTGGCCCTGCTGCCCTGGGGCTAAAACCTCGGCTCATGTGGACCTGGGCTTGGCTCAGCTCCTGCGCTCTGCCCGCGCTGCCATGTCCCAGACCGCTGCGCTGGTCCTTCATGCAGGGCTGCTGAGCTGTCCTCTGCGGGAGGTTAGCTTCTCTGTGTCGTTCTGTGGGTGCTGGGGCTCCAGAAGTTGTTCAGAGTCCCCTTTTACATAGTTTGGGGGGAAACTGGGGGCAGAGTGGCTTGGAGGAACTGTTTCTACTCCGCCAGCTTGGCTCTGCCTCCTAGATTATAATTCTTTATATGTACAGCCTAGAGATAGTTAAATGGACTTGGCTATTGTCAGGCTTGAAAGGAGCTACTATTTGCAGTGAGTTCACACTTTCTATATGCCCTTTTAAGGGTGATGTGTAGCTGAGTTAGTTTATAAAGGTGGTGTCCAAAGAGAGAAGGTTTCCCCAAGGTGAAGAATGGTGAACAACAAATAAACTGTGAGGCCATTTCTTGTGGTGGAGATAGTCCTGAATGGTCCAGTGATGCTGAAGTTGAAGCCCAGAGTTGAAGGAGTCAACACTGAAAACAATGACCACATTAATTTGAAGGTGGTAGGGCAAGATGGTTCAGTAGTGCAATTTAAGATTAAGAGGCACACACCACTTAGTAAATTAATGAAAGCATATTATGAATGATAGGGTTTGTCAATGAGGCAAATCAGATTCTGATTTGATGTACAACCAATCAGTGAAATATGGTGAGCCAAAGAGGCCTGAGCCAGGATTTCAGATAATTACCCTGATATCAGTGGACCTGAACAACAAAGACCTCTTCGAGATGTGACTTTTCACTAAGTCAGCTCTGGAGTTCTTTTGATATGGGTTACACTTATAAGGATGGTATTTGAGTTCTGAGGCTAGGAGGCTCTTCCCCAAAACTATTAGTTGTCCAAAACATTTGCAGGAAGTCAGTTCTTATGCAGATGTTCTTGATGTTGTGGCCTTGGCCATTAGGCTTTGAGGCCAGCTCTCAGAGCATCCTTTCAGATGTAACTGACTGAGATAACTGCCCAAGACTCTATGGAACCTAGGAAACAATAGGCCTTATTACCATGCTACTTCCAGGATACAACAGACTAAGATAATGATTTCTCTTCCTTCCCGTCCTTTGTCTCTTTGCTCTATAAAAACCTTTCCCTGAGTATCAATAAATGGAGTTCATGGTTCTTCCTTGGGCTACCCACATGGCCTGGTCATTTCTTATTCACGTCTCCGAATAATGCTAAGTGCTGGACACTGAGCAGCCCACTGAAGTGAAACAGACACACCTGCACAGTTGGAAATAGAGGGTGAAGATGCAATTGATGTATGCCAGCAGCAGAAAGGAAGCACTTATTAAAAAGAGAATCTACAAGGGTAATGCAGAACTGTGCTCCCAAGGAAAACAGTATATTCACAATTAGAAAACCAAGATTTGGTTCATTCACATCCTGGATATTGCAGTATAGTTTTCTCTCTTCTTTGATTCCCTTCCCCATTCCTTTACTGCTTTATGTGCACAGGCATAATGTGTATTGTTTTTAACAAAATGGCTGATGGTATGTTTTGATCAACATCAAATAAGATAGGGAGGGGAAAAAAAAACTGGTTCTGTGAAAATATTAGTGGCATGGTCATTCAACTTTTATCTTTATATTCCAGTAAGTTATTTTGCTCTCACTGTTTAACAACACCAATAAAAAATCCTTGCATACCTTGTTTGATTGCATAATTTATTTTGTCATTGTAAAACCAAGAACTATTATATAACTATTTTTTCTTTGTAACTGTTACATGTAGAGCAATCTCTTTCTCTCACTAGGGATAAATTACTATAAAGAAATTGATCTTAGATAGTTTTCCCTTCAAGTCAAACATTTTGTTTAAATAAACTTCTTGTTCAAAATTTTAAAAAATTATGATTATTATATGTTTGCACATTCTTCCAGTATACTTCTAAAATTTAGATTTTATGTTAAAGCTGGGCTTTGTACACATTTAGGGAAGATGACCTGAGTTTTATCTTAGGTGCTTTTGCTGATTTCCTAGCATATTAAATGTTTTATTATTCTAGGATCCCTAGACTAGTTCAGATATGGGATCTGGAAGAATTAAAAATTCTCAAAGTGGTCTAATTCAGTGCAAAGTCTCATCTCTGACCTCTTTGTCATCAAGTTGCTAACATGGGTTTGTATCTGAGAAACACTTTTGTGGGATTTCCTCCTTTTGACCACTGCTGAACTTGGACAATATCATCCATTTGGGAAACTTGTCAGGTTCAGAGAGATAAAACCTAAGCTTACCTCATGATATGAGTTTTATTCCTCTGAAAGGCCTCAGTTGTTGCTGGGTCCTAACCTTGAGATCCTATTCCACCCCTGGCTTTAGTCTTGCTTAGTACATAGCCCAGGACTTACTGATAGATCCTTTTCCTGGGAAACCAATTTTGGATATAGGTCTTCTCAGTTCACATAAGGTGGGTGGAGTTGGGAAACAAGCAAGAGAGCTTCTAGAGGGTATTAATTCCTTTACCTTGTTCAAAGTTGTTGTGTCCAGGATCAAGTCTAGAACTACCTCTTCCTCTGGGGCAAAGCCTTGGTCTTCAGGTCCTTGGAGTCTAGAATTTTCTATCAGTGGGGTGTTGTCCCCAGTGTCCACATATTTCTCTGTTCCTCTATCATGTACTTGGTGGGGAAAAATGACTCACTGACTATTTCTCAGATTCCCAGTTATGATTTTGTTGCATTTTATTAATCTTTGTGGAGAACTGTACTGGAGGAGCAAAGCCATTCTTGCTGCTATTCATTCACTCATCCAACTTGGCTATGCTCCATCTTTGTTTTTATAAACTTTATCCCTTACCCCCAGATTGATTTGGGTCTGAAGGGCTCAGGAACATTCACATTCTTAAGCTAATGAAAAAAAAATAGATGAATTATTCCTATGTTTGGCATGTGAACCCTTATCTTGGAAATAATAAAATGATTTTTAAGTGCCATAAATAACATTCAATGTCTTTGAGTTTTTTACATTTTAAAAAGCTTTCAAATTTTCTACTCTGGTGCTCTGGGACAGAACATAAAAATGAAAGGAAAAAAGCTAGCTCCTAAATTTATATAAGGTGTAGAAATTTCAAAGACTAATCAGGAACATAGGCAAACTATCCAAGTAGACAGTAACCAAATTATTTTCCACGGTGTTAAATCAACATTCACCAGAGTCTTATTAACTAGCCAGATCATAACAGATGTTCTCAATCTCTTCTAAAATATCAAAATACTCCTTAGTTTAATTACAAGACTTTGAATAGAGAAAATCCCACTATTTTGTACTTTGACCTATTGACTCCAATGATCCAGTAAAGACATAATGAAAGGACAACATAAAACAGGGTTGTCTTACTTACCTAGAATAGAGTTCTGTATTGGAAAACATGGTGAAACTGTAGCAATTGACTGATTGCTATTGTAATGCAGATGACTGAAAACTAGTTACATAGTATGGTTGAATTAATTTAAAGGAATCAAGCAGCCATCTCTATAAATCTAAAGGTATAAATCTAAAATTTGGGCTGTTATTGACAATTCAGGTCTCCAAGATACAAAATTTAAGTCCATCAATTCAAATATGCACAGCTGGAATACAATATTTTTTATGACCTAGATAGATCTTGTGCAGTGGATAAGACAGAAAACGATTGCCAAGTAAACAAAAGATACTCTTACTATTCTCTGTTCTCAACATTCTTAGATTTTAGACTTTTCAAATTAATGGAACAGATGGGTATGGAATAATTCCAGACAAACAAACAAAAAACATTGTATGAAAGAGAATGGGGAATTAAATTTATGCAAGAGGAATTTTGAATTCATAGAAACATATGAATCAAAACATTTTTAAAATTAGGGAATATTATTAATATTGATTTATTTGCTCTCTCTAATCTCTGTGTATACACATATATAATTATTCATTAATTTCTCTATTTGAAAGAGATGTAAGTATAACTTAAATTCTAATAATTCCATAGTATTATCTTGTTCTTGAATGTTTAATAGATATTAGCAATTTCTGTGATTAACAGTAGGACAAATGTTAAAAGTAATAACTAGTACAGCAAAAGAAAGGAAAATATTTAACATCTTCCCCTTTTTAAAAAAATGTTCATGTTAAAAGTAGAAGAATATCAAGATGCATTTGCTAAGAACAAAGTTTCATTAAACTCATCAGAAGATACTTTTATATTTCATGCCTTTTTTAACTGTCAGAAAAAAGCAGCCTTATTCTTAGTTTTCCAATGCAGAACTTTATTCTAGTTTCATATACATATCAAATTATAGTATTTAAAGAGCTTCAAAGGTCATCTAGTCCAAATCATAGTCAAAAAATAAATATGATGTACAGCATCTCTGACAAAATCTCTTGTTATGTGAAATGCACAACCTCTCAAGAAAGCATATTCCATTTTGGGGGGAAAAATCTGTAGTTGTAAGGACACTTTTTATTACAATAATGTGAATTTTCTGCCACTCTATATGCTGTACTTTTATCCTAATTCTATTCTTTGAGGGCAAGCAAAGAAGAAAGTGAATATGCTCTTCACATAAGGGCACTTCAAATACAGGAAATCTGTAATGATGCCTTTCTCTCTTCACATTTTCTCTCATTTGGGTTAAATTAGCCTGGATACTTCAACTAATTTTTCAATGGCATGAATCCCATTGTCTGGATATTCTTGAGGTAAATCAATCTGTATGTGTCATCTATAAAATGTAGTACCCAGAACTCTAGACAATAGGCTCAATATTTGTAATAGTAATGGAATTTGAAGATCCCTTTGTATTGGCAAGCTAAGAGGTACTTAGCAACTAGTTTCAAATTAAGCATCTGTTTAAGAAACAGAAGGTATGAATCCCTGTTGCTGACATGACAGGAAGGGCCTAAACAGGGAGAAGCCAATACTATATATAAAGAAAAGCACATGCTGGAGAGTCAGAACTTCTTGGGACAAGCATCTGGAGGCAGAGAAGCTGATGCAGGAGAGAGACAGAGACAGAGACAGAGAGAGTGACAGAGATAGAGAGACAGAGAGAGAGAGAAAGAGAGAGAGAGAGAGACAGAGACAGAGACAGAGACAGAGAGGCAGAGAGACAGAGAGACAGAGAATTTCTCCCAGGAAGCATCTGAAGCCTGCTTTTGGAACTTCCAGGGAGAAATGGATTTGATTTTGACTTTGAGAATGGGAGAAAGTGATTTTGATTTTGACAATGGGGCTGCTGAAGGCTTCCAAGAGCCTGTTGGAGCTGCTAGAGGAAGCAGGTGTCAGTGACTGTGGTGTCAGTAATTTGTCTGTCTGTGGTTCTGTTAAGTTTTCTCTTCCCAGAAGCAGAATCTGTAAAGACTTAAGGTCGACTGGATACTGTGAGCTTCAATAAGGAGCAGGAACTGCATGGAGAGCTTGACAAGGAATTGTAAGCTGTTGGCCTTTGGACTCAGGTGGCAGTTGGTTAGATTCTGGCAGGAGTTGGGGCCATGGAACAGGAACCATGGAAGCCGAAAGCCTGCCCTGAGTCAAGATGAAAAGACCTCTCTGTGGGTACTGAGTAGTGACTGATGAAATTTTCAGAGTAGTGACTGCTGAAATTGTAATTTACTTGTGACCTAGGGGTGGATGGCTTTTGCACTTTCCATACTCCTTAAGAGGGAACTGAGTAGTGACTATTGAAGTTGCACCCCATGGGTGGAGAACTTTGACTTTTGTACTTTTTGAACCTTAAGGATAATTGAATGATTTTCTAAATGATTGTACTTTGTAGAAAACTATGTGTCCACTTTGGTGAAAACTACGTGGCCATTTTAGTGATAAGTTGTTCAGTTGTGACATGGTGAATGCTGTATTTTGATCTTCTGTGAAAGTTTTATGTTTTGCTATTATATTTGTTATTAAATAAATAGATTGCTATATACTATGTAATGAGAACCTTGAAAGCTGTTCATAGCAGCAGTCCTCTGGAAAGCTGCTTGTGCTTGGCTTTATAATACTCTAGTCAATTTGCATGTCTTTAGATGAGGCACTTCAAAAACTCATTGCATCTCTAAATAGAAAGGAACTCTGTAAGTCATGTAACCTTCCACCAAAACTGGTCATAAAGAATCACTTGAAAATCACTCACTATGAAGAATGAAGAATCTCATAAAATAAATCATTCCACTTTTGGGTGATTCCAATAAAAATATTCTCCTTATAATTGAAAAAATCTGACTCTCTGTACATTTCATTTTCATATGAAAAACCTTTAAATACTTGTGGGCCATGATCCCATTTTTAACTTTTTTATTGTGAACATAATTGCCAATATTAATATGCAGTTTACTTCTAAAAAACATACATTAAGTTTAATGTGGTAATTACATAAATTCTTTATTTCCTTCTTAACTTCTCACTTTTTGTGTATTTTAAAAGAATTTATTGATATCCTTTTCTTTCTCCTAACCTTTTTTTACATCTATATTACTATTTCCCTTTCCTATACTTAAGGGAAACAGAAAAGAAAACACTGATTATTTGTCCAAATAAAGTGTAATTCTATGCCTTAGGCCATCAACTTTGTACCAAGTGTTGGAGAGCATGGCTTCTCATCAATCATCTTAAGTCAATACTATTTATGTATTAATTGTTTATTGTCAATACTAATTGTCAATACTAATTCTGTATTGATTTATGTTATAGTCTTTCAAAGTGGTGCTCTTTGAATTATTTTAAAAATTTAAAGGATTTTTGTCCTTGTTTTGCTCGTTTAATATAGCTTTTCCCATTTTTACCTGATTGCATTACATTTATCATTTCTTATGTCATTGTATAAAACCATTACATTTATATACCACAATTGTTAAATTGTTTACTCATTCCCCAATCATCACATAGCAATTTTATTTCATCATCATCACTACTACTACTATTACAACTACTACCAGTACTACTAAAGAAAGTACTACAAATATTTTACTTATGCAGATCCTTGCCTTCTGTGAATGATTTTATTTGTGATTCATGCCTAGGAGGGGTATCATCAGGATAAAATGTATTACAATTTAGTAGCCTTTGGAGTATAGTTCTAAATTGTCCTCCAGAAAAGTTTGGCCTTCCTTTAGCTGATCCTTCTGCAGAATGTGCTTGACTATTTATATGTGATATTAGAATAAATAAAGACATTTTCATGTCATTTGCCAGGTAGGGAAAGAAGATTTACTTATCCATGGTAGCACAGGCTCTGACAACAATAAATATAAATTATGCTTGGGCTAGATTTTATTTTAAAAATCAAATATAAAAAGAGGCAGTCATCTGTTTATTGCCATTCATCTGAAAATAATAGATGGTTTTAGATAACAAGTATTGAAAATTCAGTATCAATCAATAGTGTGACATGAGAGTTTAAAATGTTAATTCAAGTTTCAGATGCATTGATAAAGGCATAAATGTCCAGTACAACAGATATAATAATCCCATTGTGGTCTTTCAGTCCGACCTTTTCTGAAACATTGTGTCATACACTGGTTGCCACAGTTAGGAAGATATTAATATTCAAGAGAGCACCCAGATGATGATAACCAAGAAGAAGAAGAGCCTAAAAATAATGTTATATGAAGCAAAAGAGAATGTTTATCTTAGATGATAGAAGACTTTGTAGGGATATGATAGCTATCTTACAATACTTGAATTTCTGTTATGCAGAAGAGACAATAAGGCAAAGTGTTATAACAAGATATAGACAAATTAGAGAGGCTGTTTAATTCAAGGAACAAATTTACTTGCAACAAGTTACCAAATAGGGAATAGACAGCCTAAGATTACTGACTTTTCTCCTCACAAGTATTGAATAAAAGGCTGGTTAAATAATGTGATATAAGCTATCCTGTGTAGATTTGAATAAATAGAATCTGAGGTCTGCTTAAAATCAAGACCCCAAGATTTTTTAAAATTCTGCACACAATACTCTTTTTATCCAATCACCCTCTTCTCTGATTTCCAAAATCACTCAATTATATGATTATTAGGTCAATTTCTTTGTCATGTATATAAAGATGGCATGAGACTAACTTTTCATCCATTTGTAAAAAGAAAAAGGTAATGTTTATATTGTCTCTAAGATCTCTTTCAAGTTAAATTTTGTAATTAGCTATAATTTTGATATGCTATATTTACAATATGCCTCTGATCTATTAACCTAGTCATATAGGAGGAAGTAGTGTGCTGGCAATATGAAATTCTTATTGAACTTTATAATATCTCTTTTTGTGGTGACCAAGATTTTAAAAATAAAGAGGGAATGGCCTCAGACACTTACCACAAAAACTAATCCTGTGACCCGGGCATGTCACTTAACCCGAATTGCCCCCCAAAAAGAAAAATAAATTAAAGAGGGAATTAATCATTTGGAGAATGCCTGTGGGTATTATGGCACAATATTGTAATGAACTACTTTTATTCTGGAAGAAATGCTGAAAGGAATATTTTCCTAGAGAATCCTAATAAAACTTCTATAAGCTGATGCAGTGTAAAGTAAGGAGAACTTAGAGGAAAAAATTGCAATAAGATCTGATGACACTTAAGTATATTAAACACATTATTAGTCGACCAATTATGAAACATGATACGAAATGTCTAACAATAATGGGATGTACTCAAGTGAAGAATGAGAGCTACATGCTGCAATCCATGCAAAAAATTAGTTTTACTTTATATTATACATTAAATTAAAATAATCTTTCTTCTTTTCTCTTTTTGTCATGATGTTTGAGGCAAATATCAGAGTGAGGAGATAGTTATAGTATTGTCAGAAAAAAGAAAAAGAAAAGAAATATAGGAGTTCTTGAAACATTATTTTAATAAATAAAGGCAAAATTTAAGAAGGCCAGAAGAAAACACATATGTGTTTTCTTAATGTTTTGAAAATTATGTTTCATTTGTTATTTTTTAAAAAGAAAAAGTGTTTATTATGTAAATTCTAAGTCTCATGTAAAATCATCTCTTTTTTTCTTATTTTTATGGGAATACTCATTTTAACTGGCCCACAGTAATCATCTATTTCGATTTTAGTGCTCTCAAAGTATCCCTTTATGTTCAGTTTATGAAGGTCATTTTTCAAAAAGTTGTATTTAGGGTTTTTATATTAAATAAATTATTTTAGAGTTAGCATGGAATTTGTTTTGCTCATTAAGTCATGATAAATGTTCTCCTCATTTAAAACATTCATTCTATATCTAGCATTTCCCCCCAAAATATAGAAGGTTCCTAAGATTTAGATCTTTAGTCACTCAGATTTGTCTATGTTAATGGTAGCAGAGTTTAACAGGGTAACATTGAGAATTTGTTCTTTAATTTGCTGGCTTTGTAGTATTTTTACTTAACATATTCTCTCATACAACAGAAAAAGTCTGGACACCCAAACACTTGAAGAAGTTCATATTTATCAACCTCCATTACAAACAGAGGTTATTCATTCATTCATTCATTCATTCATTCATTCATTCATTCATTCATTTATTTATTTATTTATTTATTTATTTATTTATTTATTTATGTGGCCTAGAACCCATCAGCTATCTGGTAAAGATTTTCTCAGAAAAAAATGTCTTTAAATTCATAAAATAAGATACCTAGAATTACGAAATGAAATAATTATGTTGAAATGTACATAAACATATATGCATATGCTTAACATAATTATCTTTTACATTTATTACATATTTATTATAAATATTATATTAATTATAAATGCTACCACATATACATATATATGACTAAAAACAACTAAACAACAACAAAATTACTCCGAAAACCCTAAAGTGAAGTGTAAATGCATTATATCTTATATATGTTATGTCATGAAATACTCACTAGGAAATGAGTATTACCCACAATAAATATGTGAGAAATGTAGTACTTGCATTATTATTCTCAAATTATGCAGAACTGACTGTGAGATTATGTGAGTTGAAAGAAAGCCAATTATGAACATGAAAACCCCCATATCTGCTGACTCCAAATCTAATGTTCTTTTCATTACTCAAGAGCAACGCTAATAATTTCCATTTATTCCCAATAACTAATTGTCAGTTACCAAAGCACTGCTTGGTACTTATAAAGGAAAATTTATTTGCAAAGTTGGAATGTAAATAGGAAGTCAATTCAAATGTTTTAATTATTCTTCACTGCTTTGAACATTAACTAGATTTATTCTTTTTTTAACTTTAAAAGTACATATAGTTAACAGTTATCTATTATGTGAGAAATAACATGGTTGCTATTGATTGTTTTCTGTGAATGAATGTCATTATTAAAAATATATATATTTAAAAGTGCTATACTGAGAAAGACTACATTAAAGCCTATCTCTAAGAGTGACAATGAAAGTTTTGTGAGAGAGCATATCTGGTTTTTATGGTGTCACTGTAATAACAATAGCTAACACACACATACATACATATATATGTAAGTATATATGTATATACACATACATATATATATATAAGTATATATGTATATACACATATACATATTGTGTATTGCAGGAAATTAAAAAAAATCAACAACTCTTTTATTTGTCTTATCTGTATATTAGGAATAATATCACAGAGTCTTAGCTTTGGGGCAATAAAATTCAGATTTAGTATTTTCCTCTGATACATATCTTCTCTGTGACCTGCAAGTTATTTTTACTTGTAGTGCTCTGGAGATCTCCCTAAGATGATAAGTTGCAGAGATGGTATTGACTTGAAATATAGAGAATTTTTTGTGCCAACAATTCTTCTAGATGAATAAAATTTTTGGTCCACTACCTAGCCCTAAACAGATATACTGTTTATACTTTCTGCATATATGTGTGTGTGTGTGTATATATACACACACACACACACACACACACACATATATATATACACACACATATATATACACACACATATATATATACATACACAAGCATGAGAGTACACACATACACAAACACTCTGTAAAATAGCAGAGAATACACACACACATATATATACACACACATATATATATACACACACACATATATGTGTGTGTGTGTATGTATACATATATGTATATATATTTATTTGTGTCTATCTATGCACATGTCTGCTGATACACATTTATAGAGATATATACATATACATTAAAAAAAAACAAACCATGGGGAATTAAAATGACTTTCTCAAGGTAACACAACTATTAAGTGGTGGAGCACTATTGGAATTAGGATTCCACTAATGCCTAATTCAATCATTTTCTTTAATTTTGGTTTTAAAATATTCTTATTTATTTTATGTGAAAACTATCTGGTTTCCTAATAACAACATTTTACAATCAAGAGTATATTCTTCCACTTACTATCACTTACTGCTTTATGGATGACAATACATCTTTTCAATGTTCATCCACCCAGACATGAGACTGAATTTGTTTCTTCTAGTTACATTTAGGATCTATAACTCAAAGGGACATTTGAGGTCAATTAAACCATTTCTTCTCTGCTATTTTACAGAGTGTTTGTGTATGTGTGTACTCTCATGCTTGTGTATGTGTATATAATATGAATATATGTATTACATATAAGCATCTGAGAATATATTAAACTATCATTAAAAGCTTTTTCTGAAGAATATAAGTATATGTGTGTTTGTGTATATATATATATATATATGTGTGTGTGTGTGTGTGTGTGTGTGTCTTTGTATCTTTGACAGATAACAATGCTTTTGTTGTTAAAGTTAAGTACCATTAAATTCAATCTAATTTAAGTAGCTATTTTAGAAAGGATATTATGCTAACTTGAGGAAAAAAATGATTCCATCTGTGCCCTGAAATTTTTTAAATGTTATTGAGCAGGGGATATGTAGGGTTTATAATACATACACAAATAAGTAAGCTCAAAGCTATATCAAGCAAAAAAAACCAATACCATGGGTTGAAGAACACTAACTGAAGAGATCAAGACAATTTGTGCATAAATTTGTAGAAGGTGAAGATGGCAGAGGAGAAGCAAAAACTTGCCATGGGCTCCAGCTCCAAATAATTCAAATACCTGTAAAAAAATGACTCTAAACAAAATTTAAAGTTACAGATTCCTCAAAGTGACAGAGAGAAAGAAATCTTTGGCTGAAGACATCCAGCAGGCCAACAGGAAAAAGCCTATTGCAGAACACTGAATGCAGTCTCACATGAGCCACAGGGTTCCAGCCCCAGTGAGTCCGAGACCAGCAGTGACCAGAGCAGACTTCAGGAGATTGAATAGCCAGCAGCTGTGGTAGCTTCCAGACTTGTCGACTCATAAATGCCAAAGTAAAAGTCAGTGTGGAACTTTCTTGGAACAGTGGGGATGGGGTGGAGATGGAAGAGCATGATCCAGCTACTGCCCCCAGGGTGAAAAGTGGTAGAGGAACAGGGCTGCATCATGTGGCTTCCTCAAGAGCCCCTGGCCTGAAGATTGTAGGGTGACTAAATGACCATTCAGAGGGCAATTGCTCTTGCTTTAACCTGCTTAGACTTGGATAGAGGTCTTGGGTGGTGGTCCTGGGGCGTGTGACCAGTGAGCCAGAGCTTGTGGGGGCTAATAGCTCCAGCAATGGCAAAAACCCCAGCAATTTGGGAGAAAGTTATCTCCATTTTGGAAGCAGAGTTCTATCCCCACAAAGAGCTCAAGGGTCAAGTAATTGGCTGGCAATATGAGCAAGCACAGGAAGCACAAACAGATGATATAATCCTTTTTAGAAAGCAATGTGAGGGGGCAGCTAGCTGGCACAATGAGTAAGAGCATCAGCCCCAGAGTCAGGAGGACCTGGGATCACTTCTGGCCTCAGAAAATGAGCACCCATACATAAATAATGGCTGGCCGTGTAACGTTGAGCAAGTTACTTAACCCCAATTGCTTAAAAAAAAAAAAAAGCAACATGAAACATCTCTTTGTAAAAACCACTCATCTGGAAAATAGTTTCAGGAGAGTCAATTTAAGAATTATTGGACTCCCTGACATCCATGAACATAAAAAGAACCTAGATACCATCTTTCAAGAAATTCTCAAGGAAAACTACCTCTTGCTCTGCTAGAAAGTTGGGGGGTGGTCAAGGGGGAGGATATAAGAGAGAATAGATTTGGGGAAAGGGGATTCATTAGGCTTGCTATTTTGGGGTGGGGCTAAGGGAAAGATGGGGAGAAAAACTATAAATCAAAATTTTGTGGAAATGAGTGTTTAAAACTAAAAATAAATAAATTAAATGAAACATACAAAAAAAAGACAGAGATTTGGATCAAAGAATAGAAAAATGAATTTGGGTTGAGTTACCTAAGAGGGCAATGTGTTCAATGTGTGTAAATGTACAGTATGAAGAAGGGAGAATGCTAGCAAAAAAAAATGTTATTCTCATTCAGGAACCAGCAGCATCCCATAAACGGTGAATTCTAAAGAGGCCTAGGGAATCATGGAAACTGAAGCAGAGATGGGAAACTTTCCTTCCATACTTGTTTAGCAAATTCATATTATTACCCAACAAGGATATGGTAAAACCCTTTTTATTCTATTTTGATTACTCATAAGCCTAGTCTGGATATTTCATAGGATCATAAACTGGAGGGAATCTAAGAAATCATGTAGTCAACCAGGCGGGAAAAGCACCATATTTGAAGTCCAGACACCTGAGTCCAAATCCTTATTCTAGTATTTATTAGCTGTGGGATCCTGGTCAAATTACTTCCCCACTCTGGGCCTTGGTTTTCTTATCTATAAAACGGGCATAAAAACTCTTATGCTACCCTTGTGCAACGGAAAACCGCCAATAAAATGTATTTTCTTTTAAATCATAAATTTATGAAGGTCAACAATGCTTTGACATACAAAAAGAACAGAGATGATACTGTATATGAAATTATGCAGTTCTGTTATACACAGCCTGGTGGGGATTTTAAAGTATATAATAAATTGACAATTGTTCCAAACAAACAAACAAAATATGTGTAGCAGGTGACACCCAAGTTTTGTTTTAAAAGAGAATAGATGTTTTAAGAAATGGAAATAATAAGTGGGTGTATTCCAGAATATTTGTGCAAAGGAATGGAGGTGGGAGATGTCGTATGGCATACGGGAAACAAGTAGACTAGTTTGAACCTGAATGGACAGTGTGGAAAGTGAAGTTTTGTGAAGTCAGTGGGAGGAAGATAGTGAAAGGCATTAAATGTCAAGTACTATTGTAAGTCAACATATTTTTAATATCTATTTCTGGACTAATTTGTTTGCTCTCTTATCACAAAAGTGCATAGTGATGTCACATATTTTCTTTCTTCCCTCCTGATGTGTCTATTCTATCAGGTGCTATTTTGGAATTGCACCATAATGAAGAGATGTTGAATATCTGTTTTTAATGATTAATTAATGGAGAAAAGTATGCAAAGTGATCATAACTACGAAGCAAGTTTTCAACATTTTTACTCACCCTATGTAACATAAGAGAAAAGAGATACACAGACTTCCAAAGTTCTACCAATAAGGGGATATTTTTGTTATTGTTTCCCTCCCATCCTTTTTGCTAGACAAAATGTTAAGCCAGAGTTCAATCAATGTAAGACATTAGCAAAAGCCAATGAGATTTAGAACAGATGGTTTATTGGTGGGGATAGGGGTCAGGCCTATTTTGGCAAGAAGAGAGACAATAAAGAAAAAAGCCAAAAAACAGGAAGGGATTATAATTCTAGTTTGGGGAGTTCAATCAGAGATCTGATATGACTTTTGCAGAGGAGAGTCAGTTGGGACTTATACTAGACAGAATGCTGAGGAAAGTGCCAACAATTTTAGTGGGGACTAGACAGAAGAATTCGATGATTAAAGGTGAGTCAAGGGAGACAGCAAGTTTAAGGACAGGAAGAGGTTAGATAAAATATATGGGATTATTAAAAGTAATTAAAATATTCTTGCTCATTCAAAATGAATATTCCAATAATCCAGGAAATAATTTTGCAGATTTTATATAGAAATATAGTCATAAAAAAGAATTCATCATTAACAAAGTGATATATGTATATCAAAATGGGATGGAAAATGCACATCTGGTCATAAATGAACATGAAACTCTGCAAGTCAACAGAACATTTTGCTCTCAGGTTTGGATCAGTTTTCAATTGGACTGATTGCATTTATCTGCCCTTTTGTTCCACTTTTCCTTATTGTACAGAAACCCTGTTGACTTCAACTCCTTGCTTCATGAAAGGACTTATGTCAAGATCAAAAGAAGATTCAATCAATACTGGTTTGGGTGACAGAAATTTTAATTGTCGTTTACTTGGATGAAACATTTGGGTAGCACTGTGTAATTATAAGACTATTGTAGAGGACAAACATCATGCACAAAATAATCATTCTTATATTAAATGTTTCATAATTTTTTCAAAAATTACTTGCTTATTCTTTAATTTTCTTCATGCACCATACCAATTATCGCTGGATTCAGACTGACTATGTCTTTGAGGCAATTTTTAAGAGAAAAAATAAAGATTAGAATTTTGTATTTTGCATTTACCTAATAAGAGATGGCAGTGGGGGGATCAAAAATATTCTTTAAAGGTAGGTTTCTGTGTGTGTGTGTGTGTGTGTGTGTGCATTTGTGTTTTTTCTGAAGTATTTTCAGAATGTGTCATGAGAGCTTGCATGTTGAAAACTTTGGTACATATGGTCTTTACTATGACAAGTCCCACCTCCAAGATATTTTTAAACCATAACATTTAAAATTGTAGTCAATTTGTAAAGTTGCAAGTTTACAAAAATATATTTAAAATAATATAGAGATTTAGAAATTAAATATATTAGAAAAAATAAAAATATTTTAGTAACACAGTAATTATGTACATACTTTTATGTACATATATATTATATAGAAATATATGAATTAAAATGACTGTGGGTATAAGAGTATAAATAAACATGGTATTCATTTAGATGAAAATATGGCCAGTCTTGGAATATGAAAATATTCCAATATTACAAAATTTTATGTAAAGTACTGCTTCTTAATTTACTTTTGGGTTAAGAAAGGCTTGTTTTCTCTTTGACCCAGCAATACCTAAGTCTGCATCCCAAAAAGAAAAAACATCAAGAAAAAAGACCTATATATGCAAAAATATTTATAACAGTTCATATTGTGGTTGCAAATAATTGGAAATTGAGAAAATGTTCATCAATTATGGAATGACTAACAAGTTGTCATACATGATTGTGATGGAATACTATTATAATATAAAAAATGACAAGCAAGATGCTCTCAGAAAAACCTGAAAAGATTTACATGAACTGATATAACATGAATTGAGCAGAATAAGAACATTGCACATAATAATAGTAATATTGTAAAATGAAGACTTGTGAATGACTTAGCTAGCCTCAGCAATAAAATGATCCAACACAACCTCAAAAGATAAAGGATGAAAAATGCTGTCCACCTGCAGAGATATGACTGATGGACTTCAAATGCAGATTGAAGTTTACATTTAGTTTTGCTTTTC
Organism: Gymnobelideus leadbeateri; assembly: GCA_011680675.1. NCBI lineage: Eukaryota > Metazoa > Chordata > Mammalia > Diprotodontia > Petauridae > Gymnobelideus > Gymnobelideus leadbeateri. The sequence goes on along the minus strand of WOXC01000008.1, from coordinate 303,689 downwards.
AAGATTATTATTCTTGATTTTTGCTCTGCATTTTTGGTATCATGAATAATATAGAAATATTTTTCATGACTATATATGTATAATTTATTTTAAATGACTTGCCTTTTCAGTTGAAGAAGGAGAGAGGGAGGAAAGGGAAAGAATTTGAAACTCAGTTTTTGTTTTTGTTTTTTTGCTTTTTGGAAGGCAATTGGGGTTAAGTGACTTGCCCAAAGTCACATGGCTAGGTTTTGTGCTAATAGTCTGAGATCAGAGTTGAACTCAGGTCCTCCTGACTCCAGGGCCAGTGCTCTATTCACTGTGCCACCTAGCTGACCCTGAAACTCAAAGTTTAAAAAAAAATGAATGTTAAAAAATTTTGTTTACATGTAATTGAAAAAAATGAATAAAAAAGGTTTGCTTTATTTTACTAAATGTGACATAAGCAATATTGAATCTATAATTCATTCATAATAGGAAATGTCTGTTGGTACTAATGCATATGTATAATTGATTGTAAGCCTTCAAAAATGCAATTTTGTTTATCGCTCCAATTCATCATTCAAACTTCTTGAAGTAAAAAGAACTGATTTGTGAACACCATGATAACTTTTCCTTGCTGAGACAGCATTATATATTACTTTTCCCTATAAATATAGTCGTATTAGAGGAACGATTTTTCAAATAATTTTGCTAATCCATTTCTAGTTTTATTTGGAACCAAATGAAGAAAAAATGCATAAAAGTTAAATAAAACTGATGGTGAGAGGTTATAAAATTGAAATAACTAAGGAAAAACAATTCAAAAAAATATATCAAAGTCATTGGCAAATTTTCTTAAGTGTGGCTATAATAAACTTATTTTGTGACCTGGTACTATGCAAAGGAGCCTAAATTTAGTGTCAGGAGAACTCAGTTTCTATCCTGACTCTGCCAGTGATCAGTTGTATTTTAAATTGATCTCTTTAAGCCTTAGTTTTGTCACCTTCCAAATGTGAATAATCCAGTTACATTGTTGAATTCACAACTTTATTAAAAGTACGGTATTTTGTAAAACTCTTAGGCTTAGATAAAAAGTAATCTTTTCTTTCTTCATTTTATAGCCTCATTTCTCTTTTTCCTCACCATTATCATCATCATCATCATCATCATTGCCACCATCATTATTAATCAGCATGAGTTTTATTCTTGCTGGCACTATGTTAAATGCTTAGCATACAGAGGAAAGGCAAAAACATATGGTTCCTGCCCTCAGGGAACTCATACCTCTAAGGGGGATACAGTATGTCAAAAACTATATGTGCAAGATAAATATAGTATAAGTGAAAGGTAAAATCAGAGGGAAATTCTATCCAGAGAGAAAGGCCTTTTGTAGAATATGGGATTTAATATGTCTTAAACTAAGAAGATGGGAGAACCAAGAAAAAAGAGCTGAGAAGGGAGAGCATGTAGACAGCCAATAAAAAGGTACATATTTGGGAAATGAAGTGTTATGTAGAAGGAATGAAAAGAAGGCATGAAGTAATAAGGAACTGAATCAGGATGGTGGCTCTGTGAATGGAGAGAACAGGACCTATGTGAGAGATAAGGAAGAAATGACAAGATTTAGCAACAAATGTAATATTGGGAGTGAGAATAATGGAGAGTTAAGTATGACACTGAGATGTCAAGGTGGTAAGAGGTACTAACTAAAATTGTACTACCTTCCTGAGTATTATGGAAGCTCAGAGTAAGGGAGGGATTGGGGTAAATAGAATGAGTTCTCATTTGACAAGTTGAGTTTGTGATTACTATGACACATCTGTTTGAGTCACAACTGACAAGTCTGTCAATGATATAGTTTTTGAAGTTAGGAGAGAAATTAGAGCCAAATAAATAGCAATGAGATTTATCTGCAAGGAGAAGACAAAAGAATTGTGGTAAATTATATCAACAAATGAGATGGTGCAGAGGGAAAGCAAAAGCCCAAGGACACAGTTTATGGAACAACCTAAGTTAATGAGCGTGACCTAGAAGAAGATCTAGCAAAAGAGAAGAACTTGTTAGATGAGAGAGAGAGAGAGAGAGAGAGAGAGAGAAACCAGAAGAAAGAACTGTCACAGTAATGTAGAAAGAATAGAACATCCAGAAGGAGACAGTGATCAGCAGTGGCAAAGGTTGCAGATGAAGATTGAGAAAGGATAATTAGATTTATCAATTAAGATGTTATTGTTAACTTTTGATAGAGCAGTGTCATTTGAATGATATAGCTGGGATCCAGACTTCAGAGATTTTAGAAGAATGATAAAAAGATGTTGAGGCACCAATTGTTAATGTTTTGTTTTTTTCAAATCTGTGACAGGGAAAAGATATAAAACCATATCTAGTAGGAATGAGTGAATCAATTGAGGTTTTTTAAAGGTTGGAATTATCAATAACTATAAATGATTATCATGGTTATTATAAAATTATTTTATACAATTTATGAGCATATTAATCGCATAATTAATTATAATGATGATTGATAAAGCTTTTATTGTCTTCTACCGTTTAATATATCTAGATGGCAAAGTGGATAGAGTGTAAGATTTAAAATGCTGAAGGTCTAAGTTCAAATTGTGCCTTGGATTCTTAGTAGCTGTGTTATAAAGTCATTTAGCATCTTGGTATTTCAATTTTATTAACTAAAAAAGGCTTTTGATAACATATAATTCACACCTTCATTGTAAGGATAAAGTGAGATAAGTTTTACAAAATTCTTTGCAAATCTTAAGATGCTATTATCATTATTTCTTATTTGTTAAAATATAGTGCCCTTTTAACCTCAAAAATTTGTGGAAATCTATATTATGGATTATATGTTATATCCATTGATGGATAAAATGAAAAAAATATTGTAAGTTTAGCATTTTTGTGAAATGCATTTATACTTTTTTTTTTGGAGGGCAGGGCAATTGGGCTTAAATGACTTGCCCAAGGTCACAGGCTAGTAAGTGTTAAGTGTCTGAGGCTAGATTTGAACTCAGTTCCTCCTAACTCAAGGGTCGGTGCTCTATTCACTGAACCACCTAGCTGCCCCAAATACATTGATACTTATTAAATACAATACCAATGAGATATTTTAGATGAACTGTGATGAATGGGTACGAGAGATATTTAGTTAATCTCTAGTATTTAACATTAGCTTTCACCCTAAAATCATCCCATTTCCCTATTCTCTGATTCCTCTCAATGGTATCGACTCCTTTGGACTGTCCAGGTTTGTGATATTGCTGTCATTCCTTGGTCTTCTTTCTTTCTCAAAATTACTTCCCATTGAAGTGGTTCCAAAATCTTATGTAATTATCTCCATAAAATCTCACTCATCAGTTCTTTTTTTCTTTTTTTTTAAAGAAATGCTTTATTAACTTCTGTTTTACATCATACATTTTTGCCAAATTTTGAGTTGCAATCATCCCCCCCCCATTACTCCCCTACACAACCTCCCAGAATAGCAGTCCCACAAGATATTGCTTCCTCCAATCTGCTCTCTCCTATACCTTCGCCCATACCCCCTTCAACTTTTCCATTAGGGGGAAGGTGAATCTTTGTGTCCCAATGCCTGCACATCTTATCTCCCTATTAGAAGCAAAATAGTATTAATAATAGTATTTATATATATTTGAAACATTTAATGTTAAGACCTCAAATTTCAAATCCATTTCCTTTCTCCCTTGTCACCCATTCCCTCTGGGGAGATAAGTAATTCAGTATATGTTGTATATGTCTAGATATGCAAAACATTATCATAGTAGATGCATTGTACAAGGCTGCTTATAATTCCCTCCCACTCATCCCATCCCCCACCTGGTCCATTCCCTACATGATTCCGTCCCCCTTCTATAGTGGGTATTTCCAACCTCCCCTCCCCCCAAGGATGCCCTCCCATCCATCATCCCTCCTCTCATCTCCCTTCCCCCCATTTTGCTGCAGGTTGAGGTATCCCATTTAGTATGTGTGTCATTCTCTCCCTGAACCAAATTCAATAAGAATGTGGTTTTTCCTTTTTGCCTTCCTATTCTCCCCCTCCCTTGCAACCACTTCCCCTTGCTTCTTCTACATGAGATAGTTTGCCCTACCCTGTCTCTCCCCATCTCCTCTTGCCACTTTCCTCTCTCACCTCATAATTTCATCCCTTGAGTATTCTCCCTTCCCAACAAATTCAACCTATGCCCTCTATCCATATATAACTGTAACCATATACACACACATTCACATATGTATTCATATGACCACACACCCTTCTTCCATTATTTTCATAGTGAGAAAGATATCATCAGTCACAGTTATTGCTTTTCCACATAGGAATGTAAATAGTTCAACTTTGATAAGTTCCTTTTGATTTCTTTTCCCTGATTACTTTCTCAGGCATCTCTTCCTTCTTGTGTCTGGATGTCAAATTTTCTATTCAATTCTGGTTTTTTCCTCAAGAATGCTTGAAAGTCCTCTATTCCACTGAATGACCATATTTTCCCCTGAAACAAAATACTGAGTTTTGCTGGGTAGGTGACCCTTGGGTTCATTCCCAGTTCTTTTGCCCTCTGGAATATCATATTCCATGCCCTTCGATCCCTCAGTGTAGAAGCTGCCAGGTCATGGGCTATTCTGATTGTGTTTCCACAATATTGAAATTGTTTCTTCCTGGCTGCTTGGAGTATTTTCTCCTTGATCTGGGGATTCTGGAGCCTGGCTATAATATTCCTGGGAGTTTTCTTTTGGGGATCTTTTTCAGGAGGTGATCGGTGGATTCTTTCAACCTCTATTTTGCCCTCTGGATCTAAAACATCAGAGCAATTTTCCTTGAGAATTTCTTGAAGGGTGATTTCTAGGTTCTTTCTTTGATCATGGCTTTCAGGTAGTCCAATAATTTTTAAATTGTCTCTCCTGGATCTATTTTCCAGGTCAGTGGTTTTTCCCATGAAATATTTCACATTGCCTTCTAATCTTGCATTTGTTTGGATCTGCTTAACAGCATCTTGATTTCTCATAAAGTCATTAGCTTCCATTTGCTCCAGTCTAACTCTGAAGGAATGAATCTCCTCAGTGAACTTTTGAGATTCTTTTTCCATCTGGCAAATTCGACTTTTTAAGGCATTCTTCTCCTCATCGCCCTTGTGGGCTTCCTTTGCCATTTGAGTTAGTCTATTTTTTAAGTTGTTGTTTTCCTCAGTCAGGCTGTTGACCCTCATTTCATACTTTTCCTGCTTCCTTTTCATTTCTCTTTCCAATTTTTCCTCCACTTCTCTTATTTGATTTTTAAAGTCCTTCTTAAGGTCCTCTATGGTCTGCAACCAGCTCATGTTTTCCCCTGGGGCTTTTGGAGCAGAACTTCTGACCTCACAGTCCTTTTCCTGTTCTATGCCCCCAACATAGGAGTCTAGGGTTGCATTTTTCTGTTTCCTTTGCCTTGGCATGTTGCCACTTAATTGCGTGAGTTTTGGGCTTGTTGCCACACTATGGCTTTAAGGCCAGATGGAGGAATTTTCGTCCCGAATGTGTGTGGGGGCAACTTCCGTTTCTGGCAAGCTGTAAACCCACCCACGACTTCCACCCTAGATCACAATCCAGATCCAGGGAGGTTAAAGCAAGAGTGATTACCCCCCCCAAGACTGATCGCTGGATCTCCCTACAGTTCGCAGGCCAGGAGCTGGAGCTGCCTCTGAAAACTACAAAATGGCATGTCTCCTCAGCTGCTTCTAGCCCCCAGGGGAGGGAGCCAACGCATTCCCCAAATACTGGTCCCAAATTCCATAGGATACTAACCTCTTACTTTGTCCTAGGCATGTCTATGTTGATAATTCTGGAGTCGCCACAGCTGCTGGTGTTCTGGGGTCTCTCCAGCTGCTGGATCTGCCGCCCTGGGACTAAAACCTTGGCTCACGCAGACCTGGGCTCTGCTGGGCTCGGCTTCCTTTGCTCTCTGCACTGCACGCTGCCGGCTCCCAGAGCTCTGCACTGGTCCTAACTGCAGGGCTGCTGGGCTGTCCTCAGAGGAAGGTTAGCTTCTCTGTGTCGTTCTGTGGGTGCTGGGGCTCCAGAAGTTGTTCAGAGTCCCTTTTTACATAGTTTGGGTGGAATCTGCGGGCAGAGTGGCTTGGATGAGCTGTTTCTACTTCACCATCTTGGCTCCGCCATCAGTTCTTTTTTTTTTTCATAACTCACAATGCCACATCTTAGTTCTAGACATCCTCAACTTTTTTCTACATTTTAAAAATATCCTGCTCACTGGTATCCCTACTCAGGGTCTTCCTTCTGCAAAGCATCATTCATAACACTACCAAACTGAAAGTGCAAAAACGTAGATCTATGATAATCCCTTCATGAAAGGACTTTATTGGCTCCTTATCAACTCTGAAATAAAATACAGAATTTTCCATTTAACATTTAAAGTACTTCAGAAGTTGAATATAACCCATCCTTCCAAATTGATTTCATATTACTCTCCCAAACACATTCCCTCAAATTTGTTGCTGAAGTGGTTCCCCTGTGATTCTCAATACATTAAAGTCTGTGCTGTACTTCCTTACTTTTAGCACGCTTTCCCCCATATCTGTGTAAAGGGACTTATTCAGAGAATTTCCTGATCAGTACAATAAAGTGGATGAGATTGCAGGATACAAGCCTTTGATAGAGATATATGAGTCAACTACCACGGAGATTGTGGCATCTTACTGAGAGAACACAGAAATCCTGGTAGTTTCCAAGGGACTAAGGCTGCATCCAAGATGATTTACTTACTAGGACTCAATAATATACACTCTTTTCAAACAAACTATGCTAACATGTTCTGAAAAGTAAATAAACAAATGAACAAAACACACAACTATTATCTCTCATTTAAAAACGTACTTTCCCCTGTTTTAGCAAGCACCCTAGCACACGCAGGATGGCTTGTTAGGATGGGTTTTCTCTGCTTTTTTTAAAGTAAAAGAACTTTTAAGGAGTTAATAATCTTCTTTTAATTGAATTCACTAGTTCAGGGGAAAGGTCAGAACACTCAAGTGAAGAAAATACAAGCAGAGAAATTAACCCAAAGATCAACAGACAGGGCTCCAGCTTTCTGAATATATCAATATTTCTATGTACTTTACGTATATCACTGAATCAAGGGAGCACAGAAATCTGAGCCATCAGGGGGCTCTGAACATAGGGCTACTCAGAGTCTCAACCAGGAAATTAAAATATTCTTCTCATTAGTGAACCCCCAAAGCAAAACACTATCATCCTAGATTATATAACCAAGACTTAGCATCAGATGGGCTGAGTGCTGAGGGCTTGAAAATCCTCATGCCCCAGAAGCTAATTGGAAACTCCTTGTAGCCCAATTTCCTGAACCTTATACCTCCTAAAGGAATTATGTTTAAAGAAAAACCTAACAAACCCCCTATCCTTCCCCCCCCAAAATAGCCAGCACTGTTCATAAATTATCTGTTTATATGGAGGTCACCAAAACTTTTTAATCCTCGAGTAATTCTTGACTACTTGTTCCTCTTCCAACATATGGTATCAGTTGAAGTGTTTTGTTGATTCCTTCTTCACAGCATCTTTTGCATATGCCCTCTTCTCTCTATGCATAGGGCCATAATACTAGTCTAATCTCTCTTTAAGACATAGATTCCTTATCTTCTCCAGGATCTATATAACTTCTCTGTTTGCCATTTAATGTTATTCACAACATTGTTAAACTTTTCTACATTCTTCAAACTCTATGTTTCAGTCATACTAGCAAAGTATATGTTCTGAATAAAAGACATCTCATCTTCTATCCTCATACCTTTCTATAGGTTGTCCCGCATGCCTAGAATTCTCTCTCTACATTTCTTTGCCTTTTAGAATCCCTAGCTTCTTTCAAAGTTCAGGATGTGCTGAGGTTCTTACAAGAGGCTTTTTAAAAATCCCCTCTGTTCTTCCACTGCATCCTTGAATCTGACACTACCCTTTATGTACTTTGTATAGAAGACATCCACACCCATCCAGGGGGTGGGAGTGTGGGGGTGGGTGTATGTAGAGACCCTACACCATAATTCCTTTAAAAGTAGTATGTTTAATTTTCCTCTGTTTCTCAAGGGTCTAGCATAGTGGCTTATGAATAGCTTAGCATAGTTTAATGAGTCTTGTCGATTACTAGATTGATCTGTTCCTTGATTGATTTACCTTCATCCACAGATTGAACCATAGAGAGAGGAAAAATCTATGCCACATGTGGGGAGCCAAATATACCTGAGCCAGGACTTCAGATAATTACCTTGATATCAGTGGACCAGAATATCAAACACCTCTTTGAGAAAAGACTTTTCCTCAAGTTAGCTCCTGAGTTATTTTGATATGGGTTACACTTATGGTGTTGGAGTTCTGAAGCCAACAGGCTCTGCCCCAAGACTTTAGTTGTTCTTCAGTCCCTATGCAGATGGACTTGATGATGCAGCTTTGGCTTCAGGCCTTGAAGCCAGATCTCAAGAGCATCCTTTGTGATGTGACTGCATATGAAAGGCGGTAACTGACTTTTCCTAAGACTTTCTGGCATCTAAAGAACAAACCTGCTACTTCCAGGATATTGACAGACTAAGATAATGATAAGAATACTTGAAATCCCTTCCTTTGTCTCATTGCTCTATAAATACCTTGTCCTAAAAATCAATAAATGGTGTTCGTCTTTCTTCCTTGAACTACCCACATGGCCTGGTCATTTCTTATTCACATCTCTGAATTATGCTAAGTGCTGGACACTGAGCAGCCCACAGCAGCCACATGAAGTGTTGTCCCTTAGGAACTGGAGGTAGCTACATTGGAGCAGAGACATATGGGATGCATATGTTCACAGAGACATGGAAGGCAGACATTCCAAGAGTGAACTTCCTAACCCTAGAAATGCACATTGAACAATAATTTATGTACAATGCTTATGAAATCCTAAATCCTGTGGGGAAGAAAAGACATATTTTAGTTTCCTAAGTATCATGATTCCAGAATCAAAACTTCTAACCAATGAACTTAGATGTCCTAAATAGCAAAAACTTCATAGGCAATCCCAAGTTTAAACATTCCTAAATTTCACTTTGGAGATTTGTATTTCTTTTGAGTGGTACTGATTCTTCTTAGAAAGGGAAGAGAGTCACCCATGAAGTCATGCCTTCCTTACATCTTCAAAGCTCTTAATCAAAGCAAAAAAACAAGGGAGGGGGAATGAAGGAAAAAAGTAAATCAGACAACTAATTAAAACCAAAGTAAGACAAAAGCTTAAAAAAATTAAGCTTCTTATCTTAGAACAGACTTTTGTTTGATCAAAAGTTTTAAGATCAAAGTTTGAAAGGGCCTTCAAGCAGAGTTTCTTAACCTTTTTTGTGTTATAAATGACTTTGACAGTCTGTTAACACCTTTAGACCCTATTTGGAGAATAATATTTTAAAATGCGCAAGACAGAATATAGAACAATGCAAAAGGAAGAAATTATATTAAAATACAGTTATCACATTATTAAAGCAAAGTACCCCCAAAATGCTTCTGCACTCCAGGTTAAATTCTTTAAAGGTTATCTACTATAATTTCTGAATTTGTTATGGAAAATGTGAAGCCCTGAGTGATTAAATGATTTTTCTAAGGTCAAGGAAGAGCTGAATGGATGAAGTAGGATATTAACCTATGTCATCTGACTCAAATCCCCTCACTTTTTCCCATGTCACATGCTTTATCACTTATTATATTATCTCTACTTCCAACAGTAGATGTTCTATCCAGTTTCTTTTACCTGTTGAAGTCCCTATATTCCATATGGTTCACACCCATTGTCCCCTATATATGAACCATTTCCTGATCATTATAGTTTGCAATACTCTTTTCAATACTCAGTTGAAATAATTTTGCATTTTTAAATGTTTATACTCTATTCTATCCCATTAGAATTTGAGTTTATTTTTCATCACCATTAATCAATATATTTCTTATTATAATATATGCCTAATAAATTCTTATTGAAATAAATGTTCTTATTAATTTAACTGACATGGGGGCAGAGATAAAATGGTAGAATGAAAGCAGGGACTTGTTAGAGGTCTCCCCCAAAGCTTTCAATATACCTGTAAAAATTTCTCTAAAGAAATTCTAGAGCTATAGAATCCACAAAATGACAGAGTGAAACATATGTCCAGCCCAAGGCAGTCTGGAACGTTGACAGGAAGGGTATATCGCATGAGACTAGGAACAGAATGCAGTCCTGTGTGGGCTGTGCCAGGTGCAGACTGACCAGAGCAAGCCCTAGGGGACTTAATCCCTGGCAGTTGTAGAGGTTACCAGACTTGTCAACCCACAAATGCAGAGAATAGCATGGAAGGTCAGTGGGAAAACTCTGTGGGACCTGGGTGAAAGAGGAAGAAGCAGTCTGGCCCCAGTCCCTGGGTGGCAGAGGTGAAGGCAGCTGAAGCAGCAGCAGTGGCTGCTTCTGGAGCTCCCAGACCCAGATGGTAAAGTATGCAGCATTGGATACAAAACCAATGAAGCTTAGGAAAGTATGCCCACCCCCACCCCCAGCCCCACTTGAAGCAGAATACTCCATTGAGAGGAAGTTAGAAAGTCAAGTATTTGACTGTGAAGATGAGCAAAGAGCATAAAAAAGTCAGACTACAGAATCTTACTTTGGTGACAAAGATGATCAAAATATCCAACCAGAAGAAGACAACAAAGACAAAGCTTCTACATCAAAAGACTTTCAAGAAAAATATGAATTGGTTGCAGGCCATGAATGAGCTCAAGAAGGATTTTGAAAATCAAGTAAGAGAAGTAGAGGAAATATTGGGAATAGAAATGAGGGTGTGTAATGGTAAGCAAATAAGTACTCAGTACCTTGTTTTAGCTAGATAATTCTTTAGCACCTTGTTTCAGTTCAAGTGTCTTTGAGCCTTGCCCTGATTATATCAAGTGTTTGTTAAGAAACATAACCTGTGAATCCCAGAGTGGGAGGAACTTGCTGATGCAACAGGAAGGGATGGAACAGGGAGGGGCTAATGACCATATATGAGGAGAAGCTCAAGCTGGGAGAGAGCAGAATTGAGAAGGGAACATTTGGGGTGGTGGCACTCTGTCTCTTCTATCTGAGTTGATTTTTGTCTGTAATACTTTTTACAGAGGCCCTGGGACCTTACTAGAAGCCTTGAAAGAGTATTTTATCATTGTCTGTTTACAGAAATCCTAGAGGGGGGTTTCAAAGGTCCTGGGACTACACTGATGATTTGTGTTGAGTTCTCAGACGTTGTTTCTTGGTCTGTGTTGAGTTCTCAGGTCTAGTTTGTGGGTCTGTAGTGGTTTCAGTGGCAGAAAGTGAACTGATAATGGTACCAGCAATGTGCATGAATGTCTCTTTGGCTGCGTTAAGCTTTGTCTTCCCTGATACAGAGACTGTGAAGGACTTGAGGTGGACTGGACATGGTGAGCTTCAAATATGCAATTGCAACTGGATAAGGGACTGGATGAGGAGCTGGAAGTGTTGCTGAGAGCTGCCTACCTTTGAATCCAGGTGATAGTTGGGTAAATTCAGGCAAAGCTGGGACCATGGAAGAGGAACAATGGAATTTGAACCATCCTCAAGTCAAAATGAAGAGACCTCTCCTTGGATACTTAATGCTGACTTAGAAGATGATGATTTACTGTGGCCCAGGGGTGGGAGAACTTTGTACTATGTACTTTGTACCTATTTAGGATGATTGAGTTAAAGATGATTGGAAACTAATCTCTAATCAAAAAGAAAGAAGACTTTTTGACTGAGAGATTAAGACAATGTGACCTAAGATTAGAGAACTTTGACCTTAGTACTTGGTGTCTCTTAAGGAGGCTTATTCCTTAAGAATGATTGAGTTTACTACTTATTGAGTGAAATCTTTTGCTTAAAACTATGTGGCCACTTTGGTGAAAATTTTGTGACCATGTTAGTGATAAGTTGTTTTGTTTTAACATTGTGAATCCTATACTTTGGTTTCTGTGAATGTTTTGTCTTAGTTTATTGTTGAATAAATAGATAGTTCAATATACTATGTGATCAGCACCTTAAAGCTGTTCACAGCAGCAGTCCTCTGAAAAGCTGTTCATGATTGGCTTTACAGAGTAATGGAAGAAAATAATGAAAAATGAGTCAGCAGCTTGCTCCAAAAGACCCACCCCCAAAAAATTCTGAAGAAAATACCTGGTTAAAGTACAGACTAACTTAACTGGCAAAAGAGGGCCAAAAAGCCAATGAGGTGAAGAATGCCTTTAAAACAGAATTGGCCAAATGAAAAGGAGGTTTAAAAGCTCACTGAAGAAAGTAATCTCTTCAAAATTAGAATGGAATAAATGGACACTAATGCCTTTATGAGAAATCAAGAAATTATAAAACAGAATCAAAAGAATAAAAAGAAAATAATAACTTTGAAAATAGATCCAGGAGAGATAATTTTAAAATTATTGGACTACCTGAAAGTCATGGTCAAAAAAAGAGTATAGAAATCATCTTTCAGGAAATTATTAAGGAAAACTGCCCAGATATTCAAGAACCAGAGGGCAAAATAGAAATTGAAAGAATCCACCAATAGACTCTTCAAAAAGATCCTAAAAGAAGACACCTAGGAATATTGTAGCCAAATTTCAGAGTTCCTAGGTCAAGGAGAAAATATTGCAAGCAAGTAGAAACAATCTGAGTACTGTGGAAATACAATCGAGATAACACAAGACTTAGCAGTTTCTACACTAAGGCACTGAAGGGCTTAGAATATTATATTCTGGAGGTCAGAGGAGCTAGGATTAAAACCAAGAATCACCCACCCAGCAAGACTGAGTATAATCCTCTGGGGGAAAATGGACATTCAGTGAAATAGAGGACTTTCAAGCATTCTTGATGAAAAAATAAGAGCTGAATAGAAAATATGACTTTTAAATATAAGAATCAAGAGAAGTATGAAAAGGTAAACAGGAAAGAGAAATCATAAGGGACTTATTAAAGTTGAACTATTTACATTCCTCTATTTGTAAAACATGAGACCTTTCTCAGTATTAGAGAAGTTGCAGAAAATAGTAGATAGATAGAAAGATAGATAGATAGATGGCACAGAGTGAGTTAAATATGAAGGGATGATATCTAAAAATAAAATTATGGGGAGAGAGGAATATATTGGGAGGAGAAAGGGAGAGATAGAATGAAGTAAATTATCTCAAAGTTTTCTCAATGGAAGGGAAGAGGGGGGAAGTGAGAAGGAATGAGTGAAACTCACTCTCAATGGATTTGGGTTAAGGAGGGAATAACATACACACTCACTTGGGTATCTTACCCTACAGGAAAGTGAGGGGATAGTGGATGGAGGGGGGAACGATGATAGAAGGGAAGGCAGATTGGGGTCAGGGGTAGTCAGAAGCAAACACTTTTGAAAAGGGACATGATAATAGGAGGAAATAGAAGAAGTGGTTGGGTGAGGCAGGATATGGTTGAGGCAAATACAGTCTTTCACAACATGACCATTATGGAAATGTTTTGCATAACTACACATGTATAACCTATATTGAACTGCTTGCCTTCACAGTGAGAGTGGGTAGATAGGGAAGAAGGGAGAGAATTTGAAATTCAAAGTTTTAAAAACAAATGTTGAAAAAACTGAATTTTAACATGCCACTGGGAAATAAGATATAAAGGCAAAAGGATATAAAAATCTATCTTTCCCTACAAGAAAGTAAGGGGGGGAGGGGATAAGAAGGGATGGTGATAGAAAGGAAGGCAGATGGGGGAAGGGGTAATCAGAATGCATGCCATCTCCAGGTGGGGAGGAAGTAAGAGATGGGGAGAAAATTTGTAGCTCAAAATCTTGTGGAAATGAATGCTGAAAACTAAAAAAAATAAGTTAAGAAAATACTGATACACACAGAATATATTGATACTTAAGACAAAAACCCAGAAGAGAACAACTCCAAAATAACTATAACACTAAAAGAAAAGAATACTTCAATCTATACTGATACTCATTTAATATCAATTTAATAACCTCAGTTAGGGCCAGGGCCTAAAATAAGCAACCAGAAGAAGAGTGTAGACCTATCAGGTTCTTTGTTTGCTGAGTAAAGTCAGAATACCTCTTCCTATGTCAACAAAGCCAGATGGTGCTGACTTCATGGCCATTAATTATGAGACCCTCATCCTGAGCCACTAACTTGAATAGTGGGACATTTTCTTATCTTAATATATTTTTGGACATATGTTATGGTGTGTTAATGGTAAAGAAAACACAGATATTCTGGGCCATAATTTAAATCGACACTTTGTCAACTCTCTTATTGCATTTACCAACTATCGAATTAAGGAAATTCCTTGCTCATACAAAGATTAAGAATTTATGGAGATCATAAATTTTAGTGACACCTTTACCTTGAATTGGGAGGTTTTAAGGTTTAAGTCTTCTCATTTTTTTGTTCAGGCAGTCAGAACTTAGGTTTTGGTTCCCCATACATACAAGCTTGGTAGCTTCATCTCCCTTTAAGGGAATTAAAAATATGAATTTACATATCACCCAACCTGTTTGCCCCCTTTAACCAAACTTTCAGGACATAATACTCAATAAGAATTCTTGAGATTAAAGAAAAAAAAGAGATAAAGTGATGAAAAACAAATGAGATTAGAGAAAAAAAAGAAATGAGAGTTATAGAAAAAAAAAAGAATTGGAAAGGGAATTAACAGCTTAACACAAAGGGTTTGAAACCTTAACTAAGCAACAAACAGTGTGAAAATTGGAAAGTAACAAATAGTAGCCAGTGACTTTGATGAGACAAGAGAAATATTAAAGGATGAAAAAAATATAAGGAAATATAATGTATCTCATAAAAAAAATTCACCTAGAAAACTTTCTGATGGAGTGGGAATTCACAATGCAACATGAGACACACAAGCATGTGTATATGTGTGCATATAGGTGTGTGTTTGTGTCACCCATGCTGTTTAAATTGCTTGACTATACGTCTTTATAGTAGATACTTTTTTCCTCATTTGGGGAGTGTGATTAGGACAAGAGGGAGAGAAGGTAGGTTTTTGATCAATGAATATGCATACATACTAATACACAAATAAATTCATTGGTTTATATATATATATATAAATATATATATATATATTTATATATATATATATATGGAGTCATATACTGCACATAATATTTCCCCTCATCCTCCAAAAATGATTCTTCAGTCTATAAACTGGAAATTAATGGGTTAATATTTATTTCTTACATTGATTATATGTATTTATGCCCAAATAAAATGCCCAATTAAAATTAAAATTAGTTGTATTATGTTAATTATTTTGCTTTTTGAATATGGCCTTTTGTTTTCTTTCCTTATACTTCTCCGCCCTCCCATTTCTTTGAATAACTATGCTTAACTTTTTATTATCAATCTGTTTAAGTCAGGAGGCTGTGTTTCAAGTCATTTGACTTAATTTATAAAGAATAAGAAAGCAAGAACCAAACCAAAATTCATTGTATTTTGTATCTTTAATAAAAGCTAAAAATATTTTTAATTATAGTAAAAATATACTTTAAAATCGACTAATCTAAAATCTAGGAGACTGTTTTAATTCCTAAGTTTTGCTGTTTTTAATCATCTTTTCTCATTTTCCCTATACTTTTTCATTGTTCTTCTGGCCTGGTTTAAGAGTTCATTATTAAGTTTCACTAATCTAGGAGATATCATAAAGAACTTGTTTATATTTCTTGATTGCATATTATTATTATTATTAAATGACTATTTTTTTCTAGCTTCTTAGATGCTTATGTGTCCTCACAGAAATTTGTATGGCAAACTAAAGAAAAGGCAATATATATATATATATATATATATATATATATATATATAAAATTAAGTGAAAATTAAATTTTGGTTTAATGATATTTTTAACTAAAATTTTCATTACATTAATTTATAAAATGAATTACTCAAGAGTCAAAAGTAATGATTTTTATTGCTACAATATTATACACAAAGTTTCTAAAGTAATAAGGCTCAACTTCACCTTTTCTTGATTTTTAAAATGTGTATGAGTTCACAGATTTTCCAGCAGATGGCAGCAATTGTTCATTAATTGGTTTAGGTTTTTCTAAAATTAAATGAATCCATGTACATTAAGTATAATCTTATAAAGTAATATAGAAAACATAGAAATACCCTATTAAAGGCAAGATTTTTTTAAAATAAAGTAATGATGTGAAGTGTCAGAAATTAAGTTGAATAAAATTTTAGAAAGATATAAATGTAAAAAAAACGTTATAGAAACATTTCTACCTATGCTGTGTCTCCACTATCATTAAGCAATACTTTTGTATTAAGTGAAACCACTGTACTTTTCAAATCACTTAGACAATTGCAAAATTGGACCTGCCTTTTATGACATAGTGAATGGAAAGCCTTCTTTGTATAAACTAGAAAAGATTTTAGGCAGCTAGGTTTCTCAGTGGATAAAGTGCCAGGGAAGATAGCACAAAATAGTTGCTACAATTTTTTTAAATGTATATCAGGCCTTTCATGCTGTGTCTTCCCTGGGATCATAGGCCAAATGACAAGTTTTTATATCAAAGGCTATGGAATCTATACTTTCTAGAATGGTTGGAAAAATTCATACCCTTACTATCAATGTTCCTGTTTTCCCATAAGCTAACTTTAACTATTTCATTTAGTTTTTATCTTTAAAAATACTTTGGGAATAAAGTAAACTCTATAGCTTCCTTGCTTTGTATTCTTATTATCACTGAGTAAAACAGCTTTCTATATGGTTATTTTTTAAAAATTCCTAAAGAAATTTTTAGTTATACAGTATCCTTTGACACCTTAGTCATTGTTAACCAAGAACTGGAAACAAAGTAGAAACTTGTTGATTGGAGAATGCTAAAGAAATCATGATACATCAATGTGATGGAATATTGCTCTGCTATAAGGTATGAGGATCATGAAAAAGGAATCAGCGGAGAGGAAGATTTACATGAATTGATGCAGAGTGAATTAATTACAAAGAGAAAAACACAGTGACTAAAATCACAAAAATGAAAACTGAATTTTGTATACCTATAATTATATGTATTTATATTGGTTTATATAATGATATACAGTGAGGAAAAATTTGTACTTGTATTAAGATGACCTGAGTTCAGACTTCACCTGTTACTTATTACCTGCCCATAACATTCCACAGATGGCTTAATCTATATTGGTCTACAAATTTTTCATGAATAAAATATGAAACCTGAGGTATAGCAAAGTGGAAGTGGGCTGGGCCCATAACACAGAGGTCAATGGATTGAAACCATCCTCTGCTAAAAGGGTTTCTTCTTTAACTATACTGAAAAATATTGGGGCAGCTAGGTAATGCATTAAATAGAACACCTATCCTGGAGTCAGAAGAATCTGAGTTCGAAACTGGTCTCAGATAATTGACACACTTATTAGCTCTGTGAACTTGGGCAAGTCACTTAAACGCAATTGCCTTGCCTTCCCCACTCCAAAAAAATTAAAATATGAAAGCTAGATAAAATATTCTCTGAGAACCTTCAAATTCTAAGTCTTTTGATTATGAGACTAATTACAATCTATATTCAGTCTTTATTCTGAACTCTAGTTAATGTAGAGGAAGATAGATGTTAAATGCTAAGCATCAATAAAAACTTGACATTTGGTTTAGTCAGTAATGAGATGACAGAAACAATAGATATGGTAATGTTTACGAGACTCTTGCAACTTCTATCTCATCTCCCTAAAGTTATATGGAATCTCATTACTCAAACTTCTGAAGTATAATGAGAAAGCAATTTAAATACTTGCAAGCATTTTTTTTATCCATTCCATCCCTGCCTGAGATTTAAAAAAAAAGATAATAAAGATAAAAATGAGGCTAAAAATAATCACCACCATAATATTATAAAACAGGGATTGACTAAATATAGTGAAATATATTGCTTTGATCATGGCAAAGGACACACAACATATTTTTTTTTCCAGAAGAGGCTGCCATGTTTAAAGTCTAGGAAAAAAGTGAGTATCTTGGATTAGAGAGTATTCAGCAGGGGTAAAGTCTGCAGAAACCTGGAAGGGAAACACATTATTTGGTTACTAGGTGACAGATATCATGGTGTAGATAGAAAACAGATTGAAAGAGGTTAAGAAAATGTATGATATGTAAATGGGGTATCAATGTATCTGCAAATTGAAGCATGAGGAATATAATCCAAATATTATATTTTCTAAACTAGGTCCAGGCATTACCATAGCAAGACCCTTTTACTCTGGTCTTCATACTCATATCTCCCTCCCCAACACCCAGATCTACCACATTCCCTATGAGAACCTTGACCATGTGGTCTTATAGGTGAATCTCCACAGTGTCTTTCCCAGAATGGCATCCTCTCGCCCTTCTTTCCATTTTGCCTTTATTTGTTATTTTCCTGCATTGGGATATAAGCTTTTTGTGGGTCAGAGAATTATTGGCTTGGTTGTCTTTGCATTCTTAGCACATAACAATAGTACCTAATAGAGAATAAGCTCTTAATACACTCTATCTATTTCTATTATCTTCCTATGCATCACTTTTTTCTATCTATAATATAATCTATGATTTTAGCTAATTTTGAAAAATGTAAAATTTGTTGAAAAGCAAAATTAAATGTCTGTATGGATTCTGAGAAAAAATTTTACTTATTTGATAAATTATCTCTATTCTCTTATTTTATTTTTCTTTCTCTATGGTTTTTTTTTTTCCATTTTCCATTTTTCTATTTTGGTTTTCAAACCTACCCATTTTTTAAAGTGTTTCTCTAGATCTGGGAACTGATGGATTAATACAAGGAACTACTTAGCCAGTTTCATGTGTCAACTGGTCATAGGTCAACGATTTAAATGTGGAGGCAATTTTAAGGGTCATTTATTCCAATCCTCTAATTTTATAGGCAAAGAACTGAGATTAAAATTGTTATGTGCCTTTCTCATGATAATTTTTCAGATAGGGAAACTAAGGCCCAAAGTAGTCATATCTGTAATCAGCATCACAGTGACAGAGTCTAAATTTGTATTCATGTCTGTTGGATCCAAACTAATTTTTCAGCTATACCCTGTTTCCTCTTCAACTATAGCAGACATAAGACAAGTTCTTCCCTAAATGTAGTTATAAGCTTCAGAGGTATGGTGAAAGATAATCATTAGAGGTGGCAGAATGAAGTAATAGCACTTAAATTTCTATTCCATCAGCCAAAAAGAATATTACTACATAGATTGACCCTAGTACGATCATTCAGTTCATATATTAGATTATCACATAAAACACTAAAGTAATATGAGGAAAAAGTGAAAGTTTACAATATGGATTCAGCTCCCTCACTTAAAAATATGCTTCCAATTTTCATGTGCCTCATTAAATTGACATAAAGTTTAAGATGCCTAATTTTCACTAAACTAACTTGCACAAAACTACACATGGCTTTAAAAATTCTTTAAACAGGGGGCTGAGCCAAGATGGCGGAGTAGAAACAGCTCATCCAAGCCATTCTGCCCCCAGGTTCCCCCGAAACTATGTAAAAGGGGACTCTGAACAACTTCTGGAGCCCCAGCACCCACAGAATGACACAGAGAAGCTAACCTCCCACTGAGGACAGCCCAGTAGCCCTGCAGAAAGGACCAGCACAGCAGTCTGGGAGCCGGCAGTGCGCAGAGCGGGGAGTCGAGCTGAGTGGAGCCCAGGTCCCCGTAAGCTGAGGTTTTAGCCCCAGGGTGGCAGGGCCAGCAGCCGGCTGGAGGAACCCCAGAACACCAGCAGCTATGGCAACTCCAGAATCACAAACATAAACATGCCTTGGACAAAGTAAGAGGTTAGGGTCCTATGGACTTTGGGACCAGTATTTGGGGAATGCATTGGCTCCCTCCCCTGGGGGCTAGAAGCAGCTGAGGAGACATGCCATTTTGTAGTTTTCAGAGGCAGCTCCAGCTCCTGGCCTTCGAACTGTAGGGAGATCCAGCAATCAGTCTTGGGGGGTAATCACTCTTGCTTTAACCTCCCTGGATCTGGATTCTGATCTAGGGTGGAAGTTGTGGGTGGGTTTACAGCTTGCCAGAAACAGAAGTTGCCCCCCATACGTTCGGGACAAAAATTCCTCTATCTGGCCTTAAAGCCAAAGTGTGGCAACAAGGCCCAAAGTCAAGCAATCAAGTGGCAACATGCCAAGGCAAAGGAAACAGAAAAATGCAACCCTAGACTCCTATTTTGGGGGCATAGAGCGGGAAAAGGACTGTGAGGTCAGAAGTCCTGCTCAAAAAGCCCCAGGGGAAAACATGAGTGGGTTGCAGGCCATAGAGGACCTTAAGGAGGACTTTAAAAATCAAATAAGAGAAGTGGAGGAAAAATTAGAAAGAGAAATGAGAAGGATGCAGGAAAAGTAGGAAATGAGGGTCAACAGCCTGACTGAGGAAACAACACCTTAAAAAATAGACTAGCTCAAATGGCAAAGGAGGCCCAAAAGGGCAATGAGGAGAAGAATGCCTTAAAAGTCGAATTTGCCAGATGGAAAAAGAATCTCAAAAGTTCACTGAGGAGATTCATTCCTTCAGAGTTAGACTGGAGCAAATGGAAGCTAATGACTTTATGAGAAATCATGATGCTGTTAAGCAGATACAAACAAATGAAAGATTAGAAAGCAATGTGAAATATCTCATGAGAAAAACCACTGACTTAGAAAATAGATCCAGGAGAGACAATTTAAAAATTATTGGACTACCTGAAAGCCATGATCAAGAAAGAACCTAGAAATCACCCTTCAAGAAATTCTCAAGGAAAACTGCCCTGATGTTTTAGATCCAGAGGGCAAAATAGAGGTTGAAAGAATCCACAGATCACCTCCTGAAAAAGATCCCAAAAAGAAAACTCCCAGGAATATTATAGCCAGGTTCCAGAATCCCCAGATCAAGGAGAAAACACTACAAGCAGCCAGGAAGAAACAATTTCAATATTGTGGAAACACAATCAGAATAGCCCATGACCTGGCAGCTTCTACACTGAGGGATCGAAGGGCATGGAATATGATATTCCAGAGGGCAAAAGAGCTGGGAATGAACCCAAAGGTCACCTACCCAGCAAAACTGAGTATTTTGTTTCAGGGGAAAATATGGTCATTCAGTGGAATAGAGGACTTTCAAGCATTCTTGAGGAAAAAACCAGAGTTGAATACAAAATTTGACATGCACACACAAGAAACAAGAGATGCCTGAGAAGGTAATCAGGGAAAAGAAATCAAAAGGAACTTATCAAAGTTGAACTATTTACATTCCTATATGGAAAAGCAATAACTATGACTGATGATATCTTTCTCACTATGAAAATAATGGAAGAAGGGTGTGTGGTCATATGAATACATATGTGAATGTGTGTGTATATGATTACAGTTATATATGGATAGAGGACATAGGTTGAATTTGTTGGGAAGGGAGAATACACAAGGGATGAAATTATGAGGTGAGAGAGGAAAGTGGCAAGAGGAGATGGGGAGAGACAGGGTAGGGTAAACTATCTCATGTAGAAGAAGCAAGGGGAAGTGGTTGCAAGGGAGGGGGAGAATAGGAAGGAAAAAAGGCAAAACCACATTCTCATTGAATTTGGTTCAGGGAGAGAATGACATACATACTAAATGGGATATCTCAACCTGCAGCAGAATAAGGGGAAGGGGGATGAGAGGAGGGATGATGGATGGGAGGGCATCCTTGGGGGGAGGGGAGGTTGGAAGTACCCACTATAGAAGAGGGACAGGATCATGTAGGGAATGGACCAGGTGGGGGGTGGGACGAGTGAGAGGGAATTATAAGCAGCCTTGTACAATGTATTTACTATGATAATGTTTTGCATAGCTAGACATGTACAAGGTATACTGAATTACTTATCTCCCCAGAGGGAATGGGTGACAAGGGAGGAAGGAAATGGATCTGAAATTCGAGGTCTTAACATTAAATGTTTCAAATATATAAAAATACTATTATTTATACCCTTTTGCTTATAATTGGGAGATAAGATGTGAAGGCATTGGGACACAAAGATTCACCTTCCTCTAACGGAAAAGTCGAAGGGGGTATGGGAGAAAGTATGGGAGAGAGCAGATTGGAGGAAGCAATATCTTGTGGGACTGCTATTCTGGGAGGTGGGGTAGGGGAATAACGGGGGGGGGGGAAATGATTGTAACTCAAAATCTGGCAGAAATGAATGATGTAAAACAGAAGTTAATAAAGCATTTGTTTAAAAAATAAAAAAAAACATACCAATGACATAAGAATATCAAAAACAACATAATGTCATCTAAAATATAACCATTTTCAGGGAGACAGTTTGAGCCCACTCTTTTGGCCTGGCTTAATCATGTAGCATTTCTTCAAATAGAACTAAATATGACCAAAATTAAATGAGGTGAATTAAAACATCTTATTGGTCATTTGATGTCATCAGACTATAGGGATCTACTGACAAATGCATTAATTAGCTCCTTTATCTCATGGAAACTCTCCCCATTTAAGTCCAAATATCCTTTCAAATCAGTAAGTGTAAAATTCTTGACATACAACATGGAAATTATAGTCTAAAAAGCCATGGAGATTAATTCAAAGGTCACATTGAACCAATAAGTGAAGGCAGTACTTTCAAGAACCATGATATCTTCAAGGCAAGACATAGAGCATGAACATGTTAAAGAGAAGGCTATGGCTGAATGTGTTAAGGGATTTATTGGTAATTTCATTTTCCTCCTTTTTTATTAGAATCACTAAGAATTTACCTATTTTTTTAGTTTTTCTTAATAATCTTCCTAGCTTTATTAATCGACTTAATTTTTTTCCTTTTTAAATTTTAAAAACTCTTCTTTTACTTTTAGAATTTCTACTTTGGTGCTCTTTTGGGCTTTTTGATTTGTTGCTTTCCTAGTCTTTTTAAGTTGCATGTCTAATTAAGTAATCAATTCTTTCTCTTCTTTTGATGAAAATGTTTAGATATAGAAATATTATATTTGGAACTTTGCATGCATTGCAAAAGTTTTGGTATATTGTCTCACCATTTTATTTGATAAATTTGTCTATTGTTCAACTTGTTCTTTGACTTGCCAATAGTTTTTTTTTTATCACACTAAATAAAGACTACAGATGATTATTTAAAAAAAAATTCTTTAAACAAAGGCAGAGCCAAGATGGCAGAGCGAAAGCAGGAACTCACCTGAACTCTTCTGTGAATTCCTTCAGTAACCTCTAAAAAGTGAATCTGAATGGATTTTAGAGTGACAGAATCGATCGGGAAATGGAGCATGGCAGATTTTCAGTCAAGGAAGGTGTGCACATGGGACATGGCAGGGGAAGCATGGAACAGGGGCTGCAACAGTGTAGACCTGAGACCCAACCAGAGTGGAGCCTGAGTGAACCTAGGTGAGTTGATTCAGCCACCACAGGGTCAATTCCCAGACCTCTCACCACAGCATGGGAATCTGTTGGAGGTGGGTAAGAGAAAGCACAGGGCCCATGGCAGCAGCATCTAATTCTGGCGCTACCAACCCATAGCTAAATGTTTAAAAAGCAACTACCTGAGCTGCCAGGAGCCAAGTAGGTGGAGAAAATCCTAGCTGCTCCACTCTCTCCCTCCCAATATTCTTTCCAGAGAATATTGCCTCAGGGTAAAATCCTGAAATAGCCCAACCCTAGGCAATCTTGAGAATCCTAGAGGAAGGGTGTGGGTTGGCTGTGCCAAGGCTAAGATGCAGGGAGGGGAGCTGTCCCAACAAGCTCCATCTCAGCTGACCAGCAGGAGATCCTGAAACCCAGGGTGGTGGAACCAGAAAGCACTAATACCAGAACCCTTGGTGTGCCTTCACACCACCAGGGGAACTGGCAGACACCTGCCCTGCTGGCCACCAGCAGCTGAGCCTGCCTATGTTTCAGCCTAGGGGCTGGGAGGTAGAATCCTGAAGCAGCCAGACCACCCCTCCCCCACACCTTACACTTTGAGCTTCAGGGTAAACTTGAGGCAACTCAGAAAACCCTGGCCTTGGCCTCAGTCTAGACACCCAGAACACAGTTCACAAAGTGAGCAATCAGACCTCTAACTCCCAGAATAAGAAGTGTGGGTCAGAGACCTCTATACCCCAGAAGCAGAAATCCAATTTAAAGGTCAGGAAATAGGCAATCACAATGGCAAAGAAGCAATTTCCAAGAATGAAAATGATTGAATCCTTTTATAGTGAGTGAGAAGAACCAAATTCACAAGAGGCCAGCTTCCACTCTATACCCAACTCTGAAACCTCTACTGGGAATATGAACTGGTCTCAGGCTCAGAAAATATTCTTGGAAGAGCTCAAAAAAGATTTTAAAAGCCAAATTAGAGAGGTAGAA
This sequence comes from Gymnobelideus leadbeateri, assembly GCA_011680675.1. NCBI lineage: Eukaryota > Metazoa > Chordata > Mammalia > Diprotodontia > Petauridae > Gymnobelideus > Gymnobelideus leadbeateri. Next base: position 279,311 of record WOXC01000008.1, on the reverse strand, counting down.
GACAAACTGACTAATTATTTTAAAATTACACTTTCCAAAATAGAAAAGAAAATTACTGAAGAAAACAGTTCTTTAAAAAGAAAAATTTGTGAAATTGGAAAAGAGGTACAAAATCTAACTAGAGAAAAGAACTCCTTAAGAACAAAATCTAAACATATGAAAAAGGAACTTCAAAAGTTAATCTAGGAAAATAATTAGCTAAAAATTAGAATCAGTCAACTTGAAGCCGATAACTCTACGAGGCATCAAGAATAAGTCAAATAAAACCTAAAGAATGAAAAATTAGGAGAAAATGTAAAATATCTCTTTGGAGAAACAACTGACCTGGAGAACAGATACAGGAGAGATAATCTAAGAATTATTGTTCTACCGGAAAGCCACAAGGAAAAAAAGAGCCTGGACAATATCTTCCAAGAACTCATCAAGGAAAATTGCCCTGCTGCCCTAGAACTAGAGCATAAAATAGTTATAGAAAGAATATACTAGACACCTTCTGAAAGAGATCTCAAATTGAAAACTCTAAGAACTATTGTAGCCAAATTCCAGAACTATCAGATTAAGGAGAAAATACTGCAGGCAGCAAGAAAGAAACAATTCAAATATTGTGAAACTACAGTTAGGATCACACAGGACCTAGTAGGTTCTACATTAAAAGATCAGAGGGATTGCAATATGATATTCTGTAAGGCAAAAGAACCTGGACTACAACAAAGCATCAACTATCTAACAAAACTAAACATAATCTTTCAGGCAAGAAGATGATCATTCAATGAAATAAGGGACTTCCAGACTTAAAAGCCAGAGATCAGTGGAAAATTTGTTCTCCAAATATAAGAATCAAGAGAGACATAAAAAGGTAAACAGGGAAAACATGCACATACATACCCCCCCCCACACACACAATTTGCTATTTAATAAAACCCATCTGTTTACCTTCCTATATGGGAAGCTGATACCTGTCAACATTGAGAATTGTATAATCATCATTCCATATGAAAGGGTCATACAATCATAGAGGTTGTGGATAAAAACTAACCAAAATGATGATAAAAACCCTATTAAAGGGAGCAAAGGAATTGTAATGTGAGAAGAGGAAAGGAGGAGGCAGAAAAGGATAAGTTATGCCACACAAAGAGGCATAAAATCATATTATAGTAGATGGAAAGAAGAGAGGGAGATGAACATTTTATAAGCTTTACTCATTGGTTTTGGTTCAAGATGGGAATAACATAATCAGTTAAGTATAGGATTCTAACATGAAAAGACACAAAAAACCTATTATACCAGAAGGAAAGAAGGTAGAGAGAGTGGCACTGTATGAGATTTATTCTCATTGGTTTTGACTCAAAGAGTGAATGATATACCTTGTTAAATATAAAAATCTACCATACCCTACAGGCACTAGGAGGGGAAAGGAGAAAGAAAAAGTTCAGTTGTGAGAAGGGAGGGAAGAAGCAGTAAAAGGGAAGGGTAGGAAAAGGGAGGAAGGTTGATAGGGAAGGCATACTGAGGCAGGTAGTGGTCAAAAGGAAAACTCTTAAGGAGGTGAAGGGAAAAATCAGAAATAAAAACATAAATGGGGGAGGGAAATGGGATGGAGGGAAAGACACAGACAGTAAACATAACTGTGAATGTGAATAGCACATTGATAGCAGAATGGATTAAAAAACTATCATCCTACAATACTCTGTCTACAAGAAACACATTTGAAACAGGGGGATCCACACAGGATAAATATAAAAGATTGGAACAGAACATATTATGCTTTAGATAAAGTATAAAATATTAGTGAATCCACCTGACAAAACAAACCCAGGACCTATATGAACACAACAATGAAGCACTTTTCACACAAATAAAGTCAGATCTAAATAACTGAAAAAAAAATCATTGGCTCATGGCTAGGTCAAGGTAATATAATGAAAATTACAATTTTACCTAAAATAATTTACATTTTAGTGCCATACCAATAAATCTACCAGAAATTTATTTTACAGATCTAGAAAAAATAGTAACAAAATTCATCTGGAAGAACAAACATCCAGAATATTAAGGGAGCTAATGAAAAGAAATTCTAGGAAAGGTGGCCTTGCCATACCAGATCATAATCTGTATTATAAAGTAGCAGTCATCAAAACTGCTTGGTACTGGCTGAGGTATAGAGTAGTGGATCAGCACAATTGATTAGGTACACAAGACATAGCAGTCAATGACTATAGTGATCTACTGTTTGATAAACCCAAAGACCCCAGCTTTGGGGATAAGAACTCATGATTAAAAAAAAAACTGCTGAGAAAACTGGAAAATAGCAGAAATTATGCATAGATCAATATCTTTATACCAAAATAAAAATCTAAATGGGTGCACGATCTAGATATAATGGCTGAAACTGTAAGCAGTCTGGGAAGCAGGAATAGTTTACCTGTCAGATTTATGGAGAAGGGTGAAATTTATGACCAAAGAAGAGTTAGAGAGCATTATAAAATGCAAAATGGATAATTTTGATTACATTAAGTAGAAAAATTTTTGTACAAATAAAGTTATTGTAACCAAGATTAGGAAGGAAGTGGAAAATTGCAAAAGAATTTTACAACCAGTGTGTCTGATAAAGGCCTTGTTTTTAAAGAGAATTGAGTACAATTTATAAGAATACAAGTCATTCCCCAATTGATAAATGGTCAAAGGATATGAACAGGCAGTTTTCTGAGCATGATATTAAAGATATATATATATATATATACATATATATATATGTATGTATGTATATATATATACATACATATATATAAATGCATATTTTAAAAATGCTCTAAATCATTATTAGAGAAATGAAAATCAAAATAGCTCTGAGGTACCACACCTCACCAGTCAGATTGGCTAAGATAACGAAAATGTCATGCTATAAATATTATAAATGCTATAAAAATGTGCATATCCTTTGACCCAGCAATAACACTCTTAGGGCTATATGCAAAAGAGATCATAAAAGTGGGAAAAGGACCCATATGTACCCAAATATTTATAGCAGCTCTTTTTTTGTGGTGGCAAAGAACTGGGAATCATGTTATCCAGTATCAAACCTTTAAAAGTTTACTTCTATGCTGTTTCAACATATAAATTGTATAGTAGTACAATAATAATTGCATATAGTTTATAACTAATAATATATTATTTAGGGAACAATTCATTTCAACATGAATAAATATAAATTGACCTAAGAAAAAAGAGGGACAAATTGCTATTCTCTACATCTGTGATCTCAGATTTGTTATTTATTTTTTCAATCACATGCCCCATCCATAAAAATGTTCCCTAAATAATATACTATTATTGTACTAGTATACAATTTATATGTTGAAACAACATAGAAATAAACTTCAAAAGTTCAATACTGAAATAAATGATTGTTAAATATTTTATTTATATTAATTCTAGTAAGTCAACTCACTGAAGGCTATGAATAACATCATCAAAAATGATTATTAGTTAAACTAAAAAGGAAAAAGAGAGGAAAGAAGAAAGAAAGCAAAGGAAAAGAAGGAATAAAGAAGGAAAGAAAGAGCGAAGGAAAGAGAAAAAGAAAAAGAAGGGGAGAAAGGATGACACATTATAATTTAAACAACTTGTGGTTAATTTAGGATATGAACAAGAATCATGCAGTAAAGGTAGATATGAGAATGATCCATAATTGTACTCAGGTAATGGTTGATGGAATGATGGAAATAGGAAATACATTCAGGCAAAATTTCCCTAGTTATTTTCTTCAGCAGACTAAATTTGCAGAGTTGACCAAATAACTGACTAGCATAGAGAAAAATTATCCTGCAGTATTAGCTGATTAAAAAAAAAATTGCAGAATGTGAGAACCTTGAAAAAGGAGACTATTTACTTTCCTTTTTTATATTCCAAGAACCTGACAATTCTCAAAATGGAAAAGTTTTTTTTTCAAGAAATGTGTTTATCTATGTGTTTATCTATCTATCCACCTATCTACCAATCTATTTCGATGTCATTAACATAATTCAAATGGAAATTGGAAGAGGAAATAAGAATTCCTTATAATCTTGGTTCACGATGCTTTTAATGAACTTTTGCAAAATGAACAACCTTTTTGAGAAAAGATGCTTTGATTTTTGGTTTGCTGTATAAGTTAATACATTAACTCCAGCAATTACAAATAACTATAAAACTAAAATGAATATTAAAAATACATGCAAAGTATAAATTAGTTTGGAATTTAATTTGTTGTTGTGATTTTGTTTTCTATGAGAAGAAAAATTATCTCTGAAGTGGAAAATATAGGAAAACAAAGTCTAATTGGGTGTTAACATAGCTAAGATAAACATGATTACAGTAAAAGAAGTCCTAATGATTTAATTTGTTCAAGTCATCTGGCCCAGATAAAATACATTCTCATGTAATGTAAGAACTTTTCATTGGGATTACTAATTTGAGGGACTATGAACTATGGGAGAAGGATGTAAGGAATGGAGAAGGGTAAATGTCCATTTTTTTACAGGCACTAGAATGGAATGTATAAATCAGAAACTACTAAACTTTATTTTAATTCATAATAAAACTAAAGGGAGAACTAGTGATTATCTAGAAAATATAGCAAAGCTTATGAAAGGTCAGCATGGCTTCATCAATAACAGATTATTCTTTTTTTTTTTTTAGTGAAACAAGAACCATTTTTTGATGGCCATGTTTTATTCATCCTTTTCTTTAAACAGATTAACCAAAGATACAGAGAGTATTCAATAAAATAAAATAGGTGCAATGAATTTTCAAGAGACTGAGAGGCCACATGCTACATTTAATCTAATTTTATTCATTCTTGCTTTGGGATGGGGAATAGATCATTCAGTAAAAACATATAGTAAAAACAAAATATGTCTTACCATATACAACTTTTAACCTACAATAATGACGTACTTTAATTATGTCCATGCATACAAGTCTAACATTACAACTTTTTTAAAAATAAGCACTATTAAGACTTCTAGGAGCATTTTATAATAAAGTAATTCCTAATTTTTCTTTTTAGATAGATCAAGCACCTCCAAAATGCAAATTCATATACACAGTAAGAGCTTTACTTAAAATGTAAATTAAGTAAATTGAGTACATGGACAGCCTCAGAACAAGCTGACATTATAATATTGAGCTAGGTAGGCAACAAACCATAGTGCCAAATGGAAAAACTTTATTTGCAAATAAATTTCCAAGAACTAAGTTAACTTTCTACAATTAAATACAGAAAATATACTGATTTGCTAAGATAAATAAGATGTGGTGTATTAACACTTCGGCAGAAAGAATGCATACCAGAACTCTTATATATAGTGAATGATTTTTATTAAGCAGTTGCTATAATAGCACTGGCTAAATAGAACTGCATATTGTGAAACACTATGGGTGGTACGTGTTTTGCCACATACTTCTGTTTCCTTGAGGTAGATAACACATGTGTAGCAAATTTGGTATTCATTTTCAGTCTCTGCTGGTATCATGTGTTTTAAGAAATGTGTATAGTATGAAAAACTTGAAAATACTCATGAATGAAAAGTGTTTTAAGAAAAAAAACCAGATATTTTCATCCAATTATATATAGTCTCACTGTATAAATTTCAAGGCAAGATTTTTTTCCTATAAAACTGATAACCGTTTTACTGAGAGAATGGTTTTACTTGTCTTGGTTCATTTCTTTTGTCTCCTCCTGCATTGCATTATTTTGCTCTATTCTTTAATTTTGTGTGCAAATGACATGCTGGTTTAAAATGAAAACTATTTTATGTATAGAAAGTAATTCTGGATTAAAAAAAAACAATAAGAGATTATTCTAATACTAATGTTTTTGGCTTTTGTTCCCCACAACTGTATGATTTTAGGAATGCTGTAGAATATTTTACTTAGATTTTAGAAAAAAATGTATCATTTTATAAACATCTTTTGTTATGTTCGTAGAACAAGTAGAGAAATGTGAAATGGATAAATACACAGATATTTATATAGAGAACTGATTGAATGTCTTGAAGTAAAAACTAATGATTAATGGTTTCCTGTCAACTTATAACCAGGCCTGAACTAGAGTACTACAGCAATTTGTGCTTTATTCTATATTATCCTATTAATGATTTATATAAAATATGACATAGCTCCCAAATTTACAAATAACCATAATACTGGGAGGGATTAATAACATGTTATTGATATGCTAGAATTCTGAACTAAGTGTAAGATGAAATTTAGTAGGCATAAATGTGAAATATTATGCAGAGGTTAAAAAAAGTAAAATACACAATTACAAAAGAAATATGGCTAGACAACACTTCATCCTAAAAAAAAAAAAAAGAATATATCTGTTTGTTTGGTTTTTTTATGGCCTTCAAACTGATTTCAAAACCAGCAAAATAAAGTAAATTTAATGTTATCTTAGGTTGGTTAGAGAGCCGTGGTATGCAGGCTTAGGGAAATGATCAGCCCGTAATACCCTGTCTTGATCATATCAAATCTGGAATAACAGGTTTATTTCAAGGTGCCATATTTAGGAAGGGTATTGAAAAGCTGGAGAATATTAAGAGAAGACTAACCAGTGTTGTGAACAGTCCACTGATCTCAGGGAATTGTGGGGATTGGAGCAGCAAGTGGTAGTAGGAATTGAGTGAATCACAATACTATCTTGTGATTTAATTCTTGTGCTAACTCAGTTTCCTTTCTAATATAGATCTTGTCCAAATTTAGTTTTATGATTAAAACATTATTCAAATGTGAGAACTGAAATAAAACCTTATTGTTTGCACCTAGGCCAGCATGGATGGGCAACTGGTCCATCTCTACCTCTGTTTAGGACCCCTTAACTATGGACCTAGTTTATACTGACCAGAAACTGTGTCAAATCTAAAGATCATAGATATCAAGCAACCCATATGTCTTATCTGAAAACTGGTCCCATATTGATCAATCATTTAAAGTTTCCAGATTTCTTTGATTGCATACAGACACTGTGGAGAAGTGGAATGCCTCTTTTCCTGACTTCAGGTAATTGCACTCATTGTTTCCTTCTCACAAATTGGAAAGTCCCTAATCTTTTCTCCAATTAGAAATACAATTACCAAATATTTACTTTGATTTTATTTGATTATTTTGAATGTATAAAAATCTGTTGCTCCCTGTATTTGTGGTTCAGTGCCAAAGCTGTGGAAGGTGACTGGTCCTAATCTGTTAAGTAATAGGCATTCATTCCTTAATAAATTGATATACTATACCATAAAATAATACTTGGCTACTTGAGAGTTATGTTGGATGATATGATACAAGAAGAATATTCTTATCCTCATAATTTCCAGGAATTATATAGTTGAATTTGATTTTGGAAGCAAAGCAGATGATAAGAGTAGATATAAGAAGAAAGTTCTAGGACCTTGGGCATGGTCTTAATGGTTTGTTTGCTTTGCATTTCTTTCCTATTCACATTAATCTACTGGTCTATATGCATTTAAGAGATTAAAACTAGCTATTACACATTGAATTTTTAACCAGCCTCAGAATGTTTCCAAGTAACGTATTAATGTATTTTGTTGTGTCTAACGAAGTTATCCTTTTATTTAAAGAACTGTTTGAGAAGAATAGGTGGTTTAAATACTAAGAAAAGATTGACCCTAGTTTTCCATAAATTATATACTAATTAGGTCCTATAATTAATCTCCAAGCCCTTAATTTACACAGGATAACAGTAATAAAGCGAACAAAGATACTATAAAGTATAGCAGTAAGAAAACATAAATATAAGACAGATTTACTATAATTGTATAGAATTCCTTATGGAAAATGGCATTATTATATGATTCCTGATCATTTTAAATTATAGGATAAACCAAACAGTGTTTACTTGATGTATGATTCATTGAATGTAAGGGTTGAAATATTTAATTATCATCAAGGCTTTAATCACTCATGCTAGATTCAATAAGTGCAATTTTCAGAATCACCACAAGATGGAGATGTTGTCTGTATAGGTATCAATGCCAGGTAGGCAATATTTTAATGGTAAAAAAAAAATTAAACTATGGAGTTTGCTTTAAAAATGGAAATGTTTCACCAAAATGTGCAGCTATGAAAAGTTAAAATGTATGAAAAACAAATGAAGGCCTTTAAATGTAAAACAGTTGTTTACACACTTAGCTGTTGATCATTTTTCCTACAGACATTAATTACATAAACATTTTTTACTTGAATACCAGAGTCCATCCAGCCTAAGATATAATATTAAACAGCATAGTATCATGGTTTTAGAGTTATAAAATGTCTTAAATACCATTTAGTGCAACCCTATTATTTGAATGTCGAGGAAATTGAGAATTGGTATTAAGTGACTGGTGAAATCATAAAGGTAATAAGTAGCACAGGCAGAATTTCCATACTGGTCCTCTTACTGAAAAGCTATAACTCTTTCCACTGAGCAACATTTCATCTCAATTCGAGAGCTCAAGGAATTCCCTTACAAAAAGCTAGTTTCTGCTTAGATCACTACAATGTAAATATCTCAAATAAATGAAACCTGTTTCCTTTAAAATTGTATGGGTAAACAACCTTGCTTGAAGGAGCCAAGATGGCAGAGTATAGCCAGCAACCCAGCTGAGTTCTCTCAAGATTCCCTATAAACAACTTTAAAATAACCCTCCACATCAAATTTTGGAGTGGCACAGCTTACAAAAGGAAAGAGTGAGACATTCTTCCAGCCTGAAACAACTTGGGAGGTCAGCAGAAGAGGTCTATGTTAACAAGTTGGGGCCTGGCACACAAATGGTGGGACTTAAAGGAAGCAGAAATAGCATCAGAAGATTTGGAATCTCTCAATCGAGAGACCAAAAGGGGGTAGGACAACTCAAATGGCATCATATTTGTAAATTACTTAGCACAGTTCCTAATATTTAGAAGGTACATAGAACATGATTGTTTCCTTCCTTCCTTCCTTCCTTCTTTCCTTCCTTCCTTCCTTCCTTCCTTCCTTCCTTCCTTCCTTCCTTCCTTCCTTCCTTCCTTTCTTTCTTTCTTTCTTTCTTTCTTTCTTTCTTTCTTTCTTTCTTTCTTTCTCTTTCTTTCTTTTTCTTTATTCCTTTCTCTCCCTTTCTTTCTCTCTCTCCTTCTTTCTGTTTCTTTCTCTCTCTCTTTCTCTTTCTTTTTTTCTTTCTTTCTTTCTTTCTTTCTTTCTTTCTTTCTTTCTTTCTTTCTTTCTTTCTTTCTTTCTTTCTTTCTTTCTTTCTTTTTCCTTTCTAAGTAATTAATTCAATAGGAGACAGGAAAGGTTTTATGTACAGTGAGGCACTCAAACTGATCCTTGAAGGAAATTAAGGCTTCCAAAGGTTGAGATAAGAAAGAACATTCAAGGCATGGAAATAGTCTTTAAAAGTCAAAGAAGGAAGAAATGGAATGCTTAAATTAGTAGATTGAAATATCCCTGCTTTTCCCAGAGCAGATCTTCCTAGGATATCTCCTTAGTCATGCAAAGTTGATAATATTCTTTAAATTATATTTTTAAAAATTTACAATAATTAATGAAATACCTATTAGGATGAATGCTTTACAAATATTATACCATTTTGTTCTCACAACAACCCTAAGAGATAGGTACTATTTCTAATCCCAAATTAATAAATGAGAAAAATGAGGGAGACAGAGGCTAAGTAACTTGTTTAGTGTCACATAGCTAGTAAATGTTTGTAAACAAATCTGAACACACATTTTCCTGATTCCAAGTCTAGGGTTCTGTTAATTGTCCCACCTCACTTTCACCAGGATCTTCTACCTGACTTCTACCTTATTCTGTGTTTTTAAAAAATTTTTGATTCTCTAAATTGGTGTATTGGCACCTATTCCTAGATGTTTGGCTACCAAAGGGGGAAAAAGTATTTTCCTTATAAACTGCAATCTGTTATTATTATGAAATTATTATTATTATCAAATGCCCAAACAAAATGAAACCAGAAAACTTACATATGATAAGAACAGGGGAAAATAGATTGTTTGTGAAACCATAAATCACCACTATGTCCAGCTTGTTTCTGTTTACAAAGTATATGCAATGAGGCTATCCCCCATACATAGTATAGGGGTCTTGTTTGTACCTTGAAGAAAGGCAAAGGAGACATTGCTATCCTCTTTTCCAATCAAACCTTGTCTATGCAAGAGTTTATTACCTGCCAGGAGGGCAAGGTTTAAGTGCCAACTTCTCCCTACCAACTTTCCTCCTTGTTTGTATATATTTCTACTTTTGCACCCTGAGGTAATGGCAAGCAAAGTCAACTTCCAAGGTTCAAAATAACAGCATAGCAGCTCTCCATTTTATTCAATGACAAATTAAAAACAGAGAAAATCAAAATACAGCATAATTCAAAATACAGCATTCACCAAGTGTAATTCAATAATTTCCAAGTACTACTCCTCTACATGGGCATTACATTCATTTAGTCAATCACAAAGTCCCTCTTCCAAGTACTACTACACCCCTTGGCAGTACATTCCTTTAGTCAATCACAAAGTTCCTCTTCTCAAGTGGAGATTAGTTTCCAATCATAAACAAAGTACATTCACTTGGTCAGTCACAGAGCACAAAAACATCAAAAGTTTCTCACCCCTGGATCACAACTGAATTACAATTATCATCAATTAGCACCAAGCACCTCCTCAAAAGGGGCAGTAGAGAGCACAAAGACCATCTACCCCTGAGTTACCACAAGGTTAAGATATCATCACAGCATTTAATACCCAAGGAGAGGTCTTTTCTTCATCTTGACCCAAGGGAAGTTCTCAGCAATCTCTGTTCCTGGGGAGACAGAGCTTAACAAGGCCACAAGATAAATTGCCAGTGTCCTCATTAATTGTCTGTCTGCAGAACAGTACTAGGATCCCTGAAAACATCAGCAAGACCGTCTTTCAGGATTTCTGTAAACATACAAGAAAATCCTTCTTCAGGACTTCTGAACAAACAGCAAGGTTCCAGGACTTCTGCAACAATAGCACTGTCTTTCACCAGTGGACGCAATTCACTCTTTGTCTGCAGAACAGTCTCAGGACCCCTGAACCAACAGCAATGTTCCAGAACCTCTGCAACAACAGCACTGCCCTTCACCATTGGATGAATCTGGCAAAAACAACCTCAAAACAGACAGACAAAGTACCAGCACCACAGCCATGTCCTCTCAGTCCTTGGCAGCTCTGGGTGGAAGCTCTCAAAAATCCTGGGCAGCTCAAACTAGCCCTCAGCAATCCTCTCTCTCCCTGTGCCTCCACAATGTTGCTTCCAAAAGTTCTTCTGCCACTTCCCAGGTCTGTGGCTGGGCCGTCGGTCGCCGGTGGCGGTATGGCGGGGGCGGCGCAACTCCTGTGGCCCCCGCTGAGCGCCTGTCGACCACTGCACTTCCCGGTGGCCAGAAATGAAGCTGTTGTGATTTCTGGAAAGAAGCTGGCCCAGCAGATTAGGCAAGAGACCCAGCAGGAAGTGGAGCAGTGGGTCACGCTGGGTAACAAAAGGCCCCACCTGAGGGTCGTTCTGTTGGGAGAGAACCCTGCCAGCCACTCCTACATCCTGAACAAGACCAAGGCGGCAGCAGATGTTGGAATCAGTGGTGAAGCAATTTTGAAGCCCGCCTCCATTTCAGAGGAAGAGCTGTTGGATTTAATTGGCAAACACAACGATGATGACAACATAGACGGCCTCCTGGTTCAGCTCCCTCTTCCTGAGCATATCGATGAGAGAAAGGTCTGCAATACTGTGGCTCCAGATTAGGACGTGGATGGTTTTCATGTGATCAGCGTGGGGCACATGTGCCTGGACCAGTACTCCATGCTCCCTCCCACACTGGGGAAGAACGTGGTTGTGGCCGCAGGTCCAAGAATGTTGGCATGCCCATCACAATGCTGCTGCATACGGATGGCAGGCATGAACGTCCCGGAGGGGATGCTACCATGACCATCTCTCACCTTTACACTCCCAAGGAACAGCTGAAAAAGCACACCATTCTTGCAGACATCCCTAATCTGATTACAGCAGATATGATCAAGGAAGGAGCCACTGTCATTGATGTGGGGATAAATCAGGTTCACGACCCCATCACTGCCAAGCCCAAATTAGTGGGAGACATGGATTCTGAAGAAGTCAAGAAAAAGGCCAGCTACATCACCCCTGTCCCTGATGGCGTGGGGCCCATGACAGTCGCCATGCTGATGAAGGACACCATCATTGTGGCCAAGAAGCTGCTGAAGTCCGAAGAGCGAGAGGTGAAAGCCAAACAGCTTGCTGCAGCCACCTCTTAGTGGATGTTTCTTTATTTAAAAAAAAACAAAACAAAATGCAGAAAACATTCCAAGTGATTTAAAAAGAAAAGAAGCAAAACAGGCCGATACAAATGCAATATTTTAATTTATTCTACTGAGATCATTTTCTGGTGTTTGTTTGCAGTCAGGCTATTTATTGGAAGCATTAGTGTAGGCAACTGTGCGTGAGAGACTTGTGTCACCCCTTCTGAGGTGGCTTCTGGGCCTGGCTCCCGCAACCCTGCCCAGGGAAATCTGGCCCTTGTAGAGCTAAGGCCAGTGATGCCCCATATCATGTGGGACTGCAAGAGACTTGGTGGGCCACTGATTTGGAGGAACTGCGTTGTTGTGGTGACTTGACAAAATCAGGTCACCTTATGATACTGTCCCCTCCTGAACCTCCTCTGTGGACCCCTAAAGTAAACCTGGAGGCTGCAGTCTCAGCTTGCTGGACTCACTAGTTCAGATGAAGGGAAAAGAGAACCCACCATGTGATCTGGAACATCTTAGCTGGGTCCTCCACACCCCAAGGAAGGGTAGTCTGCCTGTTCCCATAAGTGCACGCCCACAGCTATCGCAGGCTGGAGCACAGGTGGACACTCTTGCAGGCCAGAGCTCCTCAGTGGGTCAGGATAACCTCAGAAGCATCCCCTAGGGGCTGGCCAACAGGAAATGGCTGTTTTGAAAATGGGCTGTAACTGTTCTCTTCTTGTGAGGTCTGGGGGTTTGATTACAGAGGACTTCATGTTTGACTTCAAGGTTTCAATTAAAATCATACTCATTGGCTGTAACAAAAAAGAACCCCGACCTGAAGGCTCCAACTTGGGGACATTTTGTGCTCTGGGGGATGCTGGGAGTTTATTTTGGGCACATTGCCCACAGCCTTGGGGAAGGGAATTGGGGCGAATAAGCCGTACTACTCAGAGCACCTGGCACTCTCCTGATAACCAAAGAATTTGCAGTGGCTGCTGCTTTCTTTTCACTTAGGTCCCTGTTGCCTTTCCTGAAAGTCTTTGAAAGCTTGCAGTGCATACTGAATTACCAACCAGATTTTTGATTAAAGCAGTTTAAAAAAAAGTTCTTCTGCCTCTCTTACTCTGCTAGTGTCTCTTCAAATCCAAGGCACCAGCTTTTCCCAGTTCAGCCCTCTCTTTTCACATCAAGAAGTCCATCCCACATGTGGAATTCACAAGCTACAAATTTTAACACTCCACCCGAAAACCAAGCCAATACAGGGGGGATCTTTAAATTCCATTACTATTACACCTGATTATGTACAAAGATAATTTTCCCTAACCTTATAATTTCTTCCCCAATACTCAGTGTATTCTTCTTCCCCTCTCTTTTAATTTTTCTCTTAAGACAATCAACAAAGATCAAAAGCATTTTCAGGTCTTCTGTCTAATTAAACTCTACGACACCTCATATTAGGATAAATGTAACTTTCCCTTATTTAACCCCTTATTATTACCTGTTAATTCAAATGATTTTATGGATTCCCCCACACACACCCTATAAATCCTTTGAACTCTAAATTAACTCTGCAGTTTTATTCTTTTAATCAGACATGCTTAATTAAAAGTGCTCTATTTCATTAAAGATCCATTTTTCCTCTGAAGGATTATACTTAGTTTTGCTGGCTAACTTGTTGGAAGTAATTTTAACTCCTTTGCCTTCCAGAATATCATATGTCAATCTCTCTGATTATGTAAAGTGGTAGCTGCTAAGTCTTGTATGTTCCTGACTGTGGATCCACTGTATTTGAATGGTTTATTTATGACTGCTTGAAGTATTTTCTTTTTCTCTTGGGAGTTCTAGAATTTGGCTATCATATTCCTGTAAGTTCTCATTTTGAGATCTCATTCAGGAAGTGATTAGTAAAGTGCATTTTATCCTCTGGGGCTAAGATACTGTGGCTGTTTTCATTGATGATTCATTGGCATGTGATATATAGGCTAAAAAAGAAAATCATGGATTTTAGGTAGTTCAATATTACTTAAATCATCTCTCTTTTCAATTAATTTTCTAAGTTTGTTGCTTTGCCCATGAAAAGTCTTCATATATTATTTTGTTTTTTTCATTCATTTATCTTTGGTTATATTGTTTCTTGGATTAATTACTTTTACTTGTCTAATTCTAATTTTAATCTTGATGTCTAATCTTCACCATGATTGTGTACTTCTTTTACCATTTTGTAAAATTCTGTTTTTTAAGGTATTATTTTCTTTAGTGTTTTTGGAGCTTCTTTTACCAAGTTGTTAATTGTCTTTTCGTAATTTACTTTAATCATTCTCATTTCTTTTCCCTACTTTCCAATATCAATTTTGTGTGATTTTAAAAATATTGTTTTAGATTTTCCAATAGCTTTTTTAGGCCTGTGTCCAATTCACATTTTTTCCTCTTTGAGACGTTACTTGTAGCTATCTTAACATCATCATATTCCTCTGAGTTTGTGCTATGAGCTTCTCCATAAGAATATTAGATTTTATGATTAAGTTTTGTTCTTCTTGTTGTTGCTTGCTCAATATTCCAGCCTATTTTTTTTATTTTGATTTTTATGTTAAAGTTGAACTCTGTTCTTGGATTGGAGTAGGGGGTGGACTTTACCAAGCTTAAGACTTTTTTGTACTGCTGTTTTCAGAGCTTGTTCCAGGGATTTGGAGGTTTTCAGTACTTCCATGGTGGTATGATCTGTGGAAAGGTCACTGCTCTTCTGGTCTGAACTCTGATTCTTACCCAGGAAAGAACCCTGATCCTTTGAAATTTCAATCAGTAATGCTCCCCAGGGCGCAGGTTTATTGGGCCCCAAAGAGATATTGTTCTTTAGGACCCCTCATTTGATCTTATACAAAGCAAAAGCAAAAATAGATCTAATTATAAGAGTTAAGTCCACATAACTACATCTTTCTAAAAGGTACTGTAGACATTGAAGTAATATCAATAAGAAACATATATTCACAAAGGGTTATAGTATACAGATTCTTAGAGAAGGTTAGTGATTTAAAGGAAGAAATAGATAGCAAAACTGTACTGTTGGAGAACCTCAATTTCTCTCCATCAGAACTGATAAATTTGACCACAAAATAAATTAGAAAGAAGTTAAGGAGGTGAATAGAATTTTAGGAAAATTATGAGACCTCTGGAGAAAATTGAATGAGGATAAAAAGGAATATGCCTTCTCCTCAGCATTATATGGCACATATACAAAATTGACCATGTTCTAAGGTATAAAAACCTCATAATCCAGTGCAGAAAGGGAAAAGTATTAAATGCATCCTTTCAGATCATGATGCAATACAAATTGCATGTAATAATGGGCCATGGAAAGTTAGCCTAACAACTAATTGGAAAATAAATAATCTAATCCTAATGAATGAGTGGGTAAAACAAGAAATCACAGAAACAATAAGTAACTTCATCCAGGAGAATGACAATAAGGAGAGAGCATACCAAAATTTATGCGATTCATCCAAAGAAGTTTTTAGGGGAAATTTTATATCTCTGAATAATTACATGAAAAAAATAGAGAAAGAGATAAATTAATTATGAAAGCAACAAAAAAGGTAGAAAAAGAAGAAATAAAGAATCACTGTTTAAATACCAAATTAGAAATTCTGAAAATCAAAGGAGATATTAACAAAATTGAAAATAAGAAAACTATTGAACTAATAAATTAAACCAAGAGCTGGTTTTATATGACAAAGCAATGCAATATACAAACTCTTGGTTAATTTGATTTAAAAAAAGAAAGAAGAAAAACAAACTACCAATATCAGAAATGTCACCAGTAGCAATAAGAAAAATGAAATTGAGGAAATTAGAATAAGCAATAAGGAAACAAAACTGTCACTCTTTGCAGATCATATGATAGTATACTTAAAGAATCCTAGAGAATCAATAAAAAATAACTATTTTATACAATTAACAACTTTGCTAAAGTTGTAAGATACAAAATAAACCCACATCAATCCCGAGCATTTCTATATATTAGCAACAAAGCCCCATAGCATGAGGTAGGAAGAGAAATTGCATTTGAAATAACTGTAGACAATATAAAATATTTGAGAGTCTCCCTGCTAAGACATGCCCAAGAACTATATGAACACAATTACAAACCATTTTTCATGCACAAAAAATGTCAGATCTAAATGACTGAGAAAAATACTACTTGCTCACAGGTGGATTAAGCTAATATAATAACAACTACAAACCTTCCTAATTTAATTTAGTTATTCAGAACCATATCAATTAAACTACCAACAATTATTTTATATAGCTAGGAAAAATTGATAAAATTCATTTGAAAGAAGAAAAGGTCAAGAATTATCAAGGGAACTGAAGAAAAATGCAAAGGAATATGGCCTAGCCATACCTGATGTCCAACTATATTATAAAGTAGCAATCTCAAAATTATTTGCTACTAGGTAAGAGATAGACTAGTAGATAAACAAAATTGGTTAGGTACACAAGACACTGTAGCCAATGAATATATAAAATACTGTTTGATAAACCTGAAGACTCCAGCTTTTGGGTTAAACAATATTCAACAAAAGTTGCTGGGAATTGTAATGGTAATGGGATTTGAAGATTTTCCATGCCCCTTGTACTGGCAAGCAAATAGGTACTTGGCACCTCGTTTCAAATTCATGATTATTTCAAGTACTAAGACCCAGAACTTTTGAATTCCACATCAGAATGAACTTGCTGATGTAACAGGAAGGGGCAGAATAGGGAGGAACTAATACCATATATAAGGAAAAGCCCAAGCTAGAGAGCCAAAACTTCTGAGAGCTTCTGAGAGCCAACTAGAGCTGCTAGGTATAAGAACTGCTGGTAGCAAGCAGTGTGTAGGCTGAGGAGCTACCATGAGTGAGGAGAGGAGGATATTTGCTTGAGAGATTGAGTGAGAGAGGAGGATCCTTGCCTGAGGGATCCTGTTTTGTTTTGAAAGCTAGAGAATGTGGGTGTTCAATGCATTGACCATGTGTAGCAACTTTGTGGTTACTGTAATGATTTTGACTTTCTGGTTTGGGGACTTGGTTTTCTGGTATTTGAATAAATGCTTTGGTTCTGTCCTCTCTTTGGAAAACCTGTTACAGTTTGTGATTCACAACTACACCAGCATATTCATAGCCACTATGGGCACTGTGAATATTGTGTTCCTGCTACAGGAATACTGGAAAATAATATAGCAGAGATTAGGAATAGATCAACATATCACAACCTATAAGAAATAAGGTCAAAATGGGTACATGATGTAGACATAATGGGATACCATAAGCAAATTAGGAGAGCAAGTAATACTTTACTGGTCAGATCTAAGGGGAAAGGAAGAATTTATGACCAAATAAAGAGATAGGGAATATTATGAAATAAAAAATGAATCATTTTAATTACATTAAATTAAAGAAAAACATTAAGCAGAAACAAAATCAATGCAACCAAGTTTAGAAGGAAAGCAGAAAGTTGGGAAATGGTTTTATAGCCCTGTTTCTGATAAAGGCCTCATTTCTCAATTATATAGAGAACTGAGTCAAATTTATAAGAATAGAAATCATTCCCCCATAGATAAATGGTCAACGGATATGAATAAGCAGTTTTCAAAGGAAGAAATTAAATCTATCCATAGTCATATTTTAAAAAATGGTCAAAATTACCATTGATTAGACAAATGCAAATTAAAACCACTCAAATGTATCACCTCACACCTATCGGATTGTCTAATACATTATTGGTGGAGTTATGAACTGATCTAACCATTCCAAAAAGCAATTTGGAACTATGCCCAAAGAGTTATAAAACTGTGTATGCTCTTTGATCCAACAATATCACCACTAGGTCTGTGTCCCAAAGACATGATAAGGAAAGAAAAAAAAAAGGATCCACATGAACAAAAATATTTATAGCAGCTTTTTTCATGGTAGCAAAATATTAGAAATTTAGGAGATGCTCACGAGGTGGGGAATGGCTGAACAAAATATGGTATATGAATGTAATGGAATACTATTGTGCAATAAGAAATAATGAGCAAGCAGATTTCAGAAAAATGTGGAGAGATTTAATTAAGTGAACCAATGCTGTGTGAAGTAAGCAGAACCAGAAGAACATTGTACAGACAACAGCAACACTATGTGATGCTTAACTATGATAGACATAGCTCTTCTCAGCAATACAATGATCCCTGACAATTCGAAAAGACTCAAGATGGAAAATGCTAATTACATCCAGAGAAAGAACAATGGAGTCTGAATACAGATTGAAGGATGCTATCTTCACATTTTTTTTTTAATTTTTTCTTTCTCGTGATATTTCCCTTATGTTCTGATTCTTCTTTCACAGCATGACTAATGTGGAAATATTTTTAACTTGATTGTATATTATAACCTATATCAGATTGCTTGCTGTATTGGGGAGTGGGAAGGGAAATGAGCTAGAGAGAAAAGATTAAGAACAGAAAATTTTATAAAAATGGATGTTGAAAACTTATCTTTACATGTAATTGGAAAAAATAAAAAAAAAAACTTTTAAAAAAATTATATTTTAAATATGATGTCTTGTGGTTTTGTTTTGTTTTGTTTTTTCGTGATCATCAGCTAAATCAATGTTTTTTACTTTTTCTCATATCAGTAAGTTTTGTTATGAAATACCTTACATGCACTTTAATTTTCTAATATTTTGATTTTTATTTAATATATTTTGTTTCATGGGATCATTAGCTTTTATTTGATGCATTCCAATTTTCATAATATTTATTACATAGTCAAGATTTTGTATATCATTTGCTAAATCATTAATTCCCTTTCACAACCTTCACGCTATTTTTCTCCTTTTTTCTCTTATGTTTCTTTTAAAGTCTTGTTTTATTTTTTGTAGGGATTCTAACCGAATTTGTGTCCAAGCTATCATTTCCTTTGAGGTTTTGCTCATAAAGGTTTTGGAGTCGTTCTTATCTCATATTTCTTGAGAATCCACACCATTTTAATGTTTTGTGGTGGGATTTTTGTTCTCATTCTTTTCGCCTTCTTTCGGGCTTGATTCTTGCTCTTAGGTCCAGGCTCTACATACTACAGGAAGAAACTTCTAGGCTGGTCCTGCTGTTGCTTTCTTGGAGTAGTGATTGTTGTGAAATACAGGATCTTAGGCCGGGGACCTACAAGTTTGGAGTGATCCCAAAGGGGTCTAATCCAGGCAAAAGTCTATTTTTATGGCCTACATGATTTGATTTCTGTAAATTCTGAGAAGACTTTAGATTTGAGTAATAATAAATTGATACAGATATCAGTCACTTTGAGCAATTTGGGAAGTTCTGTGGGTTCAAAGTCACAGAACTGCAAACTTCTCTTTGGTCTGAGATTCTTCAGAACATGCTTATTACTCTGTAGGCTTGAGGTTGGGTTGGAATTTGTAATGAATAATATGCTCTACTCCTATGGTTTGAGACACACTGCTCAGTAACACTTAGTTATCTTTTGACATAGCACCTAGTGCCTTTGAAATATATTTTTTTTTATCCTACAATGACACTCCTGGGCATAGGTCTGCTGGATCTATGACCTGAACCTGGATGGTAAACAACAAAACTCAGATGGCACTTGTTTCCCTATCCTGCATGAAGTGTGGAGCCCTTATGGGTCTAGCACCTTCATTTTCTGCCTATGATTCTCTGAGCTGAAAGGTTGTGTGAGAAGAAATTCCTGAGTAGGCCTTATCCTAGTGTCTACACACTTCTCCCTTTGACTCCCTATGAAGAAGTGGGCTATAAAGATGATGATTGTGACTTTTTTCTTGGATTTCTCAATCAGGTCTTGGTTTGGTGTGTTTTCTAGATCTCTTTGGAATTGTTTTAGAAATGGGTATTTGATGCACTTCTTCTGGCTACCCTACCATCTTGCCTTTGCTTCTCTAGAGTCAATCACCTTTGTCAAGAACTAGAAACTGTGTTTCATCATCATTTTTCTAAAGTACTTGTTAGTTATTGTATTAGTCAGAATTGTTGCTTCTCTCTACAATGTTTTAGCAATTATAAAAAATATTCTCCTTCTTCTACTTACTTCATGTAATTTTCCAAGTTTCTTTGAATATATCTCTTTTATTATTTCTTAGACTGAAATTATATTCCTATAATATTTCTCTCATTTTGCCAATTGATTAGTACTTCCATAGTTTTTAAAATTAATCTTTTGGGTTCTTTGCCACAACAAAAAGTACTATTTTGGTTATTTTTTGTACAAATGAAATCTTTACATCTGTATATTATTTCTTTGGTTTATAGACCTATTTGAAACATTTCTGTGTCAAAGTTAAAAAAATCACAGTTGATGTTTTAACAATAATTAAAATATACCTTTCATATAGGATGAGTCAATAAATTAGCCAACAGTGTAATGTTATATCTATTCTCCCAAAGTTCTTTCCAAAATATAATTTATCATTTTTTTACACCATTGTCACTCTATTTGGTGTGAGATAAAAACTCAGGACTTTTAAAGTTGCATTTTCCAATTATCACTGATTTGGAATTTTTTTCATATAATGTTGCATAATTTGCATTTCTTCAATTGACAGCTTTGTTTCTAGTCTTTGTTTTTTACTGAATGACCTTTGTTCACATATGTTGAAGTTAATAAAATATGTTTTAGGAATCAAGATTTATCAGATAAAGGGGTGGCTAGGTGGCGCCGTGAGTAGAGTGCCGGCCCTGGAGTCAGAAGGACCTGAGTTCGGATCTGGCTTCAGACACTTAACACACACAAACAAAAAACACCTAGCCGTGTGATCTTGGGCAAGTTACTTAACCCCAATCGCCCTCCAAAAAAAAAAAAAAAAAAGATTTGTCAGGTAAGCACAGTACAAATATTTTCCATCAGTTAACAGTTTCCTTTCTAATTTTAACTTCTCTATATTTGTGCACAAGTTTCCTTTTTCATGTAAACAAAAGTTTGTATTTTATCTCCTATGCTATTGCTTACTTGGTTAAGAAATCTTCTACTATCTAAAGTCACAAAACAACTGTCCTTTCCTGCTCCTCTAATTTGTTTACAATGAGAAATGCACACACATACTTATATAAATACATACATACATACATACACACATACACATATATAGCACACCACACACATACACACATATATAAACTATCCATTTCAATATTTAAAGCTAATAGTGGATATGATGTGACATACTGGCCTAATACAATTTCATTGAGATTGCTTTAATATATCTTAAGCAATTTTTGTTGAATAATGAGCCCATTTGCCTGTGGTAGGGTTCTTTGGGTTGATAGAACATTATGTTCTTACTCTGCTGTTTCTTGATTTTTTATTTTCTGTTCTTAATTATTCTTACTGCTAAACTTTTTTTCAGCATTAAATCAGAATGATATCTTTTTAATATTATTACTTTGTAGTGTAGTTTGAGATATGATAAAGCTAGGCCCTTTTATTTTCCACTTTTTTCCATTATTTCCCATAACAATTATGACCTTTTTGCTAATTCAGCTAATTTTCGTTAATTTCCCTACAGCTGGTCCAAGTACCAGAGCAAAAAGGATCATATAGTTGAGACATTTCCAGAGTAAGGGTGGGCTAATAGTAGAAATATGGGCACTGGCATGGGCAGGGGCAAAAGACAGATCCATTGTAGTCCATTAAGTGTAATGTAGCACATTGATTGACTACTCCATATTACTAATAGTTTAACACCCACTGAATTCTCTATAACTCTTCAACAAAAGGGGTTTGGAGGATCATGTGATGCCATTATTGCAAGGTGGTTTCTTTCTGGTAATCTACCTTACAATTTGGGAGAAAATTAAAACACACACACACGCACACACACACACAGACACCTGATGCCAAACTGGTATTAGTAGATACCTCTAGAAAAATCATATAATTCTAATACTTGATTTTTGTGTCTGATTATTCATTTATATAGATTTAGGCACAGGTACTATATCTAAAGTGGTTAAGATGTAGGAGATTAGATAGATAGATAGATAGATAGACAGATAGACAGATGTATATCGGGGCATATATTCATATGTATGCACTTGTGTATGTGTGTTTTTTGCTAGTTATCTTTCTGTTTCTATTGTCATCTCAGAGTCAATCTGTAAGTGTAATCTATATTTTGAATTATTAAAAGCATGTGACAAAGGCTTAATATTTTGAATCAAATATATTTTTGATGCTATGAGTAAAATATGAAATAACATGCTCATAGTATAGTTTCAAATCTAGTTGATATATCAGTTGTAGTGATATATGTCTATAGAAGTATTACATAAGGCATGATATACTAATTATAAAGTTATTTAAGTCATAAATTCCTTGAGGACAGATCAATTGATCATTCAAGAGGATTTTTTTGGGAATTGTGCTAGATTAGGGGGGGTACAATGAAAAAATACCTCTGTTTTCAAGAATCAGGTGATCCATCTAATATTCTATTGAATCTCTATTTTCTCCCAATGCTTAGCACAGCATCCTATACCCAGCAAACACTTTTTTAAATTTAAAAGTGTAACTTCAACAAGTGTTATTAAAATGTGATAACAGAGATAGTATTTTCATCTTGATAATCACTGAAGACATCATGGATGAAGTGGTACTTGAATGGCATCTTAAAAGAAAGGAAGATTTTTGGAGGAGTTAACTACAAGCATAGGAAGGGAAAAGGGGAGGGAGATTGTCAGAAAAAAATACAGCACGGGGAAAAGGCAAGACAATAGTGCGGCACCATGAATAGTCAAGTTTTGATTAAGTAAGGAGGATTTCATGCTAAATAAGTTATAAAGAATGGTTAGAGCTAGATGATGAAGGACCTTAAATGCTGGTCTAAGAAATTTATCTCTGTTTTGGGTAAGTAAGGGGCATGTGCCTATTTTCAAAATGTCTAAATAATAGAAGTGGAAAGATCTAGAAATACAAATAAGATTATCTGGCCAATCATGGTTGTGAAGAACAAATTGGTAGAAGAGCTTCTGAAAATGAATAAAATAGTTAAGATACTTCTGTAATATTCCCCAAATTCCCCAAATTATTGGAACTAGAGTGATTTGAAGTATAAATGTTCTGAGAGCAAGCATGTGAAGTCTATAAGAGAAGTATAACTGAAAGGACTTGATCACAAATAGGGTTTTTTATTTCTTTTAATGTGGAGAGATATAAAAATTTAATGGCTATAAGTTTTCAAGGCTAGGTTACTAAGAAGATAGCCATGGTGTCAAGATACTTAGATAAATTATAGAGGGGCCGTGTTTTAGAAGAAATCTAATGCACTTGTAGATATATGAAATATTAGTAAGGGAACAGGATGGCATATTCTATAGAGTATCAGACTAAGAATAAGGAAGATATGAGTAGAATATCTGCCTCTGACTGTTATTAACTTGTGTCTTTGGGAATTCATTTTAATCTTTTTTACCTTCATTTTTTCTTTTAAGTGGAATGATTAAAATACCTATTTTATGATTTTTTTGTGATGATCAAAGAAGATATTGTGAGGAATAATTTACAGTGAAGTTTCCCCATTCTGAAAAATCAAATCTAGAGTGGCTTCAGCATCCACTAGACCTAAGTTTACAAGTCACTTGGCCTTACAGGAATCAGGGACTTAGAGCAGTGGAGACCCTCCCCAGTGCCACAAGATAAGCCAAATGAGGATAAAACTGCTTTCCTGGTCTTGCATTGGATACCCACATGTTTCAGTGTCCTTTGTTTCCATGATAGATTCCCCTGCTAAGGTTGTGGGCCAACCTCCCTACCAATGAGAGTGAAGATCAGTTGGGGAATTGGGTTTCTGCATTAGAAGGTTATATAACCATTAGCTTGCTTCTACCTGTTGCTCTCTCCCTGGCAGACGCCATCTGAGTGACAGGGGAAGAGGGCTTTTTCTCATGAGAAAGAATAAAGACTTTTTCTGATCTCAGATTCAGACTCTGAACTCATTTATCCCATACAGTATTAACATATGAAACTTTTTGAATATGTTAAGGGGCTATAGTGATATTAGCTACCATCACCATCTTCTTCATCATTATGAAGATGTATGCAATAGACATGTATAGAGACTAGGTTAGAACTTTGGATTTTCCCAGACTGGTGCTAAACATACAATATTTTGAATAGGTTAAATAAAATAATGACTAAAGCCAAAGGAAATGATAAGATTGCAAATAAAAAGAATATGAAATTGAAAACAATAGGACCAAGGAGAGAGGTAGTTCTTTAGAATCTGGGGTGGGGAAAGAAGGAGTAAGTAAAGAGAATAAATATTTTTATAATGCTTACTATATATGACAAGCACTTATACAAAGCAATTTACAAGTATCTCATTTGATCCTTACCACAATATTGTTAGGTAGGTGCTATTATTATTCCCATTTAAAAGCTGAGGAAACTGAAGCAAACAGAGGTTAAGTGACTTGTCATAGTTTACATTTTCTAGTAAGTGTCTGATGCTTGGTTGGATCTCTGATCTTAAGAGACAGCAAAAAACCAAGCTATTAATTAATCAATCTATATTAATTAATCTATTTATAATTCCTACATGTGTATTAGGCAGCTATTCTGTTATAAGTACCACAAAGACAAAAGGTCCTTTCCTCCAGGTAATTAAATTCTGCCAAGAGAGACAGGATATGCACATATAATTGTTACCATTGTCTCAAAGTCCATTTACATAAGAATTTCTTTATTGGTGGAAACTGGTTATTCTATACCCTGAAGGTGTCTATATGAAAACTGGACTTAGTGGGAACTAGAAAGAAAAGAGATCTAGATCTCCTGTCTTCCAGCTTTAAGAAAAAAGAACCATGGTTCCAAAATGTCTTCATGTTCCTGAAGGGATAAAAAATACAAAGAGAAGCCATCATATAGAGGAGTTGTGATTGATTAGGTCTCTGTTCACAACTATACTAGAGACTTCCCAGAAATTTCCCCTGTGGTGAGATCTGTGACACTCTTGTTAGAGTCAGATTGAAAACCTAAACAATTCTGTATTGTCTGTTATATATCCTCTTAGGTATACTTTCTTTTTTCTTTCTTTTTATTAAAGGACACCAATTATATTGAAATATAATTATTGGGGCAGCTAGGTGTTACAGAAGATAAAGCATAAGACCTGGAGTCAAGAACAACTGAGTTTAAATTTGGCCTCAGATACTTGATGCTAGCTGTATGACACTGTGTGTGTGTGTAAAATGTGTGTATGTATGTATGTGTGTATATACACACACACACACATATACATGTATGTATGTATATATATATATATATATATATATATATATATAGTTATCAAATAAGTATTTTTTTAAGTTCAGGTTAAGAAGCCATGATATAGCCAATCCCTATTGTTGTTGTTTCTCCCCCCACTTAATACTGTTTTATTTTTTTTAATTACATGTAAAGATAGTTTTTTTTTTAACTATATTCTCATATTTATTAAGAAAAACTAAATTTTTAAGCAAAATAATATACATTTTTTAAAAGGCTGAAAAAATAGGGAGAACTGACCCTACTAATCTGATGTTTACTTTCCCTAAGTAAGGATTTAGCTGGTTCCCTTTGAGCAGTAAGATACCAAGAGTTTTAACTTTTCAAGGACAAAGGCCTAGTTACATATATCCCATGTTGCTTTTGGTTTCCCATCTCTTCTTTGCTTCAAACCCCCATGCGAGTTTCTTCTTTTTTTGAGCCTCTTTTGAAGTTTCAGCATCTTTTTTAGCTTTTACAAAGTTGCGGCAAGCAACAGCTTTGGCAATTTTTACCCCAAGCTCTCGAGCAGCTAACCTATTACTGAGTTCTTCTGCCTTTTCAATATCCCCTTCAGCCACAGATTTGTCGATACTCACTTCAAGGCCAGACTTCAGAAGAGCTCTATTATTTATGAGGGGCTCAAACTTATCATATATGCCAAAATACTGAGTAAGTTCCTTCCATTGGGCTTCATTTGAAGATTGTTGACTGTCAGACTCTTCTTTAGTCTTCAATTTACCTTTTCTGGAACGTTTTCTTTTATTCCCCTTGCTTGCAGAAACAGTTAAGGTTTTCAGTTCAGAATGCTTTTTATGTAACTCCTGAAATTTATTCCACATATTTTGGGGAATGCCAGATGGACACTCTTCTTCAGCATTTTTCAAATTTGTCTCTGCCTCATTTTTAGGTCCACCAGTATGTAAAACAGAGAACCCAACTTCTTCAGTTACACCATCTCCCTTATCTTCCTTTGAACTAAGTTTTGAGATTTTCAAAGTGGTCTCATCCTCAGAACTCAACTCAATATCACTTTCATTCACCCCAGGAGGTAACAGTCCACTCCACATCTTCTTTTCCGACCGGCTCGCACGATCCGGTGGCCATTTTGAGAGTAAAGATAGTTTTAAACATTCAGTTTTATAAGATTTTGAGTTACAGCCCTTTTCTTCCTCCTCCTCCTTCTCTCTCCTTTCCCCTCTCCAAGATGCCAAGAAATTTGATATAGGATATACATGTACAATCATATTACACATATTTCAACATTAGTAATATTGTGAAAGAAGAATCAGCACAAAAAGGAAAACCACAAGAAAGGAAAAAAAGTGAAAATTGTATGCCTCAATCTGCATTCAGACTCCATAATTCATCATGAGTCTCTGGGAATTTTGTTTATTTAATAATTATATTGCTTAGAAAAGATAAGTATATCATAGTTGATCATTGTGCAATGTTGCTATTATTGTGTACAATGATCCCCTGGTTCTGCTTACCTCACTCAGCCTTGGTAGTATTTCATTGCATTCACGTGCTAAAAATTCTTCATTAATTCCTCAGTTAATGGGCCTTCACACAACAACCACAATAAGAGCTGCTATAAATGTTTTTTTGTATATGTACATCTTTCCCCCCTTTCTAAGATTTCTTTATGGTACAGACCTAGTAGTGGTATTGTTGGATGAAAGCATATGCACAGTTTTATAACTCTTTGAGCAGAGTTCCAAATTGCTCTGCAAAATTGTTAGATCAGTTCACAACTGCATTAGTATTTCAATTTTCCAACATTCTCTCAGATACTTATCATTTTTCTTTTGTGTCATATTAGCCAATCTTTTAGGTGTGAGGTGGCACCTCAGAGTTTTTGATTTTTTTAATTTGCATTTGTCTAGCCAATAGTAATTTCAAGTATTTTTTTCATATGATGATAGCTTTAATTTCTTCATCTGGAAAGTGCCTGTTCATATCATTTGATCATTTATCAATCGGGGAATGGCTTGTATTATTATAAATTTGACCTAGTTCTCTCTATATAGTTAGAAATTAGTCCTTTTGCAGAAAAAAAAACTGGCTTCTCAGTTACTTTGTGCAAAAGATTTCTGGGTATACTTTCTCTGATTTCTCTGAAGAGGTTTTGCAATCAAAACTAATCTAGTCAATGAGCTGGTATGCCTGTCAAAAGGAATGAATTACAGGCTTATGACAATGCAATTTCCACTTGTAGGAAAATATCATGCCACCATCATCAGTGCCTATGCTCCTACTATGACGATCCCTGTGAGGTGAAGGAAAAATTTATGAAGACCTAGAGACCCTTATCATCAGTGCACTAAAAGGACAGGCTTATAATTCTGGGTGACGTTAATGCTAAAGTGGGTGAGACTACCAGACTTGGCAGGGAGCCCTAGGTAGTAATGGAGCTGGAAATAGCAATAGCAGTGTTCACTTACTGTTGAAAACTTATGCATCTCATAACCTTCTCATCACCAACATTGTTTTTCATTTCCCTAAACGCAATGAAACCATGGATGCACCCTTTCAGCAAACATTGGCATCTGATAAACTACGTGATTGTAAGGAGAAGGGCCAGACAAAATGTGAGAGTAATAAAGGCAATGTGTGGTGCGGAATACTGTATTGAACACAGACATCCTTTCTAAGATAAATATTCACATTCATCAAAAGTAGTGTCCCCAAGGGAAAATGATTACCAGAAGAAATAATGACAACAAATTAGAGATCTTCTCTGAGTGGGAAGAGTTTGTTGCTAACTTGGAGGGAAAGTTGAGCCAACACACAGTTGACAACAGTGAAGCAGAAAAGGAGTAAGTAGCTTTCAGAGATTTGGTGTATAGCACTCCATTTGCTCCTCTGCATCAGAACACTCACAAACACCAAGACTGGTTTGATGAAAATGATGTGTAAATTCAGAAGTTGCTAAATGAAAAAAATGAGAACTCCACAGGATTTATGAGCAGGACATTCCATCCATCTACAAGAAGGCAGCATCTAATTCCATCAAAAGTAAAGTACAAGCAAAGCTTAGAGAGATGCAGGATTCCTGGCTCTTACAGAAGGTAGATGAAATTCAGTTTTATGCTAATAGGAACAATCCAAAGCACTTTTATGGTGCTGTGAAAACTATTTATGGATCAAAGACCTATGGTGCAACACAACTACTGAGGACTGATGGAACCACATTGATTAGTGATAAGGAAATGATCCTAGAGAGGTGGGCTGAACACTTCCATAATGTTCTTAACAGACCATCATCATTCAATACTGAGGCTATTGACAGTTTACTTCAAGTTGAAGTCAATCCCTCCCTACCTGAAGCTCCAACTAAAGAAGAGGTTTTCAGTGCCATTAAGCTCCTTTCATGTGGCAAAGCACCTAATGCTGATTCTATTCCAGTTGAGATTTACCAGGTAGGGGGTCCATAGCTCATACAAAAAGCTGAATGAAATTTTCCAGGTTATATGACAAGAGGAGGTTATCTCCCAGGAGTTCAAGGATGCCTCCACTGTTTATCTTTACAAAGGAAATAGATTGTCCTGTGGCAATCCCTGGCAGGAGGATTGGGGCTGTTCTCTCTCTTAGTCATTGCTGGCAATATTCTTTCCAGAGTCCTCCTTAATAGGCTGATCCTTAACCTTGAAGGTGGTCATCTACCAGAAAGCCAGTGTGACTTCAGAAAGGACTGAGGTACGGTCGATATGGTGTTTGTTGCCCAAGAAATCCAGGAGAAATGCCAGGAGCAGAACAGAGGTCTGTACATGATGCTTATAGATCTGACCAAGGACTTTGATACTATTATTCATGAGGGCTTATGGAAAATTATGTCAAAATTTGCTTGCCTGAAGAAATTCATCACAATTATATGTCAATTTCATGATGGCATGCTTGCCCAGGTTCTAGATAATGGATAATGCTCTCATGCCTTCCTAGTTAACAATGGAGTGAAATAAAGCATACTCCCATGCTTTTTAGAATGATGTTTTCAGTCATGTTGTCAAAAGCTTTCAAAGAGGATGAGCACAACATCAAGGTCAGCTACCACACTGATGATAAATTCTTCATTTTGAAAAGACTACAAGACAAGTGCAAAGTGGAGAGAGTGTTGGTACAGGATTCCTGTTTGCAGATGGTTGTGCAATCAGTGCAGACTCTGAAGCTGAGATGCAACAAAATATGGATGAATTCTCTGCTGCTTGTGCTAATTTTTGCCTAATAATTAACACGAAGAAAAAAAAAAGGTGCTCCATCAGCCACCATCACACCATCCATACTTGGAAGCCCTGGTTATAGCAAAAGGAGAAGTTTTTAATGCTGTGGATAAGTACTCTTACCCTGGGAGTGTACTTTCCAGGGATATACACATTGATAATGCAGTTGATGCATGCATTGCCAGAGATAGCTCAGTGTTTTCAAGGCTCTGAAGGAAAATATGGAAGGGAAGAGGTTGTAGGCTATCTACCAAACTGAAGGTCTACAGAGCCATTATGATGACCTCATTGTTGTATGCCTGTGAAATACTGACAATCTTCCAGCACCATGACAGGAAACTGAATGTTTCCATTTGAATTGTCTTAGGAAGGTTCTTAAGATCACCTGGCAGGATAGGGTACCACACTGAGGTCTACATTCAATCTAAGCTGCCAAACATTCAAACTCTGCTTCAGAGGGCACAATTCCAATGGACTGGCCACCTTGTTTGAATGCAAAACATACACTTGCCAAAAAGACTATTTTATGGAGAACTCATACAGGTCAAGCCATTACTTGGTGGTCAGAAGCAATACAAAAAGCAAAGCAGTTATACAATGAGCAAAGCATAATTGAAATAGCTCAAAAGAAACATATAATGCACAAATTTGGAGAATCCATCCCAAATGTTCATATGGATTATTTATGCCCAATCTGTGATAGAGCATTCTAAGCTCATATTCATCTGATCAGTCGGAGAGTTGGACACATTGAAACTTGACTTTAGCATACTGATGTCATTTTGGTCCTCTTCGAGGATAAAAAACATCAACCAACCACAAGCTATCTTTTAAATAAATCTGTGTATTTGTTATCTGCTATGTATATTCATTGTAGAACTGGCTTCTAATGGGAAACAAGTCAATCCTTGATCATATAACTCATGGCCCTTTTTCCCATCAAGGAATAACAAACAAGAGAGCAGCTTGAAGCAAAAAAATTATTTTCCCAAGATTGAAAATATTTAAGGGAGGAGATAGTTCTAGTCTAATACCCCATTTCTCCAAGGAGAGCAAGGTGGACAGTTTCTGATCCCAAACTCCTGCTTCCATTTCTAGGAGGAACCTGTCACTTTTGGAGAAGAATGGAGGAGAGAGACTCAAGAGATATCATTTTTTGACTCCCTGGAAGACACATCTGGACAGATCCACATGAGCACACATAAGCTATATGGAAAAAACACAGCATACACACCTATACCTCTCACATAAGAATATAGAAAATAAATAGTTCAATAAAACTATTAAATACAATTTAGGGGCAGCTAGGTGGTGCACTGAATAGAGCACCAGCCCTGGAGTCACCTGAGTTCAAATCCAGCCTCAGACACTTAACACAAAAAGTAGCCATGTAACCTTGGGCAAGTCACTTAACCCCAAATGCCCTCCAAAAAAAGGCAAAAAAAAAACCCAAAAGATAATTTGGAGAGATTGGTATTCACATTTAAAGGACAAAGAAAGATCTCATACAGGAGTATGTGTTTGAGCTGAAGAACTTTGAAGTAAATTAAATATTCTAAAAAGCAGATCCAAGGGGCGGAGCCAAGACGGCGGAGTAGAAACAGCTCTTCCAAGCCACTCTGCCCCCAGATTCCCCCCAAACTATGTAAAATGGGACTCTGAACAACTTCTGGAGCCCCAGCACCCACAGAACGACACAGAGAAGCTAACCTCCCGCTGAGGACAGCCCAGCAGCCCTGCAGGAAGGACCAGCGCAACGGTCTGGGACCTGGCAGCGCGCAGCACGCAGGGCACAGGAGCCGATCCAAGCCCAGGTCCGCATGAGCCGAGGTTTTAGCCCCAGGGCAGCAGGGCCAGCAGCCGGCTGGAGGAACCCCAGAACACCAGGAGCTGTGGCGACTCCAGAATTATCAACGTAGACTTGCCTAGGACAAAGTAAGAGGTTAGTGTCCTATGGACTTTGGGACCAGTGTTTGGGGAATGCATTGGCTCCCTCCCCTGGGGCCTAGAAGCCCCTGAGGAGACTCGACATTTTGTAGTTTTCAGAGGCAGCTCCAGCTCCCGGTCTGCAAATTTGTATGGAGATCCAGCAATCAGTGTTGGGGGGCAATCGCTCTTGCTTTAACCTCCCTGGATCTGGATTGTGATCTAGGGTGGAAGTCGTGGGTGGGTTTACAGCTTGCCAGAAACGGAAGTTGCCCCCCACACGTTCGGGATGAAAATTCCTCTATCTGGCCTTAAAGCCATAGTGTGGCAACAAGCCCAAAAGTCAGGTAATCAAGGGGCAACATGCCAAGGCAAAGGAAACAGAAAAATGCAACCCTAGACTCCTATTTTGGGGGCATAGAGTGGGAAAAGGACTGTGAGGTCAGAAGTCCTGCTTCAAAAGCCCCAGGGGAAAACATGAGCGGGTTGCAGGCCATAGAGGACATTAAGAAGGACTTTAAAAATCAAATAAGAGAAGTGGAGGAAAAATTGGAAAGAGAAATGAGAAGGATGCAGGAAAAGCATGAAATGAGGGTCAACAGCCTGGTTGAGGAAAACAACACCTTAAAAAATAGACTAACTCAAATGGCAAAGGAGGCCCAAAAGGGCAATGAGGAGAAGAATGCCTTAAAAGTCGAATTTGCCAGATGGAAAAAGAATCTCAAAAGTTCACTGAGGAGATTCATTCCTTCAGAGTTAGACTGGAGCAAATGGAAGCTAATGACTTTATGAGAAATCAAGATGCTGTTAAGCAGATCCAAACAAACAAAAGATTAGAAGGCAGTGTGAGGTATCTCATGGGAAAAACCACTGACCTGGAAAATAGATCCAGTAGAGACAATTTAAAAATTATTGGACTACCTGAAAGCCATGATCAAAGAAAGAACCTAGAAATCACCCTTCAAGAAATTCTCAAGGAAAATTGCCCTGATGTTTTAGATCCAGAGGGCAAAATAGAGGTTGAAAGAATCCACCAATCACCTCCTGACAAAGATCCCAAAAAGAAAACTCCCAGGAATATTATAGCCAGGTTCCAGAATTCCCAGATCAAGGAGAAAAATACTCCAAGCAGCCAGGAAGAAACAATTTCAATATTGTGGAAACACAATCAGAATAGCACAGGACCTGGCAGCTTCTACACTGAGGGATCGAAGGGCATGGAATATGATATTCCAGAGGGCAAAAGAACTGAGAATGAACCCAAGGGTCACCTACCCAGCAAAACTGAGTATTTTGTTTCAGAGGAAAATATGGTCATTCAGTGGAATAGAGGACTTTCAAGCCTTCTTGAGGAAAAAACCAGAATTGAATAGAAAATTTGACATGTAGACAGAAGAAGGAAGAGATGCCTGAGAAGGTAATCAGGGAAAAGAAATCAAAAGGAACTTATCAAAGTTGAACTATTTACATTCCTATATGGAAAAGCAATAACAGTGACTGATGATATCTTTCTCACTATGAAAATAATGGACGAAGGGTGTGTGGTCATATGAATACATATGTGAATGTGTGTGTATATGGTTACAGTTATATATGGATAGAGGGCATAAGTTGAATTTGTTGGGAAGGGAGAATACTCAAGGGATGAAACTATGAGGTGAGAGAGGAAAGTGGCAAGAGGAGATGGGGAAAGACAGGGTAGGGTAAACTATCTCATGTAGAAGAAGCAAGGGGAAGTGGTTGCAAGGGAGGGGGAGAATAGGAAGGGAAAAAAAAAGGCAAATCCACATTCTCATTGAATTTGGTTCAGGGAGAGAATGACATACATACTAAATGGTATATCTCAACCTGCAGCAGAATAGGGGGAAGGGGGATGAGAGGAGGGATGATGAATGGGAGGGCATCCTTGGGGGGAGGGGAGGTTGGAAGTACCCACTTTAGAAGAGGGACAGGATCATGTAGGGAATGGACCAGGTGGGGGGTGGGATGAGTGGGAGGGAATTATAAGCAGCCTTGTACAATAGATCTACTATGATAATGTTTTGCATAGCTAGACATGTACAACATATACTGAATTACTTATCTCCCAAGAGGGAATGGGTGACAAGGGAGGAAGAAAATGGATCTGAAATTCGAGGTCGTAACATTAAATGTTTCAAATATATATAAATACTATTATTAATACTCTTTTGCTTGTAATAGGGAGATAAGATTTGCAGGCATTGAGACACAAAGACTCACCTTGCTCTAATGGAAAAGTCGATGGGAGTAAGGGAGAAGGTATGGGAGAGAGCAGATTGGAGGAAGTGATATCTTGTGGGACTACTATTCTGGGAGGTTGGGTAGGGGAATAATGGGGGGAAAATGATTGTAACTCAAAATCTGGAGGAAATGAATGATGTAAAACAGAAGTTAATAAAGCATTTGTCTAAAAAAAAAAAGCAGATCCAAGGAGGTAGTGAATTAATTGCAATGGGAAGAGCTTGTGCAATGGCACAATTTTAGGAGACAAATACAACATTATATATAAATATGTGTGTGTTTTATATAATTTGTGGAAAATTAACTTCAATTATCTGCTATTTTATCAATGTCAGTTCACCCTTCAAAAAAGGGTGGACTGACTACAACCCCTAATATCCCAAGAGCCTTAGTAGCAATTCTTCATGAGTTCCTAAGGAAAATAAAATATTTTTACTACTTCTGCTCCTGCTGCTACTATTACTACTTCTATGATTACTACTTCTACTACTACTATTACTACTACTACTACTGGTAGAAAATCTGGTGATGAGAGATAAATATAGATAAATATAAATATAATGATGTAATAAAGTATAATAGTTCTTTTGTTAGCTTAGTTGGAAATTTGATTTTCTATAGCATTTGAACTATAATTTGATGAAAGTCTGTATAATTTAATGACAAAATTGTGCCTTCCAAGTTAATGTAGCAAATTCCTTATGAAGTAACTCCCCAGGTACCTTGAATTAGTAGACAAATCCTCGGGAACTACCTGAGGCAACAAAACACTAAATAAGTTGACTAGGGTGACATATATAGCAGGAAGGAGACATAGATGATATGGACCCAAGCTTTCCTGACTCTTAAGTCCAAAACTATAATGCTTTTATAGTCATTATGCAATACTACCTCTTACTTAGCATGAGTAGCTTTAAGTCACAGTAAGATTTTTGGAAACAATAGGTAAAGAAATGTTGACTAGATAGGTATATGATATATACATAAAGGCATAGTTAGATGCATGTGTATATACATATATAAACATGTACATACATATATACATACACATATAGATTATATAGATGTAATTTGCATGGGTGTGTATAAACATATATGCCTAAACACATAATACCAATAATTTTATGTAGATAATATATAGCAAAAGTTTTATAAACCTACCAGTGTTTCTATGTATCTTTAAGTAATTTTCTGGACTCTTTTGGAAGTAATATAGTGGGTTCAATGTTAAATCATAAAGACATGTTCAAATTCTACCTCTGACATTTACTAGCCATCTGTATGATGGTGGGTAAGTCATTGTATAAAGTTATTTAATTCAGGAATATACTGGAGCTAACTCAAGTCTAATTGTTAGATTTACAGTGTAAGCATTTATTTCTCTGAAATAGGCAAGTGCTTCAAATCAGAACTTGATTATTATTTTACTGATTCTTTAGATTTAAGAAAGTAAAGGAGGAAATGTTAATAATGTAGAACAAATTTAAAAAGCTGTTATGTCTCTCTTTTCTCCCCAGAAAGCCAGTTGTTAAACTTTTACCAAAATCTCTATTGCTCTAAAGTCAAGTTATCGTATTGCAAAATGAGGGGATTGGACTAGAAACCTATGAGATCCCTTATAATTCAAATTCTGTATCATTGTTTAAGTCTTTAGGAATCCTTGCTAGAAGAATATAAAGATCTGTTACATTATTATATAGTCTATATAAATTTTATTCCAAAATGACACCATGCAACTTAATAAATCACTTTAAATTTAGGTTCAGAAATTAATACTATTAAAGACTTTGATAACTTAAACCTTATGTCCTCAGTAAGCATGAAGTTGTCAAGAGTTCTGAAAATATTTGTGCAGATGTATCTATATCTATGTTTATAAATGTAAAAATTGGTTTAATATTTATTGCTTTTAACTACAATCAATGGTATGTAAGTTACATATGTAATACATTGTTTATTCAAGGTATAAAAAGACAAAAATACTGTAATAAACAGACACATTAGGAAGAAATAGAAAAAAAAATTTATCTCTTTTGACTAGCATATTCAGAAAAGGTTTACCAAGGGAAGAGGAATTTATAACTTAGGAAAAGCCTGCAATAATATTTCTAAAAAAATTGTTTGAACAGTCATATTACATGAAAATGCATTATATTTTCCTCAAGTCTCACTAGATGGAGCTATTTATTAAGCATACTAACTTTATTTGGAAGACATTTTAACATCACTTTATTACATTTATTGCTATAAAACAGAGTGCTGGCATTACATACTCTGATTTTTTTTACCATATTTATGAACATCGCTTATGGAAAAATACAATCAGAATAACTGATGAAGGTGTTAAATGGAAAGCCACAGAATCTATCATTATAATATGATTACTGATGTTATTTCATGTTGCATGAGAACTTAGCAAATTTGTCATGGTTCATGTCAAGTGCCATCTTCTATTCATGATGGCTGATTAAAGAGTAATTCACAAAGTCCATGTATATTTGGTTCTTAAAAATATCAGGAAAATATTCATGTAGCTTAATTGCTCATAGAAAACACATTTTATAGATTTTATGATACAGGCACAATTTTAAATATCCCCCACATGTTTCCTGTTATATGAATTCAAGTTTATTGTAATGTCTAAAAGTATAGGTCAAAGGTAAAACTTCAGAAAATAACAAAACTATTAACATTAATCACTAAACAGCAGCTTCTGGCAATGTGGCTCAGGTTTTTGTTTTTTGTTATTTTTTTTTTTAATCTGCACATCACCTCAATTTAATAACACTAACTCAAAATTAAAAATTGAAATATATTTTCAAGTGCAGTTTCCAGGATAATCTTCTCATCAATAGTGAAATAGGGTTAATCATGAGATATTGAAGAATTTTACAAAATAAAACAGTGACGAATGTATTTTAATTTTGGATGATTCCCTGGATTATGATCATTTACATTTAACTTTTCATATGTAAACCTTCATTTCATTTTGAATATTCAGAAGAGGTATATTGTATTTTTCTTACCTTGGTTATTAATTCACTTTCTCACATGGGGTTCATTGATAGTTAATAAGTATCTCATGAATGGTTCATATTTTATATTTCATAGGTTCTGTGATTTCAGCAAGGTAGGTTCTTAACCACCAATGCTGATTCCAAACTGTTCAAACAATGTGTCATTCAATTGATAAAAAACACATTAATTTAATACTTATTATATGATGGGCATTGTGGTAAATGACACTGGGGATATAAAGGGCTGAAAATAATAAAAATACCCAGGAGAGAATATATGCAAATGATAACATACATGCAAGACATATAGAAAGTCATTTGAAGCAATATGGGAGAGAGGGCATTTGGAGTAGGTTAGGAGGAGAAGACTGGGAGATGCTTCTAGGAAAGGGGGAATTTATGCTACATCTCGACAGAAGCTAGGGAAACCTGCAAAGGGAACTGAGGAAGATGAGCATTCCAGACATACTCCAGGGAAGGGAAATCATTGAAAAATCATGGATTCTAGACTTGAGAAACAGAGAACAGTACTGAAGGGAAAACAAGATGATGGATATTGCCGGATTTAAAGTAAGTAGAGATTAATAAAATATGGGAAGACTAGAAATGGAGAAAAGAGTTTGGTTGTGGAAAACTTCAAAGGCCGAATAAAACATTATTTGTTTTTTAACTGCAGGTCATCATTAGCTACTGGTGCTTAAAGAGAAAGGAAGTGACATGGTAGTCAGATTTGCACTTTAGGAAAATCATTTTGGCAGCTGAATGAGGATGGACTAGAGTTGGGAGATACTTGAGGCAGGGATACCAGTTAGAAGGCTGTTGATGGCACTTATGCCAAGGATAAACCAAGATGGCAAAGTAGAGAAGCATTTAGAAAAGCTCTTCAAAACTTCACTCTAAACAACTCTAAAATAATTCCTGAAATTGAATTCTGAAGTGGAAGAACCAACAACCTTTGAAATAATTATGTAGTCCAAGACAGCTTAGAAGACTATCATTAAAGGTCCTTCTCTCTGGGATGGTTGTTCACTTTTGGAGCTTAGAGCATGCAGCACAGGCTGAACCTTCTGGGTCAAGTACATCAGAGACAACAAACATAGGATCTCTCAACAAATGTAGTGAATGGGGGTGGTGTTGAATAACTCATCAAAAGGACAAACAACAACTTGGGAACAAACTGAAACTGTCCAGTAGAGGAATAAAACTTTTCCTTCCTACCTTCCTTTCTCTCTCTCTCTCTCTCTCTCTCTCTCTCTCTCTCTCTCTCTCTCTCTCTCTTTCTTCCCATCCCCTCTATCCACACATGGTATTACACCCTTACCTGTGGGTCCTCTGTCTGAAAAGAATATAAATTTTAACCCATTGAAACCTTGACTGGCCAACAATAGGTCCCAGACCAAGCCCTACTTGGCCACTCTTTGGGCCTTGATTGTCTCAGAATGAATGTAACATTTTTTTTTTTTTGTTTTGTCCCCAAACCCTAAAGGTCTTACTCTCCAGATCTGATTTTTTTGACTAGGTAAAGAAGCCTCATTTTTTTAAATTAAGTCTTAATCACTGAATGCACATTGCTCCAGTTAAACTGAGACCTGTTAGAGACCTTATCTTGAAAGGGTCAAAGTCCCCCACTGCATCCTGGCCCCTCTATAGATTTCCTTACCTATATCTGGCCACTGGACCCAGATGGCTCCAGAGGAGAATGTGAGGTTGGTGACTTTGCACAACTCTCCCTCACTTAAAACCAATTCACTTGTCTGTCATGGCATCACCTCCCTGATGTCATGGTCCTCTTCTAGAACAAAGGACAAGCAACAACAAAAATGAGATGGTAGGGGATCTTTTGCTGTAACCACAGCCAAAAGTTATGCTGGCACTACAATCAGAGGGAAGCAGGGTTTTGCTCATAGTTCCAACATAGGGAAGAGAGTTTATGGTCACTCACAGAGGAGTAGAGCCCCAAGTCTCAATTCTAAGACTAAATGTAGTATAAGCAACTGTAACTGTAGGAGAGTGTAAGACCTGATCCCATAATCGGGGCCAAAATAATGCTCGTGGCTATGGGACAGAGGTTCCCAAACTTATTTGGTTTACCACTTAATTTTCTTATAGCTACTTTCTTTCTTTCTTTTTTTTTGCTTTTTTGGAGGAGAGTTGGCGTTGAGTGATTTGTCCAAAGTCAAATGGCTAGTAATTGTGTCAAGTGTCTGAGGCCAGATTTGAACTCAGGTCCTTCTGACTCCAGGGCTGGTGCTCTATTCCCTGCACCACCTAGCCACCCCTAGATATCTACTTTCTTTAATACTTTGACTTTTGGGGGGGAAATTTATGCCATTTAATTTTTTTTAATGATGCATCTAAATTTAATAATTCATTGTAAATTGGTGGGTTTTCTCCTGCATTGAAATTTTGATGATGCAATATTGTGGCATATAGCCATATAGAATTTCATTTTCAGCAAGGTACTACATGCCTATTTTCTTGCCTATGCATGCTGGATTTCCTAATAATACGTGACATGTTCACCTACCAGCACCTGCTTATTAAGACCTGTTGGTGGACTTGACCACTGATAGATTATGACTTGAATTTTTTGTGTTTATTGGGAAAATAATGCAATCACTCTGTTATGCAGCAGGTCAAATGTGTATGAACAGTTTTTAAAAATGTTTTTCTCTTCTTTCCTTATGTTTCCACTGCCTCTTAGTTTTATTCAATGCTCTCCAATTGTACCCAAGACTAGTACTGCTCTTCTGTATTGTTCCATCACCCTCTATGGTCAGTATCACCCACTTTGGGAACATCTGCTAGGAGAACAAGATCCCTGAGTAAAGACCATTAAACAGGCCAGGAAAGGAGGAAATCAGAAACATATTCACTAGATCATATGACCTTAAAAGCACTGAAAGCATATAAGCCA
Organism: Gymnobelideus leadbeateri; assembly: GCA_011680675.1. Taxonomy (NCBI): domain Eukaryota; kingdom Metazoa; phylum Chordata; class Mammalia; order Diprotodontia; family Petauridae; genus Gymnobelideus; species Gymnobelideus leadbeateri. The sequence continues at coordinate 239,389 of WOXC01000008.1, read as the reverse complement.
CCATAACTAACTATGAAAACAGGAGAAAGACAGGCCTGAACTTTGGACAAAGCTCCCCTACTGCAGGAGCAGAAGCCAACTTTACAATAAAGGTAAAAATCAAGAAATATGCTGGGGAAATGAGCAAACAAAAACAAAAAAAAAGAACCTGAACATAACAAATTACTGTGATGACAGGGAAGATCAAGGCCAAAACCCCAAAGAAGATAATGATATCAAAGCAGATGCAGGCAAAGTCTAAAAAGAAAAGGTGAATTGGATACAAATCCAATAAGTGATCTCAGAAGAGTTTAGAAAAACTTAAAAATCAAATAAGAGCGATAGAAAATGTGAGTGATGCAAGAAAATTATGAGAAGAGACTCAATATCTTGGTCGAAGAGACCAAAAAATACTGGAAAAAATGCCTTAAGAAAAATAATTGTTCAAGTAGAAGAGGCACGATAATCCACTGAAGAAAAGAACATTTTAAAAAAGAGAACTGACTAAAAGGGGATGGGAGGTACAAAAATAACTGAAGAAAAAAATTTCTTATGAAACAGTTGGCAAAATGGGAAAAAAGAACTCTGAAAGCTCACTCATGTAAATAATGCCTTAAAAATTAGAAATCAGCAAGTTGAAGACAATGAATTGGCAAGACACCAAGAAACAACAAAATAAAATCAAAAGAAGAAAAAAATAGAAGAAAACATTAAATGGAAAAACAATATACCTGGAAAAGAGATAAAGGAAAGAGAATATAATAATTTTTAGACTACCTGAAAGTCATGATCAAAAAGAGAGCCTAGACATCATGTTTCAAGAAATTATCAAGAAAATTGCCCTGATAGCCTAGAACCAGAGGGTAAAATAGAATTTGAAAGAACCCATTGTTTACCTCCTAAGATTCCTCCACCCCCCCCCAAAAAAAAAACTCCTAGAAATATCCTAGTCAAATTTCAAAGCTTCCAAGACAAGGAATAATTACTTTAATCAGCCAGAAAGAAAGAAAGAAAAAAATCAAATCCTGGAGGTGATAGGTAGCCACTAGTGTTTTGTTTTTGTTTTGTTTTTTTAGTAAAAAGATAATATCTTAAGAACTGTGGCTCAGAAGACCACTTTAGCAACTGAGGAGAGGTTGGAATAAGGTGGAAAGAGTCATGGGTCATGTGTCTGGGATATAAGTAGGATTTAAAGGACATGTTTGACTATTGACTGAATAGGAATCACAGGTTTGGTATTCCTGTTTTAAGGTGATTTATTTCAAGAGATGTTAACTTTTCTTGTATTCTGAACTTCTTTAGAAGTTTGGTGAAGTATCAAACTTGGACATTATTTTATGTGGTTTAGATTCATCAGAATAATGTTTTAATCCAAAATATATGTGCATCACACACACACACACAGACAAACACATATATATGTTATATATATATATATATATGTATATATATACATATATATATATATAATTCCAAAATAAGCCATATATTTGTGAAAATAAAGTTGAATTTTCCCTTCTAAATCTATGACCCCATGAAAGCTTTCTATAGACTTCCAGAGAAGTTTTGATCTATTATAACCCCTTAATTATTTTGATGAAAAAAAGTGAAACAAAGATATGTTAAATGATGATCTCAATGTTGTACCAGTATTTTCTATGACTATTTCATATTTTATAAATTAAATACTAATAAATTTGGGACTCAGTATAAATTTTCTTAGGGAAATCAATGATGACTTCAAATTAATTACTCTGAGCATGCAGGTGAAAAGTTAAAATTATGAAAAACTTGTCTGGAACAATATACACCAAAATAAGCAATTTGAACAATTTTTCCCATTATCTTCAATTGAGTAATGGGCAATTCAAATGAAACAGAAAACTGCTTTGTGCATATGTATGTAACTATAGAAAGACTGCCTACTTGGTAACTATATTCTTAATTCATAGTATTAAAATCATACTTACATAGAAAATAACATTCAAATTTAAATTAAACTTAACAGAGCTACTCATACTATTCAAATGAAATGGTTAATTCTTCCTTAATTTTTATACATTTATACATTTTCTTGTGACACCTGTTTCATTAACTCCTTAATCCTGAAATCCTTTCTTCTGTATAAAAAGGTTGAGATGATCTAATGTTTATTAATGCTTTTTCATCAATAGGCTTATCTTAAGCCATAGTTCTCATTATTAAAACAAATTTGCATAAGATAATACTCAAAAAAATCCAAACCTGTTTATAGGTTTCTACATATAAAAACAAAGCTCAGAATAACACAACTGTCCTGGAAATGATTAAAATAAATTCATCCATCTACAATAACATCCATTCAAATATAAATTATTTGAGCTTTTGAGTTTATATAACACTGAACTTTATAATTACAACATTTATTTATATCGGAAAAAACATTTATATAAAAATGTCTCAAAAATCATAAAAAGATTTTGTAAATTCTATCAGTCAATTTTGTTTCTATGTATATTTAATAAGATGGGGATATGAATTTTAGGCACTATCTCAATATCATTAAGAAAAAAAAAAACCTTCTCTTATGACTTCCAAGATTCTACCCTTCAGCTTAGACAAATAACAAAGGAACAGACAAACAAATAAAAACAAACGGATTTTTGTCCATAATTCATCAGCAGCATAAAAACTAAGATTCCTAATAATTTTCAGCTTGTTGAATGATAGGACTTGATTATTAAAATTATAATATTGTAAATGGTCACCTCCTTTGGCAGATGTCTCATTATACAAGGACTTTGTTTAGATTCTTTTTAGTGTAACTTCCTGTGGCACCTCAGTATTCCTTTATTAAGGTTCAGTGACAATTGCTTTGTCTTTGGTTTACTTTGAATAGTAAGTAATACCTTATCCCCATCATGCAGGAGCTATTATTATTTTTAAGGAAACAATTGATTTATCCTGCAGGGTCCTGACGCTTTAATGTACTGTTGCTGATGACTTGGAAACATGTGTCTTAATTATTTAGAAGTTAAACTACACACTTTCACCTAAAATAGGGCTAGTTTTTCAATTGAAGGTAAGTCAATGGAAAACAAAAAAGGTTAGTTGATGGGCAGTAATGGCAGGGTCTAAAAAGGGTAACAAAGCTTGTAAAGATTATCTTGAAGGGCTTTTGAGGTATTGCATTCTTAAGTACTTATTATGCAGATAACTGTAATTTGCATGGAATTCAGTTTAAAGGAATTGAAATTTACTGACACTCTGTTTATAAAATTTCCAAGTATTTGAAAGTGTTTAAGAATTTCCAGATTTCTCCCCACAATGCAATAAATACCACTTGTGTGAAATATTTCACCTTTTAGCTGTCCTGACAGAAGACTAGAATAAAGACTAAATTAGTATTGGCTCTGTAATCCAGTTTCTGTGTATATTCTTCAATTTCTTACTTCTCTCATATAGTTTTCCATTTTTTGACATCAATTGAAAGTTCCTTTACATTATATCAGATAATTATTATACTAATGAATAAAAATAAATAATAGACTTTTAGAGAGGCAGCTTAAGATAGATATGAGGCCTACATTGTTGTCAAGAAAATCAGGAATAGGCAGAGACAAGTCATTTAATCTGTGAGGTGCCTTAGCTCTCTAAGACTACTAGTGGAATTTCCGATCAGTTTCAGGCTTATTGAGATTATGCAAAGGGAGTTCCTCACATAAATGAAATCTAAAGCTTGAAAACAACAATATTCTTAGCAAGCTATACTTTCCATAGAGATATTTCTGTTATAGTAACAAAGTAATTTTACATTCTACTGAAAGGAATATGATGGCAGAAGAAACCTATTTCAAGTCTACAAAAAAAAATAATATAGAAAATCGAGACAACTCACTGTTCATAGCAAACACTCTTTTTCAGCAATGCAAAAGGCAGCTCTCCTCATAGACATTACCAGGTGGTCAATACATACATACATACATACATACATACATATATATATAAATAACTAAATGAAAAAACTTCCAGATGAAAGACAGATATCTCAACTGCATGGGTAAAGAAAACATAATAATATAATATTTGAGAAATATTAGCTATTCCTGGCTCTTTTTCAATTAAAATATATTTGTGGCAGACATGTAGAATTGGACATTATTATTAGACACTGAATGTTTTTCATTTGAGACAGCCAAGATATTTTGTCAATGAGAGTAGCTTTTCTAACCTAATACCATCTTGTGATTATTTGATGGATTTTTTCCTTGTATATGAATAAGCAATATTTTATTAAAACAGATTTTACTGTGCCTCAAAAAAAACTGTTTGGAAACAAAAATTACTCTTTGAAAGATAGTTATTGAGCACCTATTATAGCAAACATGTCAGTGTTATTGGTGAAACCATGAGAGTGAGGTCTAAGGCATAATGGAGAAATGGAAAAGTCATGACAGGGCTATAGACAAAGAGTTCCAGTTTACAAAGTTGGGGAAGCTAATTTAGTTATATGACAGTTTAGTAAATATGATATTAAATATATTGTTGAATCAATCATTCAATGAATAATATTTAAGCAACTGAAAAAAGCAGTTTTGATCATTGTGAGTCAGCAGAGCATTATTAGCAAGTCGTGTCAGATATTTCATTTCCAAGTTAGATGTCATATACATTCAGAAGATTGCCAAACACACAACACAACTGGATTTCATGGAAAGATTTGGCAAAGTATACTATGATTTCATATAGAAGATGTAGTAGAGTTGATCGACTTGGTCTGATAGAGCAAGAACAATAAATGGAAGATTCAAAGAGGCAAACATAGGCTCAATGAAAAAGGGAGAAATAACAAACAAAATGAAATTATGACAAAGAAAGCAAAATTTCTATGGAAATTGTAACTTTGTCACCACTGGTCATCATAGGAAATGGGATTTCCCCACTTGGTAGTCTTTGAACTCCCTGTCAGATCACTGCTTTTTCACAGAGAAGAGCCTTGAATAGCTCAATGAAAATATTAGTTATGTCATGCAGAGTTACCTAAGATGAAAAGGTTAAGCGTTCTAAAAGCAAGTGATCCACTGGAGAAGGAAATGGCAAATCCTTCCAGTATCTTAGACAAAAAATCCCATCAACAGTACAGAAATGATAAAAGAGATGAGCCCTCAGGTCAGACACTGTCCAATACATTACTGGGGAAGAGCAAAGAGCAGTTATAAGTATCTTGAGTACTACTGAAGCAGTTGGACCAAAGCTAAAAGAAAACTCCGCTGTGGATGCCTCTTGTGATGAAAGGAAAGTGCAGTGTAGTAACAATCAATATGGCATAGGAACTTAGAATTAAGACCTATAAACCAAGCTAAGTTGAATGTGATCAGACTGAAGATGGAAAGATTAAATATGGACATCTTGGGTGTTTGTGAACTTAAATGGATGGGAATGGTTGTATTTGATCAGATGATACTACATATACTCCTATAGACAAGAATCCCTTAGAAGAAACAGAATAGTCTTCAAAGTCAATAAATAGTTAGAAAAGCAGTACTGAGGTGTAATTTTTTTTAAAATGACTATATATCTGTTTTAATCCAAAACAAGTTATTGATCACCACAATAGTAAAGCCTATGCTTCAGTCACTGATGCCAAAGTGACGGAAGAACACCATCTTCTAGAAATAACACCCACAAAAAATGTCACATTCATCATAGAATATCGGAATGCCAAAGTAGGAAATCAAAATATAATTGAAATTGCATATGAGGTTGGACTTTGAGACAGGAAGGAGACTAATAGAATTTTGTCAAGATAACTCATTGTTCACAGCAAACACTCTTTTTCAACCATGCAAAAGGCAGCTCTACTCATAGACATCACAAGGTGGTCAATATTAAAATCAAATTGATCATATATTTTTTGCAGCCAAAGGTGGAGATGCTCTATACAATCAGTTAAAACAAAATCTGGAACTCATTGAGAGCCCCACTGCTTTGAAAACCCAGATGTTGATGCTTCCTCTCTGGAAGTTCAGTTGTGAGCTTCCTATTGTGAAATTCAGACAAATTCAATAAAACCATCAGATCAGAGAGGTATGACCTAAATAATATCCTTTATGAATATAAAGTAGAAGTTATGAACATACTTAAAGGATCAAACTGGTAGATAAAGTGCCAATAGCACTATGGACTAAGATTCACAATTTTTTTTTATGTTAGGCACCTGCCACAACAACAATCCCAAAGTAAAAGAGTAACACAGAAAGATTGCTGTGTGATGAAGCTTAACAAATAGTTGAGCAGAGAAGAAAAGTGAAGGGTAAAGGAGACAGGGAAACGTATACTCATCAGAATACAATATTCCAGAGAATATCAAGGAGAGATAAGCTCTTGTAATGGAAATACAAATTTAAAGATCTTCCCTGCCCCTTGGCCTTTGATAGGCTTAAGAGACTCTTAGAACCTTCCTTGATTTGAAAATATACTCTGCCCCCTAATAGGCTGAATGTGGTCACATGGAGCCTGTGGCAGGAGGCTTGGTTTTCAGGAATGCCTACACCTCGATGCTATGTGATTTGGCAGTGGATCAAGATGGTGGTTACATTCTCTGAACCTGGAGAAGGCTATATTATACCTGATGTGAGGCTTTGCTTTGGGGCTCACTTTGAGAAGTGTTGTGTGATTTGACCAGATGAGACTCTGGGCAGCCATTGAGAGCCCCACTGCTTTGAAAACCCAGATGTTGATGCTTCCCTCTCTGGTAACTGTGATTTGGTATTGATGTAGTGGTTGAGCAGTTTGGAAGCCTGTCTGCTTGATCTGTTTGTTTCTCTGTCTTGTAAGTTCTGTCTGTATACTTTGGAGTTCGGGGTGCTGACCTTTTCCCCCTGAACTAGGTAAATGATATATTTGATTGATTAAAGTAAGCTTGTTAACCCATTTTGAGTTGCTTTCCTTTAGAAAAGCAGATCTAAGAAACTGCTGGCAGCTACCCTGGGAATGTTGGGGTGCTTGCTGCTACAGCTCTTCTTAAATGAGTAATGCAAAGAAATAGAAAAAATAGAACGGGGAAAACAGGCAATCAGTTCAAGAAAATTAGAGTAATCAAGGGAAAGTTTCATGCAAAAAAATGGACTTGATAAAAGACCAAAATGATAGATATTTAATAGGAACAGAAGAGTTATGAAGAGGTGACAGGAACACACAAGAGTCATATAATCTGCACATCATTGAGACCATGCTGGTGTGACTACTGATTTAGAACCTGACATCACAGGAAATGAAGCAAATGGCCCTTAGGAAGCATTGCTAACAAGGCTAGTGAAGATAATGGAATTTCAGCTGAGATGTTTAAAACCCTAAAAGGTGAAGCTTTTAAAAGAATTAACTTAATATGCCAGTAAATTTGGAAAACTCAACAGTGACCACTAGATTAGCAAAGATCTTTATTGGTTTTTTTAATCCTTAAGAAGAGAAATGACAAAGAATGGGCAAATTATAGAAAATTTGTACTCATTCACATGCCAGAAAGATTATGCTTTAAATTCTGCAAGCTGGGCTTCTACAATATGCAAACCAATGATTACTGGAAGAGCAGGCTGATTTACAAAGAGGCAAAAAAATGAGACCAAATTGCCATCATTTGCTGGATTATAGACAAAGCAAGGGAGTTCTGGGGGAAAATTGACTTCTGATTCATTGATTATACTAAAACCTTTAATTGTGGGGATCACAATAAAATGTGGCAGGTTTTCAAAGAGATGGGATTACCACATCAGTGTAATTGTCTCCTGAGGAACCTGTATGCAAGCCAAGTTAGAACTGAATAGAATAAATAATTGGTTTGACATGGGAAAAGAGGTATGGTAAGGCTATACATTGTCATCTTATTTGATTAACTTATATGCAGAGTACTTCATGCATAATTCCAGGCTGAATAAATCAAAAGTTGGAATTAAGGTTTCTGGGGGAAATAACAATATGCAAATGGTACCACTTTCATGGCAGAAAGTGAAAAGGAATTAAGAAAACTCTTGGTGAGGGAGAAAGGAGAGAGTATTAAAGCTTGTTTGGAGTTTAACACACTAAAAAAAAGTAGAAGCTTGTCAAGTAGTTCCATCACTCCCTAGTATATATAGAAGGAGAAAAAATGGTAGTATCAGATTTTATATTCTTGAGCTCAAAGATCATTGCAGATAACAGCATTCATGAAATTAAAAGATACTTGTTACGCCATATCTGTACAATCTCCTAAGAAGTAGAGATATCATCTTGCTGACAAAGGTTTGCATAGTTAAAGCTATGGTTTTTCCAGGAGCAATGTATAGCTGTGAGAGTTAGACTATAAGGAAAGCTGAGTGCTTCAGAATCGATAATTTTGAATTGTGGTCAAAAAGACTTTTAACAGTCCTATGGACAACAAGGAGATAAAATCAGTCAGTATTTAAAGAAAAAAAATCAGGCTATTCACTGAAAGGCCAAACATTGAAGTTGACTTTTAAATACTTTGGGCACATAATGAGAAGACACTTTGTAAAAAAAAGATGCTGATGTTGAGAAAGGTTGAAGGAAAAGGAGGAAAAAGGGATGGCAGAGGATGGGATGGATAGGTAGTATCATGGAAACAAGAATATGAATTTGTACAGACTTTGAGGAATAGTAAGGGGTTTAAGCATCTGGCATGCTGTCCTGACTGAGGTCACAAAGAGTCAGAAATGACTGAAAAACTAAATGATTAAAAAATGTTTTCAAGCACAGTTTACATGACTACTTTTCAGATATTCTAAGGAATCCTTTTGGGTGTATATTAAATTAGATGACCACTGAGGTCTATTGCAACTCTTAAATTTTTTTCATTCTGTAAGGGGTTATAGGCTATACAATAGATAGTATAGTTAGATACATTTAGAACTTTTGCAACTAGGCTCAGAAGTAATTTTGAGGAACTCAAAGTTATAAGAAGACTTTAAGGACACATGGGAAACAACAAAGAAAAGAGGGATAATTATAATATTTGCATATTGCATGAAACAGGGAGATTAAACATCACTGTAAGGGATATACAGTATAAATGGCAGTTATAATAAGTCATTGTAGAGAATCACTGTGTGTTTGTGCACACACACACACAAACACATGTATATATGCACATGCACACATACGTACACATACATTATAGACATTATGCCTGGGATACAGAATAGGTCATTCACACTTCAATACTTCTGGATTTCTGCGCACAGAAATATACATATATATGCACAGAAAGTTGTAGCATGTGACTCTGATAGAGCACTATTGTGCTATAAGAAATGATGAGGGGAGTAGTTTCAGAAAAAAATAAAAACCTCGTAAGACCCATATGAACTGACACAATGTGAAGTGAAAAGAATCAGGAATCATTTTGTGTAGTAACAGCAATACTGTATTGATGATCAACCTTGAAAGATGTGGCTACCATGATCAATACAATGATCCAAGGACATTCCAAAGAACTCTGATAAAAAGAATAATGCTATCCACTTCCAGAGAGTGAACTGGTGAAACCTGAGTACAAATTGAAGAATACTTTTCTAGCTTTCATTATTTCTTTTTGCTTTTTTGATGTGGCTAATGTGGAAATTTGATTTGCATGATTCCTTTTGTCTGATTTCTATCATGTTGTTTGCTTTCTCAGTGGGTGGAAATGAGGGAGTGGATTTGGAACTCAAAATTTAAAAAAAGAAAAAAAATTTAAAAATAAATAACAAATTGAATAAATACAGTTTGCAAGAATCCCCAAATTAAGATATTTTGTGTGACTTCAAATATCTTACCACCTTTATGAAGTTAGAAAACATATAAAGATGAAATACAGTAGTACTTAATGTTACTCAAGAGGTTCTAAATAATGAATTCCTTTTTGATGCAGTAAGCCACTAGCTTGTGGCAACTGCTTTGATGCAAATGTCTTATAGAACTGATTTCCATATTAATTCCTTCCCCACGTGATTATTTTATATCATAAAAATACAACAGAGCAGTAACAAGCATATCTGTCCACAGTATTTTGAGACTCAGGGAAGCAATTGTTGACCCATGCATAATGTTTTAACTTCAGAGAACACTGAGATTTTTAAAATTAAAAAAAAACTGTATTAACTGTGGATAGAAACACACAGAGACATATGTGTATTTCTCTTTCTCTTATACTTTATACATATATACATGTGTATATACATATATGTATGTGTATATATGCGTGCATGTGCATATATGTGTGTGTGTTTGTATGTGTGTGTGCACACACAGTGATTCTCAACAATGATTTATTATAACTGCCATTTATACTGTATATCCCTTTCAAGAAACTGAAGATATTTTATGAACTATTTTATGGATAATTTTAAAGGGAAATAAAAAGTAACAGTTTTCCCTGCCTCTCCCCCACCACCACCCCTAAATCACTACTTATTCCCTAATTTCTGCAGGTCAGTGGGACCTAACTTAGATTCATGAATACTTTAAAATTTTTTGTTTTCAATTTCAATTTCAATATAAAGGCTTTCTTTTTTAATCCTATGTGTTTTCTTGTTTTATTTTTAAATTTATCTTGAGAAATTCCTGGATTTCATCAGACTTCCCAAGACATTCATGGCATACACAAAAAAGTTTGTTCTAGAACCAATTCTCTACAGAAAAAAAATATAGAATAATATAAAATACAAGTTATTTGATTCCTCAGCCTAAGTTTTCGTGCTTCCCACAATTTTATTCCCACCTACCTTTCTATTCATTTCTTGGAATAGCCATTTAATGTATTTTGAGCAAATTGACTTGCTAGTTACCTGGAATTGCATTTATAGTTGCAAATTTTCAGACATCATACATCATATCTGCAATCTATTCCCTCTTCATTTCCACTTCAAAAATATTCTAACTAACTTCATAGGACAACTTTGGTTCCAGCTACTATCCAAGGCCTTCATGATCTCCCTCACTCCATTATTAGTACAATATCCATTTGAAGAGTGTGTATAACTTTTATATATACCAGACCTTTATGAGACAATTATATTGTAAGGTGAGGCCAGGGTTGAATTGTAAAATGTTTATTTTTTTAATAAAACTTTTGCTGTATAAGTAAAACCTGAGTAGCCAAGAATAGATGGAATGCAGAAAATTAGGGGGAGGGGGAGAACTCTCATAGACAATCTCCCAGATAGAAAATGATGGGGTCATAATATTGTTGTGGTGTGGTGTAGGAAACGATGAGCTGTTGAATTTAGAAAAATATAGAAAGACTCGAACTTATGAAGAAAAATTGATATCCACCTTCAGAGAAACAGATGCCAAATGGAAATAAGAATAATATAGTCTTAAAAACATGTTTGAGTGTATGTGTATATATGCTTTATGTATTTATCTGTATCTGTGTGTGTTTGTAATTGTTTGCTTAATTGTCAACCTTCGGGGGGGAGAAAGGGGAAAAAAATAAACAAAATAGCACACCAATGAAGACAAAAGAAAGCATACAAGAGAACAAAGATGGATAGCTTTGGAAATAATGTGTAGTATTATGTATGTATGTATGTATGTATATATACATATATGTATATGTGTGTGTACATATATATAATATATATTCAAATATGCATACATATTTCTTAAAATGGAATTATTTTTCACATTCCTTTCTCCCTCCCAGAAGATTACAATTAAGCGCAGATAGACACACACAAACACACAACACACATATACATATTCATATATACATAAACATACATATATGCACACTCAAAAACATATTCTTAAGACTGTTTTATGTGAGGCTGCTAGGTGATGCAGTGAATAGGGTGCCAGCCCTGGAGTCAGAAGGACCTGAGTTCAAATCCATAGTCAGACACTTAACACTAGCTGTGTGACCTTGGGCAAGTCACTTAACCCCAATTGCCCTTCCTTTTCCCCTGCAAATAGCAAAAAGACTGTATTAAGCTTATTTCCACTTCTAATCTGTTTCTCTTAATGTGGATAGCACCTTCCTTAATAAGTTCGAGTCTTTCTATATTTTTTGAAATCCAACAGTTCGCCATTTCTTATGCCACAAAAATATTCAGACCCACTCACATTTTATCTGAGAAATTATTTAAGAGAGTTTTTGCAAAATTTTTCTTTTCCCTCTATTCTTCTTTTTTTTTTTTTTAGCAGTTGGGGTTAAGTAACTTGCTCAAGGTTACACAGCTAGTCATTATTTATGTGTGGGTGCTCATTTTCTGAGGCCGGATTTGATCTCGGGTCATCCCAACTCCAAGGCCGACACTCTTACTCACTGCGCCACCTAGCCACCCCTTTTCCCTCTGTTCTTGACTACATGGGTTTCATTTATTCAGGAAATTTTTTATTTAAAATAATCAAAAATATCCATTTTATTCTTCACCTTGCTCTCACCTCATAATATGATATAAGGTCTGATATTACTGAATCTAATTATTTCACATATTTTCCTCTGTTTGCTCTTCTAAATGAACCCTACTATTATTATTTTTTTCTGAATCAGCAAGATAATATTTACTAATTTCATTGTTATAACATTGCATAGATTATTTATGTAAAATTATCATTTCTGTTATGTGATGTTTAACTACATTGCATAACAAGGATCACTTCATTTATTTAGAACTAACTTTGCATAAAATGTGTTTTATGTTTATATTCATATAGTTACTCTGTCTTTTTGGCAGGTATACTCTCAATTTTTTCTCTTTTCTTGTTATTTTATATGGTCTAAAACTATTGATGAATATGACTGGTACAGTGTAGTTTTGCTATCATTCTCTTTAGATTAAAGCTTACTTTAGATTTATCTTTGTCTCAGATCATGATTACCACCTGCTCTTTACAAAATAAATTCTACTCATGACCTTTATTTTATGTTTGTATATATCTCACATTTTTATAGCATTTCCTGAAAGCAACATCCTGCTGAATTCAAATTTTATTCTGGTATTGGCTTCCATTTTATAGGTAAATTCATTCCATCCACATTCTGGCCGTCTTATTCCTAAACTTACCTCCCCTCCAAGATTCCCTCTCATTATTCTCTCCCTTCACTCTATACCTTTACCCTCTTATTTCCTTATGGGTTTAGAATATTTTTATACTCTTCCATATATGTTCTTCCCTCTTTATCCCATTCCTGCTTGTCTGCACATCTGTCTATAAAAAAAACATTATCCTATTCCCTATCCCTCTCTTTTCTATCCTCCCTCCTTATCCTCTTATTTCTTTCTGAATTTTGAAGAATTTATATATATATATATATATATATATATATATATATATTATAGATATGTATGCATTGCTCCTTCTTTAACCCATTACTGATGATAATTGGGTTATAGAACTACTTGCCCTTCTCTCCCATCCAATTCCTCTGTATTAGTTCTTCTCACTCTTCATTTGTATGAGGTAATTACTCTTTTTACCTTTTCCTATATCATTTTGCTTTTTAGAATGACATCAAACTCAGCTTTACCCCAATCTTTCTTTTGAACAACCCAAATGTTAATGACAATTTTAGATATATGGTTTACATTTTCACATATAAAAGTCAACAATTTGTCCTTTTTGAGTATATTGTAATTAGTCTTTGATGTTTACCTTATATTTCCCTTGGCTGTTGTATGTCAAATTTTCTATTAAATTCTGATCGTTTTGCAACAAAATCTTGAAAGTCTTACAATTTATCAAACATCCATTTTTCGTTCATTCAGGATTTTACTTAACTTTGTTCAATATAACATTTTTGACCAGAACCCCAGGTCTTTAGTTCTTTTATATATAAGTCTTCCGAGACCTTTAAACTTTTTATATAGCTACTGCTAAGTCTTAGGAAATTATAATAGAGGCTACATCATATTTATTTATTTTTCCTATTGCCCACAATATTTTCTCCTTTACATGAGGGTTGTGGAATTTGACTATGGTATTTTTGTAGGTTTTCCTCTGAGGATCTCTTTTATGTGGTGACTGCTGGATTTTTTCTATTTTTACTTTCCCCTCTTATTCTAACATTTTAAGACAATTTTCCTTAATTATTTCTTATATTACTTTATCATGATTTTTTTTTCTTTTGATTGTAGCTTTCAGGTAGTCTAATTATTCTTCTGTTTTCTCATCTTGATCTGTTTTCCAGATCAATTATTTTTCTTATTTTTTTATTTTTTTAACTTCTGGTTTACATCATTCCTTTCACTCAGATTTGAGTTACAATTTTCCCCATTTTCCCCTACCCACTGCCCCAGAATAGCAGTCCCACAGGATATCCCCTCATTCAATCTACTCTCTCCCATCTCTTCTCCCATACCCCCTTCGACTTTTCCACTGGGGCAAGGAGAAACTCTGTGCCCCAATGCCTGCACATCTTATCTCCCAATTATATGTTAAATATTATTAATGATAGTATTTATACATATTTGAAACATTTAATTTTAAAACTTTGAAATTCAGATTCACTCCCTTCCTCCCACCCTTGCTGGGGAGATAAGCAATTCAGTGTATGTTGTACATGTATAGCTTGCAAAACATTACCATAGTAGATATATTGTAAAAGGCTGGCTATATTTCCCTCACAACTATCCCAGACCCCACTTGGTCCATTCACTATTTTGATCCTGTCCCTTTTCAAAAGTGGGTGTTTCCAACCTCTCTTCCCCCCAGCATGCCCTCCCTTCCATCATTCCCCCTCTCTTTTCCCTCCCCTGTACTCTCCTGTATGGTGAGATATCCCATTTAGTATGTATATGATTCTCTTAAGGAGCCAAATTCAATGAGAATGAGGTTTTGCCTTTTTGCCTTCCTGTTCTTCCTCTCCCTTGCAACCACTTCCCCTTGCCTCTTCTATATGAGATAGCTTACCCCTTTCTGTCTCTCCCCATCTCCTCTTGCCACATTCCTCTGTCTGAACTGCACCCCTTAAGTATCATCCCTTCCAACCAAATTCAACCTGTGTCCTCTATCCACGTATACCTTTAAACATATATACACACATTCACATATGTATTCATATGCCTATATACCCTTCTTCAACTATTTTCATACTGAGAAAGGTTTCATCAGTTACAACTACTGTTTTTCCATGAAGGAACATACATAGTTCAATTTTGATAAGTTCCTTTTGATTTCTTTTCCCTGTTTACCTTCTCAAGCATCTCTTGCTTCTTGTGTCTGAATGTCAAATTTTCTATTTAACTCTTTTTTTCTTCAAGAATGCTTGCTCTCTTCCACTGAATGCCCAAATTTTCCCTTGAAACAAGATACTCAGGTTTGCTGGGTAGCTGATTCTTGGTTTTAATCCCAGCTCTTTTGCCCTCCATATTATCATATTCCATGCCCTTCAATCCCTCAGTGTAGAAGCGGCCAGGTCCTGTGCTATTCTGATTGTGTTTTCACAATATTGAAATGGTTTCTTCCTGGGTGCTTATAATATTTTCTCCTAGATCTGGGAATTCTGGAACCTGGCTATAGTATTCCTAGGAGTTTTCTTTTGGGGATATTTTTCAAGAGTTGATCTGTGGATTTTTTCAACCTATATTTTTCCCTCTGGGTCTAAAATATCAGGGCAATTTTCCTTGAGAATTTCTTGAAGGATGATTTATTTGATAATGGTTTTCAGGCAGTCCAATAATTTTTAGATTATCTCTCCTGGATCTATTTCCCAGGTCAGTTGTTTTCCCAGGAGATATTTCACATTGCCTTCTATTCTTTCACTTGTTTGAATCTGCTTAACAGAATCTTGATTTCTCATAAAGTCACTAGCTTCCATTTGCTCCAGTCTAATTCTGAAGGAATGATTCTCCTCAGTGAGCTTTTGAGATTTTTTTTTTCCATCTGACAAATTTCACTTTTTAAGGCATTCTTCTCCTCATTGCCTTTTTGTGCCTCTTTTGTCATTGAGTTAGTCTATTTTTAAGGTGTTATGTTCCTCAGTCAGGCTGTTGACTCTCATTTCATACTTTTCTTGCATCTTTCTCATTTCTCTTCCCAATTTTTCCTCCACTTCTCTTCTGTGGTTTTTAAAATCCTTCTTAAGGTCCTCTATGGCCTATAACCCACTTGTATTTTCATTTGGGGCTTTTGGTGCAGCAGTTTTGACCTCCCAGTCCTTTTCCTGTTCCATGCTTCCATCCTCTTTGCCCCTAAAATAGGATTCTAATGTTGAATTTTTCTGTTTATTTTGTTTCCTTTGCCTAGGCACGTTACCACTTAATTACTTGACTTTGGGGCTTGTTGCCACTGTAGGACTCTGCCACCACACAGGGGAGCTTCTGTCCCAAACATTGGAGTTGTCTCAACTGCCGGAGGTATTAGTTGTGTGCCATCCCTGAAGCCCCCACACACTCTGCCAAGCTGGTCACACACCCTAAGACCTCCACCCCAGACTGCAATCCAGATCCAAGAAGGTTAAAGCAAGAGCGATTACCCCCCAGGTTGATTGCCCAACTCCCCCCTACCATTTGCAGGCCAGGAGCTGAAGCTTCAACTGAAGCTGCAAAATGGCATCTGTGTTGTGGCTCCTCAGCAGCTTCTCACCCCCAGGGGAAGTACCTGACAAACTCCTAAAGTCCATAGGGAAGTGACCTCTCACTTTGTCCTAGACATCTATGTGTTGGTAATTCTAGAAATGCCACAACTGCTGGTATTCTGGGGTTGCTCCAGGTGGTTGCTGTTCAGGCTGCCCTGGGACTAAAACCTCCAACTCACGTTGTCCTGGGCTCAGCTACCAGAGCTCTATGCTGACCCCCACCCCTGCCAGGTGCTCAGAGCGAAGTCAGCTTCTCTGTGTCATTTTGTGGGTTCTGGAGCTTTAGAGGTTGTTTAGAGTTCACTTTTACATAATTTTGAAGTGGTATGGGCTGGAGTGCAGTGGAAGTGCTGTTTCTACTCTGCCATCTTGACTCCACACCTCCATTGTTTTTCTTATAAAATGCTAAATATTCTCTTCTATTTTTTCATTCTTTATATTTTATTTTATTATTTCTTGGTCTTTTATAACTTTCCTGACTTCCCCTTGCCCAATTCTAATTTTCAAGGAATTGTTTTCTTCCTTTTGATTCTGGATCTCCTTTACCAGTTTGTTAACTTTCATTTCATAATATTCTTGTTTTTCTTAGATTGTTTATACTTTATAAAATCCTCAATCTCTCTTATTTGATTTTTGAAATCTTTTTTTTTTCTTCAATGAAATATTTTGGGGCAAGTGACCATTGGACATTACTCTTTGGGGTAGGAGAGACTAATTTTGCTTCAATATCCTCCTCTGAAGATGAACCCTGGTCTTCTCTGTTCACATTGTAACTGTTTATGGTTGGGTTAATTCTTCTTTTTCTGCTCTTTTTTTATTTTAGCAATTTTTTATTATAATCACCTCTAATCCTGGAGTCTGGGGAATGCTGTCTCTTTCCTCAGTTCATTCTTTCTGATTTTTTAAGCTTTGTACTGGGCCTAACCGCTTTATTCTTTTTCAACTCCAAGTCACTCTTATCTTCTTTCCCCTACACACACACACTATGCTGCAAATGTTCTTACTCCCTGAGAACCCTCTAGTGACTATGGCATTTGGATCTTACCTCTGCTCTGGAAATGAGACCATGAACTCAACTTTCTTAGCACTGCCCAAAGCCTGCAACATCCCTACCTCACTACTTCTGCACTCAAGGGACATGTGCTCGTTCCTTCTTGCCAAAGAACTCATCTCAGCAGAAAATCTAGGCCTCATGTCAGTTCTCAACAGAGGATCCCTCAATCTTCTCCAACTCTGATGCCTAATTTGCCACACTGTCCTGAAGGTGAAAATTCCCATGGCTGAAGTCAAGGCTACCTCCCAACCCAAATGCCCCAATGTGGTCACATAGAGCCTGTGGTAGGAGGCTTGGTTTTGAGGAATGACCACACCTTGATGTTTTATGATTGGGCAGTGTGTCAAAAGGGAGGATACATTCTCTGACCCAGGAGAAGGCTATATAATTCCTGATGTGAGGCTTTGCTTTGGGGCTCACTTTGAGAAGTGATTTGACCAGATGAGACTCTGGGCAGCCATTGAGAGCCCCCTGATTTTGAAAACCCAAATGTTGATGCTTTCCTCTCTGGTAGCTGTGATTTTGGTATTGATGTAGTGGCTGGGCAGTTTGGAAGCCTGTCTGCTTGATCTGTCCTTGTTCTCTGAAGTCCGGGGTGCTGACCTTTTCCCCCTGAACTAGGTAAATTATATATGTTTGTTTGATTAAAGTAAGCTTGTTACCCCATTTTTAGTTGCTTTACTTTACAAAAGCAGATTTAAGAACCTGTGTTTGCAGCCTCCCTGGGGATGCTGGGGTGCTTGCTGCTACAAAATGGTGACGAGGATGGGATGGATTCTGCTGAGTAAAAGGAAAGTATGGGGGCTGGGATAATTGTTTGTTTCCCAATTGTGGCAGCTGTGATTCTGTGGAGCCATGGAGCAAGAGAGAAGAACAGCCTGCATGCTGATTTCACTGAGCTGAGAGCAGGAATGGTGAGCTGCCTGCATGGAGACCTGTGGAGAAGCCAGGAGCTGTTGCCTTCTGCTGGAGGAGAAGGAACCCAGGAGTTTGGAATTCACCCACAGGACAAGATAAGGACTGTGTGGCAAAGCAGGGGCACTGAATGTGTTTCCTTGCTGCATCACACAGTTTGGGACCCAGGGGGAGGATGGACTTATGACTGTGGTGGGTGGGGTTAAGGGCCATGGAACCCCAAGGACCCCAGGTTGGTTTTGTTGCCCAGCCCACTCTCTGGACTTGGAAGCAGGGGCTGGAGCAGTGTTATGGGAAGTACACTCCCCTCCTCCCAAGAGAACTTTATTTGGACTCTTGTTTTGAATTGATGTGATGTGATAATGCTTTTTTGAAGGCCCAGGGGCCACTTTGGTAACTTTAGATGTACCTTGAAAATATGACTTAAGAGATGGTTAGTGCTAATTGAAATGTGAATTGTCTATGCAATGGGCATACATAGTAAGACTTTACTGAATAAATGACAGATTGTACTTTGAGATATTGTTACTGATAAGAGACTAATTGAGTTAATCAAGACTTTGCCCCAAGAGTGGAAGACTTTGACCATGTACTTTGAAATTACTGATGTGATTGATTGAGTTAACTTAGGAGTGACTATTCTTTTATTTTACTGATAAGTGACTGAGTTAACAGTTGCCCCATGAATGAAAGACTTGGACTATTGTACTTTGAGATTGTATTGTGATTTTCTTATGTACCTGAAAAATATGACCTTAGAGATGTTTAATGCTAATTCAAATGTAAATTGTGTATGCTATAGGTATGAAAGATCTTGGGGTCAAATGTAATCGAAATGCAGATTTGAAGATCTTCCCTGCCCCTAGGCCCTTTGATTGGCTTAAGGACCTTTGATTGGCTTAAGTGACTCAGAGAACCTTCTTTAATTTGAAAATATACCCTTCCCCTTAATAGGCTGAATGTGGTCACAAGGAGCCTGTGGTAGGAGGCTTGGTTTTCAGGAATGACCACACCTTGATGCTGTGTGATTGGGCTTTGAAAACCCAGATGTTAATGCTTCCCTCTCTGGTAACTGTGATTTGGTATTGTCAATGGTAGGATAGTTTGGAAGCCTGTCTATTTGATCTTTCTATATTCTCTGAAGTTCAGGGTGCTGACCTTTTCCCCCTGAACTAGCTAAATGATATATGTTTGATTAAAGTAAGCTTGTTAACCAATTTTGAGTTGCTTTCCTTTAAAAAAGCAGATCTAAGAACCTGTGTTGGCAGCCACCCTGGGGATGTTGGGGTGCTTGCTGCTACAGTTTGCTGCTACAGTTTGCTGCAGTTTTTCATGGGAGGTAGTGATGAAGTGTTTACATTTCACTCAGGCTGAACTTCAGTCTTGGTGTCTTTCTTTAGATCTTCTCTGCTGGTCCCAGGAGGTCCACTCTTTTGTTCCAATTTTTATTTACTTTTGTCCCTCTGTGTTGAACCTGAAGCTCTTTTTTGTCTTATATGGAGGAAATCTGGAGAGCTTGGATTTTCTGACCTAGTCATAAACTTACCCCAATCTTCTCTTGCTTGCTGCTATTTAAGTTTCTTTCTAAAGTACTTTTCTTATCATGAATGAGGAATTTTTGTCATCCTTCTTACTATAGACCATTATACTTTCCCAAGTGCCTAGCTCAGCACTTGGCATGAGTGTTGTTTATATAGTAGGGACATTGCAAATGAATGTTCAATTGAAAAAGTTATCTCTGAAGATGATTATGTTAATCATTTGTTTCCTTCTCTGGACTTAAAAGAAAGAGTTCACTGGCAAGCTTTCTGAAAGATGTTAGGAGAACAGGAAAGAAGAATAATGAAGTTTGAAAATTGTTGGTTAGAGTTCAGAGCGCTTAGGTTTGAATTGCACCTCTGAAAATTCTTCCCTGTATTACTTTGGCAAATAACTCTGGGCTTCAGTTCCTCATCTGTAAAATGAAGGGAACTGGTCAACATAGTTCCCAAAGTTATATCTAGCTCTAATTCTACGGTTGTATGATTTTCATGTTTCTTAAATATTATACTTCTCCTCTAGGCTTTGTTTTTCAAACATCTGAATTTCTCTTTCATCATTCAGTGCAAATTGGGGGAAAAACAGTCATATTTCTTATACTTCTATAGTATTATGCAATAAGTGACAAAATTGCCCCAACAAATACATTAATTGATTACACACACACACACACACACACACACACACACACACACACACACACACACATTTGTTTGTTTGTTTATTTATTCATAAACATATTTACAAAAGGTTGCTAAATAAACTGAGATTAATCTTAGTGACTCCAAACGCTTTTTTGAAACTTGTATAAGAGTGATAGATTTTGAATTCATCCATATTTGGATCTTTTCCTTGATCTTTTAATACTCTGCTTTCTTTATAGTTTGTCACATCCTTTCCTGCCTATTCCCTTAACTTGTTTGGACATTTTGAGTATTAGTATTAGCCTCAAAGGTATAACCCTTTCCTTTTCATTTGTTGTCATCCTAGGTTTTAATGAGAATGTTTTTTATGCTATTTTCCCATCACTGATAACATTAATAAGCAGTAATAGACTCTGGGCATATGCATGTACTGTATTATGGGGTATGATAACAGGTTAACTTTAATAACAACCCTTTGGCAAATGTGAAGCAGCAAAAATCCAACGGGAAATTGTGCTGTTTTTTAAAGATTTGGGGCTAAAGTATGAGTCTATCACAAAAATTCAGGCAAGAGTGAAAGTTTACCTCCAACCAATGTTGCAAAATATATAACTGTTCCAATCTTATTGAATATTGCTGATGTGATTATAAGGATAACAAAAACAACAACTATCAATCATACAGCACTTCAAGGTTTGTTGCTAAAGTAATATTTTGAGCATACACACACACACACACACACACACACACACACAAACAAGTTTTCGCTGTAGTTTAAGCCCCCTAACTTACCTCATCATTGACCCTATGGCCTTATTGATAAAAACATATGTAGTGGGGCGGCTAGGTGGCGCAGAGAATAGAGCGCCGGCCCTGGAATCAGAAGGACCTGAATTCGGAGCCGGCCTCCGACACCTAATCCGCACAAACAAAAACCTAGCCATGTAACCTTGGGCAAGTTACTTAACCCCAATTGCCCTAAAGGGGCAGCTAGGTGGTGCAGTGAGTAAGAGCGCCGGCCTCGGAGTTTGGATGACCCGAGATCAGATCCGACCTCAGAAAATGAGCACCCACGCATAAATCAAAATGACTAGCCGTGTAACCTTGAGCAAGTTACTTAACCCCAATTGCTTTAAAAAAAAAAAAAAACATATGTAGTTCTCATATAAATCTTTTTTTTTCTCCTACATTTTAATATAGGTGTAACAATGAATGATTCTTTCACTTCAGCTCCTTCACATCCAAACCAGGAGGCAGGGACTTGTTTAAATTTCTCTGCCTTCTCTTTATCCGTGATAACCAATGTGTACTGGTACCTACTGCAGCGAACCTTAAACTTCACATTGTCCTTGTTTTTCTTAATTTTGACAGATTTGTCATCTTTTCTCCTGGCTGTGAGCATGAAGTCTTTTATTTCCTCCATTTTTCAGGGCATGGCTGCAGCGGTGGCAGGAGATGGGCAGCGTGTGGCCCGGGAGGTCGCACCATGGCAGGGATACTCATAAGTGCCCTCTCATATAAATCTTAATGATTCTTGGATATACACCAAAGTACTATTCGAGATAATGTTGCCATTTAAAATATTTTATTGTACTAGTACAGGGAGATATAAAGCCTAGAGATAGACAAGTGTAACAGTTTAGTCACTGGAAAACTATATTGTCATGGAGTTAGAACTGGATAAAATCTAGGGAGTTATATCCAGTCCCCTTAATTTTACAGATGAGGAAGCACAAGCCTCCCAATTTCCCCCAGCGTTGCCCCTATGGCTTTATTGATAAGATCATATGCAAATACAATATAAAACAATGATTATTGAATACTTGTCCCATTTTGAGAGAAGCAACACAGTAGCTCTGGAAATGGAGAAATGAATCAATTCCTCTCTAACGTCAATATCACCTCAGTGATGAAATTATTTTAAAGCATTTCTATAATCTGAATTTCAATTCACTTTTGTAACCATAAAATTTTCTTTTCTGTTCTCCAGAAGACCTGTTTTGTAAGTATCATAAGGGAATGGGAGTTGTGAACCAGTAAACTGTATCATTAACCATTTTTACACACATTTATTTCCATTCATTGATTCATACATTCATTCATGAAACATTAACTACCCATTATGTGTTATATATTGAGATAGGCATCAAATTTTTTTGAAGAAAAATAAAGATTAAAACCTATCTTCAAACATAGATTCTCTCTCTCTCTCTCTCTCTCTCTCTCTCTCTCTCTCTCTCTCTCTCTCCTCCTCCTCTCTCTTTCTCTCCCCCACCCCGTGTGTGTAGTATGAGTGTGTGTGTATGTGTGTGTGTGTGTGTGTGTGTGTGTGTGTGTGTGTGTGTGTGTATAATTGGGGGTGGGAGACTGGGCAATGAGGGACAAATCCTTAGAATTTGCAAAATATACTCTTCCTCTGCCAAGTCATGGGGTATCTTGATAAATGTACTTAAGGAAACTAATGACAATCTGATCCTCCCTTCTCCTCCCCACTCCAGAGCATATTTAGTTATTTGCTAACTAGTTCTTATAGGATTATTTAGGGATAAAATGTCTTTTAATTATTTCTATGCTGGAACTGAGTAAGCATGTAAAAGGTTAGAACATAACTCCTCTCTTTCCTTAGGTCATGCAAGGCATTAACTTCTGTGGGGGTGGGGTAAGGTAGCAGCAGTGAAAGTGTCAGGAGACTGCCACCTGTAATAAACCTCCAGTCCCCCCAATTTCCAGTCCTATGGTACTGACTGTAAAATGCCTCTATCTTTTATTTTTGTTGTGTTTATTCTTTCCTGATCTTAGGTGAATATATATTGGTCACATAAAAAATCAGATTTTAGCTATGTGATTTTGAGAAGCTCAGAAGAGTTATAAAATGTTACCAAAAGAAGCAGAGGGGAACTAAGTCCATGGAAGAGAAACGTGTCTGTCTTTTCCCACCAATGAATTAATATAGAGAATGGCCTAATTGGTTATATTGTACTTCAAAGTGAATTTGATGAGAGAAAATTTTGTAGTAATTACTTAATATTTAAATCATTCTCCCCAGATACCAAGTGGTCTCTCAAATGGAGAGCATGATGCAAGGTTGTAAAGTTCTTTATTCTTTGCTATACTTTTTCAGCAAATACCCCTTTATAAAAGTTAATGGATATTGATAGATAATATGATATTTGAGAGATTGAAATGGGAATGCAAATTTGTGTTGTTGGCATCTTTCTAAGATTGTATTGTGTAAGATCTTCCCTGGCCTTAGGGCCTTTGATAGGTTTAAGTGCACCTGGAGCCTGTGGTGGGAGGCTTGTTTTTCAGGAGATACTTTGTGATTGGGCAGTGGGTCAAGAGGGTTGTTACATTCTCTGGCCCCTGAGAAGGCTATATAAATCCTGACATGAGGCTATGTTTTGGGACTCACTTTGAGAAGTGTTGTGTGATTTGACCGGAGGGACTCTGGGCTTCCGTTGAGACGCCCACCGGCTTTGAAAAACCCAGATGTTGATGCTTCCCTCTGGTAACTGACTAGAAAAGCAGATCTAAGAACCTGTGTTGGCAGCCATCCTGGGGATTCTAGGGTGCTTGCTGCTACAGAGATCAATCATATTGTTGGGAATACATCAGGTAAGGATAACTGAACAATAGCTCCAAAACCTTCCCCTAAGTCATCAGGGTTGTCCTTACAACCCTGAGGGGAGAAATAGTTAGGCTTGTTCTTGGGGAAATAAGTCCCAGAGACTATGGTCTATATAGTTTTCAGTGACATGCAGAGACTGTTCATATTTAATTTCTTCTGGTGTCAAAGGACAGGTATTCACACTACTTTCCAGTTTATCAGGTAATATGATATTATTATTGAATGACTGGTAGAAATATTAAAAAAAAAAGAATACAAAAGTAAAACAGTTTTAAAAGGCAGTACAATACTCATTTTGAATAAAAATAAATATTAACTGTGTAAAGCAGTGTGTTATGCACTGGCCAATGAAAACACAATAGCAAATAAGAAAGGCCTATAAAGAAAGGAGTGGTGTTATGATAGGGTACAGGGAGTGGTAGTTAGGTAAATAAATCGAGGAGAAAGAGAGCCTTTACAGAAATGGGAAATAGGAAGAGATTTCTATGGGAAGTTCATGAGTTGAATCTTGAAAAATAAATTGAATGTGTTAGTTTGTCAGTACCAATTTATTTGGACAATCATGAGTAATTATGCTAAAAGTAAAGACTCAAACACTTGAGCTGCAAGACAACTTGAAGGTTATTTAGTTCTTCTCACTCATTTTATAGATGAGTAACTTGATTCCTAAAGTAGTGATGCCACTTTCTCAAAGTCACATATACATAATAAAGAGCAGGCTCCAAACTTTAATCTACATGTAAAGATTCTGAATCCAACTTATCTTCCAAGTCCCTTAAAGAGATAAGTGAAAAGTTTTTGAAAAGTCCCAGCTTCCCTTAAGAATTTGGAGAAAAAAAGAAGAAGAACCATTGAACTTTGGAGTTTTAGAGATCATTTTTTTTGTTTGTTTTGTTTTGTTTTGTTTTTTTATCTAGAGAGGAAATGTTACCTCTCTAAAGAATAAATAGTATCTCGGATCCTGAGGAATGATGATGTTGGTCTATTGTTGTTTTTAGTAGGGAGGACATTTAGTATTGATCAGAGGAAAAGTAATATGTAGGAGGCAATATTCAAGATGACAGGGTAAAAAATCCATGTTCTCATATCCATTACAAATATAAAGAACAGATGATATAAATAAGATCTAATTGCAAAGAATTATACGGGATATGATAGATAGCATTTAGAAACCATGAAATCAGAGTCAGGAGATGTTTAAGAGGTTATCTGGTTCAACCAAAGCTAACTAACCATAAATACCCTTTCCAACATACCCAATGAATGGCCAATCTTTACTTGAAGTCAATAACTGAGGGAGAGGGAAATTATCTCTCAAGGTAGAGAATTCTATTTGGGGACAATTCTAATACAGTTTGTCCCCATCCCCATATGTCAACCTTAAATTTGTCTCTGCAACTACAAAATAGTTCACCTATTTCTGCCCTCTGGAATCCAGCAGAATAAGTATAATCACTTCTTTTTTATGACAGCCCATCAAATACTTGAAGAAAAATACCCAAATCTTCATTTCTAAATAAACATCCTTCAGTTAAATTGTATCTTAGATTTAATGTTATGATCTTTTCTTAATTATACTGCTAATCTACCACTTTACAAAACCAATTTAGCTCTTTGTGAATAAGCTATACTCTTCAATCAATATATTAGAGTAATCAATCTCATCCAAGAAATGCTATGTCAGGCCAATTTAGAAAATTTTATTTTAGGCTATATCAAGAAGTCTTATATAGTGCCAATTTTTAGTACTTATCTATTTTGCTCAGATCAGACCATATGTGGTAAATTGTATGTAGTTAAATTCCCATATTTAAGGTAGGACACGAATAAACTGAAATAGGAAAAAGTAACAATAAGCACCGTCCAAGATTTTTGAGGATTACTGGAGGAAATAAAAGCTATATTAATGTGAGAATATGGTGTAAACTCTGGGATTATTCTTCCAAACAAATGCAGTAGAAAGGGTACTGAAAGAACAGTTGGCTACTTCTAACATCAGGATTTAGGGATAACTCTGAGCAATTGGGGTTTCTAATACTATTGATTACAAATCTCCACCAATGTTATTTTCTTTTCTTTTCTTTTTTTTTTTGCTTTTGGAGGGCAATTGGGGTTAAGTAACTTGCCCAAGGTCACATGGCTAGGTTTTTTGTTGTTGTTGTTGTTGTTGTTGTTTTTTTTTGTTTGTGTGTGTTAAGTGTCTGAGGCCGGATCCAAACTCAGGTCCTTCTGACTCCAGTGCCAGCGCTATACTCACTGAGCCACCTAAACGTCCCACACCAATATTATTTTCAATATAATATTATTAATTCGGCTATCTCTCTCAATATCAACTAACCAATATGAATTCAATGATCAAAATTAATTTTTATAATGTAATGTTCCCTGAGAAGATAGATCAAAGACCTAATAACATCAATAGCCTCAATGCTCCTCCCCCAAACTAAGTTTTTCTTTTCTTTCTTTAAATATTGACAGGAGTTGGAAGGGAAACTAATATTATAGCCTGATTATGAGTACCTAGGGGATGAAGTAGAGAGGATAATGCCTTAATAGCAAATTATCACTACAACTCTAGTTCATAGAATGCTCTCTTCAGCTACCCTGACCTTAATAAAATGAGAGGAACAGAATATATAATAGAAGATGCATGCAAGATTTGAATAAATTTGGTTTAAAGGGTTCAGAGAAAAGAATAGTAGATCCTATGACAGTTAAAGTCAGCAAAAGTGGAATAAAAGGATCTCAAAGATGAATTTATGAGAAAACAAAATTAGAAACTCTAATGTGGAAGAAAATCGAGGAACTGTTATATACTAAAATCAATGATCAACTTCTTTTCAAACTAGATATGTATAGGCAATAAAAGCAAGAACATGCAACTAAAGTTGTGTACTTCCTTCTTTTGTTTTTTTCAATTGAACTTCTTATAAGACTAGTGTCTTCAACAATAAAATGCAGAATTAACTGATGTGGGTAATGACTGCTAAGACCAATTTTAAAAGACTTTTGTAGCTATGGTATATGTAAGAGGATGATCAAAAGGGGACATATTTTCTGCTTTTTAATGGATAACGAATTAATATTAAACAATAACTAAAGGGCAAAACTGCTCAAAACCAATCAGAACTGATATTCTGGTGTAGGTCTTAAATAGTCTTGCAATCATGGTGAAGAATATGGTAAAGAACTCTGATAATTGCTAGAAAGGAATATAAGCATTTTGTTTTGAAAAGAAACTTAATAGGAGCATTAGATCTGACTAAATTCTTGTAGCCTAGTCTATGCTTCTCCATTAACTTATCCCCCCCCCCCAATATCTATGGAGATCTTCAGACTCTGAAAGCTATTCCATAAAGGAAAGCAGCAAATAATTAGTGACACAAAACCAGAAATACAAGTGTCCCAGAAGTCTGAAAGGACAACTAGAAATAACTCAAGGACATTATTAAAGGCAGATGTCACCACACAAAAATGCATTATATAGTATATTTGTTCATGTATAATGAACTACATGATCATAGAATTCTGACTCTGAATGAGTAAATAACATGAACACTGAAATGAGAGAGAGGATCATAGACTGGGCAGGATTCTGTTCATGAAATAGGTTCAGAAAGCAGATTTCACATTCTAATATTACAAACACTATTCCATTTTATCCCGTAGATTCATTTTGGTCTTGACCAGTGAAGCTAGTTAACACTCCCCTTGAAATAACAGCATAAGATTGGCAGTATGGGAGAAAATTAGATATTTTCAGATTAAATGTCCATTACTGGTTAGTATAACCTCACCAAAAAAGTAATCCTATAGAAATGTATCAAAGAGAAAGCTATAAGTTTAGACTGCTGTAGAAAGTAGATAGTCATTTTGTGATCAATTAAGTCATTTCACCCACTTTCACATACTGAGCCAGAAAACCTAAGTGGTCCAGGAGGAGGTCATCTCTCATAGGAATCATATGTCAAATGAGGTATATTGTGGGAAACAAGGATAAGTTTTGGCCTCAAAGGGCAGAACCAAGAGTAATTACAGTTTGGGGCTGAAAGAAAGGTTAAAAATGAAATAAAGAGAAAATAACTTTCTAACAATGAGAGATAACCAAAATTTGAAAGCCTTGCTTCAAGATTAGTGTCTTCCTCATTGCAGGACATAAAATTAAGTGTATGTTTTATGACTATGTCAGTCATAAGTATGAATATTTATGAAAATTTATTGCTATTCTATTGGAGACAATATTCCTATTCATGTATGAGTTGGTTCAGATGGCATCTATCATACCTTCCAACTCAGAGATCATTTGATTTTGAATTAATTAAACACTACTCTTATATACTTCAAACATAGTCCAGTTTTACTGCTTACAGTTCCCAGGTCTCGTCATAATTTCTGTGACCTCTGAGTCTTTTGTTACACCAGCATCCACAGCTTGAAGCCTGTTTTAGATTCTAGCTAATGGCACCTAATGGTGCCGTTAAGTTTTCTAGCCATATTAGTTTCATTTTCCTTGCTTCTCTTATAGTCATTTGTTGAATCTGTCCTATGTACTTATTTATTGTGACTTTCTTTATATTCACCTCTGTATTTTTCTGATCACTAATACTACTCTAGATTATAAATTTCTTGAGAATAATTTATTCCTTTATTGAATTTTAGTATGTTTTAATGCTTTATATTATACTTTGTATACATATTTTGCATACATACACTCATTTGATCCTAACAACAATCTTTCAGGGAGAAGCTTGAGATCATCAAAGGAACTTTGAAATTTTTCAGAGCTATTTACCCACTTTCTACTGCTCATTTTGGGGCTCAATGCATTGTCCATTTATATTGTCTGCCTCAGATATACATATATATGGACAAACTTTATAGATACTTTTATCTACTTTTTCTTTCCTGTGTGGATGATCAGACTAAAATATCTTGAGTGATTATAAATCTCTTCCAGGAGGCTCTGTTATATACTGGAGATACATAAGAGTAGCTCTTATTTGTCATTAAATGTTTTTTTTTTTCCTTTTTGGAGGGCGATTGGGGTTAAGTAACTTGCCCAAGGTCACACGGCTAGGTTTGTGTGTGTGTGTGTGTGTGTGTGTGTGTGTGTGTGTGTGTGTGTGCGTGCGATAAGTGTCTAAGGCCAGATCTGAGCTCAGGTCCTTTTAACTCCGGGTCAGACGCTTTACTCACTGCGCCACCTAGCTGCCCCTAAATTTTCCTTTTTTTAATTAAATAATTTATTTCCAGTTTTTAACATTCATTTCCCCAAGATTTTGAGCTCCAAATTTTTGCCCCATTTCTCCCCTCCCCCATCCCCAAATGGTATGCATTCTGATTACCTCTGCCACTAGTCTGCCCTCTCTTCTATCATCCCTGCCCCCCATTATCCCCTCAATTTCTTGAAGGACAAAATAGATTTCTATATCCCACTGCCTATGCATCTTATTTCCCAAATTCTCTCTCTTCTTCTCTCCCCATCCACCCTCATTGAGAAAGCAAGCAATTCAATATAGGTTATACATGTGTGATTATGCAAAACACTTGCATAATAGTCATGCTGTGAAAGATTAAACATGTTTCCTTCCATCCTATCCTTCCCCCCACTTTATTCCTTATTTCCTTTGACCCTGTCCCTTTTCAAAAGTGTTTTCTTCTGCTTACCCCCTCCCCCAATATGCCCTCCCTTCTTTCATCCCCGCTCCTATTACCTTCCCCTCCACTTTCCTATAAAGTAAGATACCCAATTGAGTGTGTATGTTATTCCCTCCTTAAGCCAAATCCAATGAGAATAAAGTTCACTTATTCCCTCTCCTGTTGCCATTATTACCCTCTATTGTAAAAAAAAAAATTTACCTCTTCTAGGTGAGATAATTTATGCCATTCTATCTCTCCCTTTCTCCATCTTGCAATATATTCCTCTCTTACCCCTTAATTTTATTTTTTCAGATATCATCCCTTCACATTCAACTAACCCTTTGCCATCTCTCTCTCTCTCTCTCTCTCTCTCTCTCTCTCTCTCTCTCTCTCTCTCTCTCTCTCTATATATATATATATATATATATATATATATATATATATCTCCATCCATATAGATAGATATAGATGTCCGTCTATCTATCTATCATCTATCTATCTATCTATCTATCTATCTATCTATCTATCTGTCTATCTATATTCCTTCCAACTAACCTAATAAACAATAAATAACAAAGGTTTCATGAGTTATAAGTATCATCTCTCCATGTAAGATTGTAAACAATTCAACTATAATTAAGCATATTATGATTTCTCTTTCCTGTTTACCTTTTCATGTTTCTCTTGATTCTCGTATTTGAAAGTCAAATTTTCTATTCAATTCTTGTCTTTTTATCAAGAATGCTTGAAAGTCCTCTATTTCACTGAATGTTAATTTTTCCCCTGAAGGATTATACTGTTTTCTGTTCCTTTGACCTCCAGATTATTGTATTCCAAGCCCTTCAATCCCTTAATGTAGAAGTTGCTAGGTCTTGTGTTATTCTGATTGTAGTTCCACAATATTCATATTGTTTCTTTCTGACTCCTTGCAATATTTTCTCCTTGATTTGGGAACTCTGGAATTTCAATACCATGTTCCTAGGACTTTTCCTTTTGGGATCCCTTTCAAGAGGTAATAAGTAGATTCTTTTAATTTCTATTTGACCCTCTACTTCTAGAATATCAGGGAAGTTTTCCTTGATAATGTCTTGAAAGATGATGTTTAGTCTCTTTTTCTGATTAATGATTTTCAGGTAGTCCAATTATTTTTAAATTATTGCTTCTGTATTTATTTTCAAAGTCAGTGGCTTCCCCAATGAGATATTTCACATTGTATTCTATTTTTCTTCCTTCTTTTGGTTCTGTTTTATAATTTCTTGATTTCTCATGAAGTCATTAGCATCAATTTGTTTCATTTTAATTTTGTATAAATTATTTTCTTCAGTGAGATTTTGGAACTCCATTTCTATTTGGCCAATTTTGCTTGTTATGGGTTTTTATCCTCAAGTTTTTGAACCTCTTTTGTTATTTGGTTTAGTCTGTTTGTTAAGGGGTTATTTTTTCAGTATTTTTTGGATCTCCTTAGCAAGCTGCTGACACTTTATTTCATGATTTTATTGCATCACTTTCATTTCTCTTCCTAATTTTTCTTCTACTTTTTACTTGATTTCTAAAATCCTTTTTGAGCTCTTCCATGGCCTGTGACCAAATCATATTTTTCTTAGAGGCTTCTGATGTATAGTTTTTGATTTTGTTATCTTCTTCTGGTTATATATTTTGATCTTCTTTTTCACCAAAGTAAAATTCAATATTCTGAGGTTCTTTTTTTTCCATTTTCCCAGCCAAATACTTGACTTTCTAACTCTTTGTCAAAGTAGAGCTCTGCTTCCATTGGGGGTGTGGATGAAGGTGGGAATTGGTATATTATCCCAAGCTTCAGGGATTTTGTGCAGTTGTTTACAGAGATGCTTCTAGGAGTCTGTAAATTTTCAGGTCTTCCAAGGGGTTTTGATCAAAGGAGAGGTATTTTTTCCTTTCCTGGCCTATGCTCTAGTCTGTGAGTGATCACAAGCACTCTTTTTTTTGCCTCAGAACTGTGAGAAGGATTTTCTCTCCACTGCAGCACAAACTCTACCACACCAGAGTTCTTCCTCACCCCAAGACCACCACCCACGACTACAACCCAGATCGAATAAGGGCAAAACAAGATAATCCTGCCTCAGTCAGAGCAAAGAGATCCCTGCAATCCCCCTCTGATCACCTGCTCAATTGTCACACCCACTGTGGGTCAGGAGCTCCAGAAGCAGCCACTGCTGCTGCTGCTGTAACTGAAGTTGCCACCAATTTTGCTTCCCCAGGCTAGGATTGTACCACATTCTTCTCTCACCCAGATCTGGCAGAGTTTTCTCACCAAACTTCTAATACTGTCTTTGTCATTTGTCATCCAAAAAATCTAGAAACCACTACAGTTGCCAATGGTTCAGTCACCTAAGGCCTGCTTTGGCCCCATATTTGTCGGTGCGGCCCCTGCCTGGACTGTGCTCTGCTCCTAGTCCAGTGTAATAGATCTTTGAGAATAATTTATTATTTCATGTTTGCTTTCCCAGTGCTTAAACTGTGCCTTGTACACAAATTGTCTTCCTTCTTTGTTTGACGTTAATTGAAATTATCTGCAATTCAGTTATATATGGTAAAAAGGAAAATGTTGAGACTTTTTTTTTTCAGAAAAAGCTAGTAAACAGAAAGGAAATTTTTGCTCATTTCAAGGGAGAGTAGGGTTGTTGACATATGAGTGGCACAATAGAGAGGAAATAATGCCAGACATAGAATCAGGAAAGACATTTCAATTTACTTTTGATGGCTATTTCTTGAGCAACATGGACATATCACATTTTCTCTGAGTTTCAGTATTTTCTAGTTCTAAAAAAGTGATAATAATACCTTCAATACATTTCTTACCTGGTTATTATATAATCAAATGAAATAATGCATCTAAAATGTTGTGTAAGCCCTGAAACTACATATAAATGTTAGCTATAATTATTGAAGTCATTTTCACTAAAGTTGCTGAATAGAAAATAAGACTACCTTTGTTTCAATATCTATATTCTTCTACTCCCAGCTAACCCCATTTTCATAACTACACAACAAAATAATGTCTAGGACAAAAATGTTTTCTTCTCTATCTTGATAGCATTTGGTTATTTTGACTGTGAGATTATCATTGTTTTGGCATTCCCTTTGGTGCTACCCAATGTCAACTATGAAGACCTCTTGCATTTTCTTTTCTTTTAACTTTCTCTGGATCTCTTGTGACATTTACAGTAATTAATGTAGATGCTTATAAGCAGGATTCTGAAACCATACAATGAGTATATAAGCTATTGTTAGGAATATTGATGAAAAAGTAAATGGAATGGCTTAAAGATTGAGTGGGTCAGAAGAAATCTGAAAAATCAATTAACCTCACTTCACATGAAATTCCTTCTTATTCTTTTGTTTCCTTTACACTAGGTCTTCATAATTATATTGCCACAGTCAAATATAATTCCCCATGTATGACTTCCTCATTCCTAGCACGATGATTAATTTTTAATAGTAAGTGAAGTTGACTAAAAAACCAATAAAAAGCCCCAAACCTCAAACTTCTGTTAAATTATACAACAGAAACAAATTATAACTTGCTTTTTTATATAAGATAATGAAAAACTAATTTCCTGGGTTTTTTTTTTTTCCTTCCCCCGAGTCATCTATTTGATCCTTGCATATACACTATTTATGACAATACCTATGTAGGGTTCAGTGTATGTAAGGGAAACAGATACAAGTTAGTAATAGATAGAAGGGAGTGTTACTCAAAAATTTAATGAATATATGCTTTGAAATTGCACCATTATTTGTTATATTGCTGTTGAACACAGACTCTAAGATGGCATCTTTTAGGCATAGTTATTATTGTGTAAATAATATCTGAGACAGCTATTTTAAAAGTGACATTTTATTTGTTTAATGCTTAAAATGTCATTAAGATAAGAAAAGAAAGGACTAAGGAAATTTCTAATCTAATAATTTGAGGGTTTATATATTATGTATTATAATATATATAATGTATTATATATTATCCAGTCTTTCCTACAATATTTGTATATGTTATTCTGTCAAGCCTCTGGATTGATGCTTAATGGTCTTCATGCATTATTCTAATTCTTTTAGCATTTATCTATTATTTCTAAACCATGAGAAACCAATATGCCTCTTTTTCTAGTAATGTAAACTGTATTTTTTCTCATGACATAAATGAATAAAAAATTAAATGCTTAATATGTATTAAGAACTCTATTAATCCCATGGCATACAAATAAAAGAATTGAGAGAGTCCCTTACATTAAAAAAATACTGCATTCTAATATGAGAAATAACACACATAGAGGAGAAGAGGCCACAGAAAGGCAATGAAGTCTGAAGGGTCATAAAGAAGGTAAAGTAATTCCATGTACTAGTCAGTTTACGTATCCATTCCAAAAGCAATACTAGTTTTCATTTGGCTACTGTGCCAGAATGCTGTTCTTATATGCAGTGGGCCATAGGAAAGAGAAGCCTTACAGAAGGTAGCAAATAGAAATAGAAACAGTCAAGAAAATCCTTGTGGTAATTGAAATTGTGAAGAAGATGTCTGAGGAGTCATCTAAGGACTGAGAAATGGCATCCAGGTATTACTTTGTCAGCAAGTTCTATTATCCAATGTTTCTTGTCTTATATTCTAGAGTGCTTGGAATACCATAGAACACCTTCGTACTTCGTATTATTATCCCTAAGTTTCTTATTTTAGAATTCTCATTTCTGCCTCTGACAGTTCTGATCTTTCAGTCTTCTTTTGCTAAATCATAACAGATGCAAAGCAGGTATAGATAGTCTAAAAGGGGCAGGTAGATACTTATGGGTCCATTTATAGAAGCATTTCTGAAGATAGCTAAGGGAAAAACGATTGATAGAATCTCAGAGTTGAAAGAACTTTCATATGAAATCTAGTAAAGTCAAATATCTATAAAAGTATGGATTGTACTGTCTGTCAGAGTAAATCAGCAACAGCTATACCAGGTTACAAAGATAAAGGTAATTTCAAGTCATTGGCTTGGATTACTGGCTGTGAAGTAGGGAGAGAGAAGCTAAAAGTTTGAAAATGAAAATAAACTAAAATGTCAAAAGGAAATTGCAGTTAAATATTAGAAAGATAATAAATTGTACTTAGACAATGTTTTTCATGGATTTTATATTTAGATGTCTTAAAAATGTATTACGGGGGGCAGAGTCAAGATTGCAGAGTAAAAACAGCTCTTCTGCACAGCTCATGCTCCCACCACCACCAAATTTATATAAAAGGGGACTCTGAACAACCTCTGGACCTCTAGAACCCACACAAAGAAGCTAACCTCCTGCTGAGGATGGCCTGGCAGGCCGGCATGGGGAGGCCAGTGAAGCGCTCTGGGAGACAAGCCCAGGCCCCCATGACTCTGAGGTTTTAGCCCCAGGGTAGCTGGACCAGCAACCAGCTGGAGGGACCACAAAACACCAGCAGACACGGCATTTCCAGAATTGGCAACACATTGATGCCAACTACAAAGTGAGAGGTTAGTGCAGTATGGACTTTGGGCCTCATTAGTGGGGAGAGCTCCTCAGCGACTTTCCCTGGGGACAAGAAGCCTCTGAGATGCTTCAGCACAGCCATAGACACACAGGGCAACTTCAGTTCTTGGCCTGAGAATTGTAGGAGGATCCGGTGATCAGTCTGGGGGGTAATTGCTCTTGTTTTACCCTTCTTGGATCTGGATTGCATTCTGGGGTGCAGGTCTTGGGGAGTTTGACCAGCTTGTCAGAACTTGTGGACACTTCAGAGAAGCCACACAACTAATACCTCTGGCAGTTGGGAACCAGCATTTGGGACATAAGCTCCCCTGGCTGGTGGCAAAGTCCTACTGTGGCAACAAGCCCAAAAGTCAAGTATTGAGTG
Source organism: Gymnobelideus leadbeateri (assembly GCA_011680675.1). Taxonomy (NCBI): domain Eukaryota; kingdom Metazoa; phylum Chordata; class Mammalia; order Diprotodontia; family Petauridae; genus Gymnobelideus; species Gymnobelideus leadbeateri. The sequence goes on along the minus strand of WOXC01000008.1, from coordinate 203,569 downwards.
GCAACATGCCTAGGCAAAAAAAAAACAAAAAAATTAACAGAAAAATTCAACATTAGACTCCTATTTTGGGGGCAAAGAGGATCAAAGCATGGAACAGGAGGAAGACTGTGAGGTCAGAACTCCAGCACCAAAAGCCCCAAATGAAAATATTAGGTGTTTACAGGCCATAGAGGACCTTAAGAAGCAGATAAGAGAAATGGAAAAAATTGGGAAGAGAAATGAGGAAGATGCATTAAAAGTATGAAATGAGAGTCAACAGCCTGACTGAGGAAAATAACACCTTAAAAATACACTACCTCAAATGGCAAAAGAGGCTCAGAAAGGCAATAAGGAGAAGAATGCCTTAAAAAGCTGAATTTGTCATATGGAAAAAGAATCTCAAAAGCTCACTGAGGAGAATCATTCCTTCAGAATTAAACTAGAGCAAATGGAAGCTAGTGACTTTATGAGAAATCAAGATGCTGTTAAGCAGATTCTAACAAATGAAAGAATAGAAGTCAATGTGAAATATCTCCTGGGAAAAACAACTGACCTGGAAAATAGATCCAGGAGAGATAATTTAAAAATTATTGGACTACCTAAAAACCATGATCAAAGAAAGAACCTAGAAATCATCCTTCAAGAAATACTCAAGGAAAATAGCCCTGATATTTTAGAACCGAAGGGCTAAATAGAGGTTGAAAGAATCCACTGATCACCTCCTAAAAAAGATCCCAAAAAGAAACTCCTAGGAATATTATAGTCAGCTTCCAGAATCCCCAGATCAAGGAGAAAATATTACAAGCAGCCAGGAAGAAACAATTTGAATACTGTGGAAACACAATCAGGATAACACAGGATCTGTCAGCTTTTAGACTGAAAGACTGAAGGGCTTGTAATATGATATGCCAGAGGGCAAATGACCTGTGATTAAAACCAAGAATCACCAACCCATCAAACCTGAGTATCATGTTTCAGGGGAAAATATGGTTATTCAGGGGAATTGAGGACTTTTAAGCATTCTTGATGAAAAAAACAGAATTGAATAGAAAATTTGACATTCAGATACAAGAAGCAAGAAATGCTTGAGAAGGTAAACAGGGAAAAGAAATCATTGTGAACTCATCAAAGTTTAACTGTTTACATTCCTACATGGAAAAACAATAACTGCTCCTCCTCCTCCTCTTCCTCCTCCTCCTCCTCCTCCTCGTCCTCCTCCTTCTCCTCCTCCTCCACCTCCTCCTCCTCCTCCTTCTTCTCCTCCTCTTCCCCACCATCACCACCATCATCTTCCTCCTCCTCCTCCTCCTGCTCCTGCTCCTGCCGCTGCTGCTTCTCCCTCCGTTCCCGTGGAGCGGACCATCCTGGTGCCTCTTTTGTGAAGCGGCGGCTGAGGAGACCCCCGGACTCGCCATGGCCGACGAAAAGCCGAAGGAAGGAGTCAAGACTGAAAACAACGACCACATTAATTTGAAGGTGGCAGGGCAAGATGGTTCGGTGGTGCAGTTTAAGATTAAGAGGCACACACCACTTAGTAAACTAATGAAAGCCTATTGTGAACGACAGGGCTTGTCAATGAGGCAGATCAGATTCCGATTTGATGGGCAACCAATCAATGAAACAGACACACCTACACAGTTGGAAATGGAGGATGAAGATACAATTGATGTATTCCAGCAGCAGACAGGAGGCGCTTACTAAAAAGAGAATCTACAACTCTGCTCCAGAACTGTGCTCCCAAGGAAAACAAGACATTCACAATTAGAAAACCAAGATTGGGTTCATCCACATCCTGACTACTGCAGTATAGTTTTCTCTCTTTGATTCCCTTACCCATTCCTTTATTGTACATAAAGTAACTGGTGTATGTGCACAGGCATAATGCGTATTTTTTTTTTTAACTAAATGGCCGATGGTATGTTTTGATCAACATCAAATGGAGATGGGGAGGGGAAAAAACAAACTGGTTCTGTGAAAAATATCCCTTTTCTCCATTAGTGGCATGCTCATTCAACTTTTATCTTTATATTCCAGTAAGTTATTTTGCTCTCACTGTTTAACAACAAAAAAAAACCCCACAAAAAAAAAAAAATCCTTGCATACCTTGTTTGATTGGATAATTTCAATGTTTTTCTTTTATCATTGTAAAACCGAGGACGATTTTATAACTTTTTTGTACGTAGCTGTTACATGTAGGGCAATCTCTGTCTCTCAGTAGGGATAAATTACTATAAAGAAATTGATCCTAGATAGTTTTCCCTTCAAGTCAAACATCTTGTTGTTTAAATAAACTTCTTGTTTAAAAAAAAAAAACAATAACTGTAACTTATGAAACTTTTCTCAGTATGAAAATAGTGGAAGAAGTGTTTATGGGAATATGAATACATATGTGAATGTGTATATATATATATATATGTGTGTGTGTGTGTGTGTGTGTGTGTATACATATATATTTGCAGGTATACATAGACAGAGGACACAAGTTGAATGTAATAGGAAGGGATGATACTTAAAGGTGAAATTAAGAGTTGAGAAAGTTATATAACAAAAGGAGATGGGGAGAGACAGAATGTTGTAAGCTATTTCATATAGAAGAGGCAAGGGAAAATGGTTACAAAGGAGGGGAAGAACAGGAAGGCAAAAAGGAGAAACCTCATTCTCATTGAATTTGGATCAGGGAGAGAATGACATACATATTAAATAGGATATTTCACCCTACAGGAGAGTAGGGGGTTAGGGGATTAAAGGGGGGATGATGGAAGGGAGGACAGGAGGGAAGGGGGTGAGGGAAGTTGGAAGCACCCACTTCTGAAAAGGGACAGGATCAAAGTAGGGAATAGAACAAGTGGGGGGTGGGATAGGAGGGAGGGAAATATAGTCAGTCTTTTACAATATATCTAGTATGGTAATGTTTTACATAGCTACTCATGTAAAACCTATACTGAACTGCTTATCTTCCCAGTAAGAGTGGGTGATAAGGGAGGAAGGGAATAAATCTGGAATTCAAATTTTTAAAATCAAATGTATAAAAATATATAAATACCATTATTAATACTATTTCACATATAATTGGGAAATAGGATGTGCAGGCAGTATGGCATGGAGATTCACATTGCCCTACTGAAAAAGTCGAAGGGTGTATGGGAGAAGTTATGGGAGAGAGCAGATGGGAAAGGGGTTATCCTGTGGAATTTCTATTCTGGGGTGGGGGGTAGGGAAAATGGGGAAAAAATGTAACTCAAAATCTGGCAGAAATGAATGATGTAAGCCAGAATTTAATAAAGCATTTGGAAAAAAACAAAATAACTTCTTATTTAAAAAAGTATTACAATTCTATGAATTGCATGTGTTGGCTCTCAGGAACTGGACTAAATGTGATGAAGTAAGGTGCATGTACTGAAAGGAAATCCTTATTGTCAAATCAACTGAAAAAACATGGAGTACAATTGGGAGTTAATGAATCTGTTCTGTGTGAGAATGTCTCTTGTTAATACTGTGGAACAGATCTTACAGAGGGATTTTGAAAAGAATGGTTTAATAGGAGAAACTTCAGGAATTTTATAAGATTGAAACGGGAAATGAGTTGAGTTAGTGAATATTACAGTAAATGCAAACCAACTCATCGCCAGCTCTTCAAGAAACCTAAAGTAGGAAGTTGGGTCCTAATGCAAAGTATACATAGCACAGTACTTAAAGGCTGTTAATAAGAATTATACTGGTTCCATTTGCTTGGCTCAGGAATCTTCCATGAGTTTTTCTTAGTCTGTTTTAGTGAAATAGAGTCTAGAGTATGAAAATGGAAAATAAGGTAACCAAGATCATAATAGCATGTATGAAGTATGTGAAGTAGCTCAAAAGTAACAAGAAACATGCAAATATAAAGAATCCATCCTAGATGTTCATATGAACTACTTGTGTCTAATCTGTGACCAAGCATTCCAAGGTCATCTTGATCTGATCAGTCACAGTCATACACAATGCAACTTGATTCCAACTTAGTGATGTAATTTTGATCATCTTTGAGAATGAAGGACAGTAACCAGCACATGGGAATGATAGTTTCCTGACATCTACAACAAAGTGATTACCCAGTATCTCCTCAAATACTTCCAATGACAAGGAATTAATTAACCACTACCCACAGCCCCATTTTATTTCTGTACTTCTTTATTAGGATTTTTCTCCTTATTCTGAGTCAAAATTATGACAAAGAGAAGAAAGAAAGAAGAAAATGACCCAAATGTACAAAAATATTTACAGCAGATCTTTTTGGGCATCAAAGATCTGGAAACTAAGGGCGTGACAATCAATTGAGAAGTGGCTGACCAAGTAATGGTATGTGAATATAATTTAATATTATTGTGCTATTAAAAATTATGAAGGATGTGGTTTTATAAAAACATGAGAAGACTTGTTTGAACTGATGAAGAGTGAAGTAAGCATAACCAAGAGAAATATTTATACAGTAACAATAAAATTCTAACAATCAACTCTGAATGACTTAGGAACTCTGATAATGAATGTAAACTATAAAACATACATGAGGATAATAATATTCCATCCGCAGATAAAGAAATAATTGACTCATAGTGCAGATTAAAGCTCTTCTTCTTCATCTTCTTCATTTTCAACTACATCATCTTTTTCTTCTCTTCTTTTTCTTCTACTTCCTCCTCCTCCTCCTCCTCCTTCTCCTCCTCCTTCTCATCATCCTCTTCCTCCTCCTCCTCCTCCTCCTCCTCCTCCTCCTCTTCTTCTTCTTCTTCTTCTTCTTCTTCTTCTTCTTCTTCTTCTTCTTCTTCTTCTTCTTCTTCTTCTTCTTCTTCTTCTTCTTCTTCTTCTTCTTCTTCTTCTTCTTCTTCTCCTCTTTGTCTTTCTCTCGATATCTCTGTGTCTCCCTTTCAACATGGCTAATGCAGGAAATTGTTTTGCAAATCTATACATACTTGTAATGGATTTTGTGTTTCTTGGTTTCTAAATGTGTGAAGTAGGGAGAGAGAGGGTAAAAATTTGAAAATTAAAATAAACTAAAATTTCAAAAAAGGAATTGCAGCTACATATTAGAAAGATGCTAAATTGTACTTAGACTATGTTTTTTTATGAATTTTATATTTAGATTTCTTAAAATGCATTACAATTCTGTGGAAAGAGATGAATCTGTAAATTTTACTATGACTATAGTAGTATCATATGTTAGGAACTACTGCTTATTATTTATTTTATAATAAACTAATTGGAACAAAGATTCATACAAATTCAAGAATGTTTCTTCTCATATGTGTCACCATGCCAAATGGTCATAATCTCCAGGTTATATGGACCATTTTTTTCTCCCAAAAATTAGGGAGAAACTCTAAAGAAGCAAAATTTGTGTGGCAACAAAATGAAGTATCTATTATTTGAAACATCCCAAACATAACTTCCATGAGCCTATATATGATAAGCTTACATCATAATACTTTCCCTACAGTTATAAAAACTTATTTATGCATTTGTGCAATAGTCAGTTGAATCTTATATAATTTTTAAATCACAAAAAATATAGTTTCTCTCTAGACTTTTTCTACCGAAATTCTATCAAAAAGGTAATATGTATGTGATATGAAAATGGGTTTGTTAAACTAATTATAATGCTAATACCAGATATTAAGTAGCTGATGTTTAGGTTGGTAAAGTAGGTTGTAAACATTGTACAAGTGGAATATGTTTACTCCATATTTTCTGTTTCTTTTTTTTTTTTTTTTTTTTTAAAGCAATTGGGGTTAAGTAACTTGCTCAAGGTTACACGGCTAGTCATTTGATTTATGCGTGGGTGCTCATTTTCTGAGGCCGGATCTGATCTCGGGTCATCCAAACTCCGAGGCCGGCGCTCTTACTCACTGCGCCACCTAGCCGCCCCTTTAGGGCAATTGGGGTTAAGTAACTTGCCCAAGGTTACACGGCTAGGTTTTTGTTTGTGCGGATTAGGTGTCGGAGGCCGGCTCCGAACTCAGGGCCTTCTGATTCCAGGGCCGGCGCTCTATTCACTGCGCCACCTAGCCGCCCCCATATTTTCTGTTTCTTGATAGCCTCTGCTTAAAGATGTCCAATGAGGGAAAACCCATTAACTTTTGAGGAAGTCCATTCCACTTTAAGGTAGCTATGATGGTTAAGAAATTGCTCTTACTCTGACATAATGCCTTAATTTGCTTGTCACTCTTACTCCCTGTTTCTGGTTGCTGTTCTGAGACCAATCAGAACAAATATAATCCTTCTTTTTCAACGTCCTTCACCTACATTCATACCATTTTCAATGTTCATACATATATATGTATATACTTATTTATAAACCCATAAGTGCATATATGTGTAAGGTGTGTGTATATTTGCATACATATATGCATGTATATTATATAAGTAGTGTGTGTGTGTGTGTGTGTGTGTGTGTATGCTAGGGTAACAACACACAATATACTTAACAAATCACTATAAGTTATATTCATGATACATTTTATCATGTCGTTGTTTTATTCCAGATGTTTACAATATGTCAATGCACTTTCTAAACTATGCCTCTCAGAATTAAAGAGAATTTGAAATGTTACCTAAAAAGAACTGGATACAAAGTAATTATGATCTTAATTTTGAAAATCGTATCCAAGAATCCAATAGCCTACGGGTGTACCATGTCACATTTTTTTTTTTTACTCAGATTGAAGTTGCAATTCTTTAAAAAGCCTAGATATCTGGAAGTCAAACATATATTTCTCCCTTTGCTTGTACTTATGGAATTAAATTTAAAAGCTAAATTGTACAATTATTCCTATGAAATATCATGTCATTAAATTTATGCTCTAATGCTCTAGCATTTCAAGATGTTTTGCGATTTTGCCTTTGTTATATCAACTTTCTAACATCTGTGAATTTGCCGAACCTGGCATAGATGTCTTTCTTCAAGCCATTAATTAAAAAATATTAAAGCAGCATCTTGTAAAGACTAGACTCTAAGAATACACTATGGTAGACCTTCAAAGTTACCAATGGACCATTAAGAAGTACTGTTTGAATTCTCTCATTCAAACTTTGAATATACTTAATTGTGCCAACATTTAGCCAAAATCTCTCTTGGTGCCCAGAATGTCATTATATACTCAATAAAATAGCTAAAATATACATAAATTATATCTAAAACAAATGCATGATCCACTACTTTATCAACACTGTCAGAATTCATTAAAAAAATTATCTGATTTGACATGACACAGACTTATGAAGCTTTCCATAATTGGCTCTTTGAAATAAAATATCTTTTATAGACATTCACTTAATATATCATTAATAATAATTCTAAAATTTTTCTTAGGAGCAGGTGAATCTGAATTTGTGGACTCTATAATTTTACCTTTTAAAAAGTGTGTATTTAGGGAGGGCGGAGCCAAGATGGCAGAGTAGAAACAGCACTTCCAAGGCCCTCTCCCCGCAGATCACCCCCAAACCATGTAAAAGGCGACTATGAACAACTGAACAAGCCCCAGCACCCACAGAACGACACAGAGAAGCTAACGTCCCACTGAGGACAACCCAGCAGCCCTGCAGAAAGGGCCAGTGCAGCACTCTAGGAGCCAACAGCACAGAGTGCTAGGAACCTTAAAAAATAGAATAAGAAAAATGGCCAAAGAGGATCAAAAGGTCAATGAGGAAAAGAATGCCTTAAAAAGCCGAATTTGCAAGATGGAAAAATAATCTCAAAAGTTCACTGAGGAGATTCATTCCTTCAGAGTTAGACTGGAGCAAATGGAAGCTAATGACTTTATGAGAAATGAAGATGCTGTGAAACAGATACAAACAAATGAAAGAATAGAAGGCAATGTGAAATATCTCATGGGAAAAACCACTGACCTGGAAAATAGATCCAGGGGAGATAATTTAAAAGTTATTGGACTACCTGAAAGCCATGATCAAAGAAAGAACCTAGAAATCACCCTTCAAGAAATCCTCAAGGAAAATTGCCCTGATGTTTTAGACCCAGAGGGCAAAATAGAGGTTGAAAGAATCCACAGATCACCTCCTGAAAAAGATCCCCAAAAGAAAACTCCCAGGAATATTATAGCCAGGTTCCAGAATCCCCAGATCAAGGAGAAAATACTCCAAGCAGCCAGGAAGAAACAATTTCAATATTGTTGGAACACAATCAGAATAACACAGAATTTGGCAGTTTCTACACTGAGGGACTGAGGAGCATGGAATATGATATTCCAGAGGGCAAAAGAGCTGGGAAAGAACCCAAGGGTCACCTACCCAGCAAAACTGAGTATTTTGTTTCAGGGGAAAATATGGTCATTCAGTGAAATAGAGGACTTTCAAGCATTCTTGAGGAAAAAACCATAGTTGAATAGAAAATGTGACATCCAGAAACAAGAAGCAAGAGATGCCTGAGAAGGTAATCAGGGAAAAGAAATCAAAAGAAACTTATCAAAGTTGACCTATTTACATTCCTACATGGAAAAACAATAACAGTGACTGATGAAACCTTTCTCAGTATGAAAATAATGGAAGAAGGATGTATGGTCATATGAATACATATGTGAATTGTGTATATATGTTTACAGTTATACATGGATAGAGAGCATAGGTTGAATTTGTTGGGAAGGGATAATACTTAAGGGGTGAAATTATGAGGTGAGAGAGCAAAAAGGCAAGAGGAGATGGGGAGAGACAGGGTAGGGTAAACTATCTCATGTAGAAGAAGCAAGGGGAAGTGGCTGCATGGGAGGGGAAGAATAGGAAGACAAAAAGGCAAAACCACATTCTCATTGAATTTGGCTCAGGGAGAGAATGACATACATACTAAATAGGGTATCTCAACCTGCAGCAGAATAGGGCGAAGGGGGATGAGAGGGAGCATGATGGATGGGAGGGAATTCTTGGGGGGAGGGGAGGTTGGAAGTACCCACTACAGAAGAGGGACAGGATCAAAGTAGGGAATGCACCAGGTGCAGGGTGGGATGGGTGGGAGGGCATTATAAGCAGCCCTTTACAATATATCTACTATGGTAATATTTTGCATAGTTAGACATGTACAACACATAATGAATTACTTATCCTCCCAGAGGGAATGGGTGACAAGGGGAGAAAGGGAATGGATCTGAAATCCAAGGTCTTAAAATTAAATGTTTCAAATATATATAAATAATATTATTCATAGTATTTTGCATGTAATTGGTAGATAAGATGTGGAGGCATTGGGGTACAAAGATTCACCTTGCTTTAATGGAAAAGTCAAAGGGGGTATGGGAGAAGATAGGGGAGAGAATAGATTGGAGGAAGGGATATCTTGTGGGACTGCTATTCTGGGATGTTGGGTAAGGGAAAAATGGGGAAAAATTGTAACTCAAAATCTGGTGGAAATGAATGATGTAAACCAGAAGTTAATAAAGCATTTTAAAAAAATAAATAAATAAAGATGAGGAAGTTGAGATCCAAAAAAAAGAAAGAAAATAGTTGGGAGAGCACCTTCCAGTAAAATTTTTTCACATTTAAAAAAAAAGTGTGTATTTATCCTCCAATCTTAAAAACCGTATTTTAGTCTGTATACCCATGTTTTATCAAAAACCTTGGGCAGTAGATCAACAATCACAAGTACCATTACTTTCATTACTCTAAAAGGTCATTCATCTGGTCTATTTCATTTGTCTTTATCATAAAGAGTTGTGGTTCTCTAATTACCTACTATTGGTTCTCAACTTAAAGTTAGCCATTTCTTGTGTAATTTCCAACCTTAAAAAAATTCCCTTTAAGTAATGTGTGAATTAAGTGTTTCTATCATTTTTTCATCATTTATCTTTGTCCCCTCAAAGCTAAGCTGGAGCTCTCTTCTCTTTGATCCTCTTCCTTTTCCCACTATAACTAAAAATAAGAAAACCTTTTGGTATCTTTATCCCTATAGTGTAAAATCTTGCTAAGCTTTAACATTCTTGACTTCAATATTAGTGGTCATTGTTTTCTTCAAACTCTGTTACCTTCCTTTTCCTTCACTCTGTTAAAAAATCAATCCAGGGGGCGGCTAAGTGGCGCAGTGAGTAGAGCCTTGGCCCTGGAGTCAGAAGGACCTGAGTTCAGATCTGGCCTCAGACACTTAACATACACACAAACAAAAACCTAGCCGTGTGACCTTGGGCAAGTTACTTAACCCCAATTGCCCTCCAAAAAGCAAAAAAAAAAAAATCAATCCAGGGGTGGCAAGGTGGTGCAGTGAATAGAGCACAGACCCAAGGTCAGGAGGATCTGTGTTCAAATCTGGCCACAGACACTTAACACTTACTAGCCATGTAAATTTGGGCCAGTCACTTAGCCCCAATTGCCCTGCCTCTCCCCCTTCAAAAAAAAAAGAAAGAAAAAGAAAAATCAACCCATCAATTGATGAACTTTTATCAAGCACTTATTTGCTAACCTTATAATACATGCAATACCTTGAAGGCATATTTGGAGAAGTGTAAATTTGTTCATTTAACTAGATACAAATTGACTGGGGAAAGGTACCCTTAGCACCCTGACAGATTAGGAAAGACCCCATATAGATGGTAATGCTTCACTTCAACTGAACTTTGAAGGAAACTGGAGATTCCAAGAGGTTGAGAGGAAGAGACAACATTCAAGCAAAATGAACAGTTGGTAAAAAGATATGGAGACATGGAACCAAGATATCAGAAAAAAAAGACGGGCTTGCCTAAGCTCTCCCTAATCCTTTCAGAAAACCCTTAAATAGTGCCCCCCCCAAATTCTGGACTGTCAGAAGCCACAGAAGGATGGGGTGAAATAATTTTTCAAGGGAAAGCCAACTTAGAATGTCAGCAAGAAAGATCTATCCAACAAGGAAAAGAGCAAGTACAGTGCAATGAGAAAATAATGGGTTGTTGAAGAAATCATGAACTGATTCATCCATTTATGTAGAACAATTTGGAATTATGCCTAATAAGCTATAAAAACATGAATATTCTTCGACCCAGAAATAGCATTATTAGGCTTGTGTCCCAATAGAGATTTTTTAAAGAAAAGGACCTATATGTGCAAAAATATTTATAGCAGTTCTTTTCCCATGACAGTTGGAGAATGGTTGAACAAATTTCGGCACATGATTGTGATGGAATACTGTTGTTGTGTAAGAAAAGAAGAGCAGCATGCTTTTGCATGAACTGATGCAAAGTGAAATGCGTGGAACCAGAAGGACATTGTACACAGTAACAATATTATAAGATGACCAACTATGAATAATAGTTATTCTCAGCAATAAAGTAATCAAAGACAACTCTGAAGAACTTATAAGGAAGAATGCTATATATCCCCAGAAAAAAGTATTGATAGTTCCTAAACACATATTGAACATACATTTTTTTTTTCTTTCTGGGTGGAGGATTGTGTCCATGTTTTCTTTTACAACATGAAATGCATTATGGAAATATGTTTTGCATGTCTATGCATAATCTATATCAAATTGCTTGTCTTCTCAATTAGGGGAGTGTGGAAAGTGAAAGGGAGAAAATCTGGGACTCAAAATTTAAAAATGAATGTTAAAAATATTCTTTTATGTATCTGGGGAAAAATACTAAATGACTTAAAGGGGGAAAAGACATGGCTGCTATAGATGGAATTATGTGTCTAGAAATCACCAAGAACAATAGAACAATGGTATGAAGGGAAGGATAATAAGTCTACTAAGGAAGGAGGATCTGGATCTATATTCTGGTGCAAGTTTTTGAAAACCTTTAAATCCCAAAACAAAAGGGGTTTGGGTTTTGTCCTACAGGAAATAAGAAGGCATTGAAGTTTATTCAAATAGTTTTTTGTTTAATTCTTAAGTTAATTGTTTAATGCTCAGTGTGCCTATATTGATTCATTCTAATACTTTCCCCCTTTTTCAATTATTCTTTTCTCCAAGAATTTATTTTTCTTCTACATTAAAGTTTAATTAATCTTCCTGTCCTTCCACAGCTAACTTATCATGCAGAATTTAAGTCCAAGTCATACTACCTGTAATTTTTTCTGAAAACTCTGAAATCTGTTCTACCAAAATCGAAATGCAAGCTGCTCTAATAAACTCTAGCGGTGCGGATGGACTACTTCCACCCAAATTCCCCAAATTTCTAGTCAAGGAAATATTCCCTTCTTATTTGTGAGAAGCAGGTCTAGAATTGAATTCAATCTCTTTGTTCTCCCAATAATTGACACCTGAAATTATCTTGAAAACAAGTCAAAGAGTTGTTAGTTCCTTCTCCTTTTGATGATGCAAAAGCACTAACAGATGTATAGGGAGTTGAAGCCTGCAATTATCTTTAAAGTATGCTTCAAAGAAAGGTTTGTGATTTGCTTCCAAAGCTATTAATCTATTTTCTCCCTCAAATGACAAAATTGATTGTTTCCTATTTTTATGAGCCTAGAGACAGCTATGTAGAGTAATGGATAATGTACTGTACCTGGAGTCCTGATTCATATCCTATCTGAGAAATTAACTAGCTGTATGATCCTAAGTATGTCATTTAACTTCTTACTGCTTCAGTTATTTTATCAGTAAAATGAGAATAATAATAGTAACTATCTTGCAGTATTTTTGTGAGGACAATGTTAGATAATATTTACAAAGGATTTTGAAAACTGTAAAGTGCTATATAAATGTTAACTTTTAACCCAAAAGTTTTCAGAAATGCCCCCACCCATTCAGTGTGTGGTTTTCTTCAAATAAGTTTACCTTCTTAATATACAATGATAATCAGCTAATCCTATTTTTCTTCAGTAAGGTATACTTATCTAGAGCTATATTCCAGGCATGAGTCTCATCATACCAAGACTCAGTCACTTGAGGTACTATGTATATCTTTCCTTTATGATCTCTACTTTGTATCTAATGATGGTTATGATGATGATGATGAGGATGAGGATGAGGATGGTGGTGGTGGTGGTGGTGATGATGATGATGATGGTGATGATGATGATGGTGAGTATATTTATATAACATTTACTTTGTGCTAATTCCTTTAAAATTAGTATCTTATTTGATCCTCACAAAAACCCTGAGAGGTAGGTGCTATTATTATCTTCATTTTACATATAATGAAACTGAGGCAAACAGAGGTTAACTGACTTTCCCAGGGTGACATAGCTATTAAATATTTGAGGTTGGTTTTTTTTTTAAACAAATACTTTATTAACTTCTGTTTTACATCATTCATTTCTGCCAGATTTTGAGTTACAATCATTTTCCCCCCATTATTCCCCTACCCAACCTCCCACAATAGCAGTCCCACAAGATATCGCTTCCTCCAATCTGCTCTCTCCCATACCTTCTCCCATACCCCCATCGACTTTTACATTAGAGGAAGATGAATCTTTGTGTCCCAATGCCTGCACATCTTATCTCCCAATTATAGGCAAAAGAGTATTAATAATAGTATTTATATATATATTTGAAACATTTAATGTTATGACCTTGAATTTCAGATCCATTTCCTTCCTCCCTTGTCACCCATTCCTTCTTGGGATATAAGTAATTCAGTATATGTTGTACATGTCTAGCTATGCAAAACATTATCATAGTAGATATATTGTACAAGGCTGCTTATAATTCCCTCCCACTCATCCCACCCCCCACCTGGTCCATTCCCTACATGATCCTGTCCCTCTTCTATAGTGGGTACTTCCAACCTCCCCTCACCCCAAGGATGCCCTCCCATCCATCATCCCTCCTCTCATCCCCCTTCCCCCTATCCTGCTGCAGGTTGAGATATCCCATTTAGTATGTATGTCATTTTCTCCCTGAACCAAATTCAATGTGAATGTGGTTTTGCCTTTTTAGCCTTCCTTATTCTCCCCCTCCTTTGCAACCACTTCCCTACATGAGATAGTTTACCCTACCATGTCTCTCCCCATCTCCTCTTGCCACTTTCCTCTCTCACCTCATAATTTCATCCCTTGAGTATTCTCCCTTCCCAACAAATTCAACCTATGCCCTCTATCCATATATAACTGTAACCATATACACACACATTCACATATGTATTCATATGACCACACCCCCTTCTTCCATTATTTTCATAGTGAGAAAGATATCATCAGTCACAGATATTGCTTTTCCATATAGGAATGTAAATAGTTCAACTTTGATAAGTTCCTTTTGATTTCTTTTCCCTGATTACCTTCTCAGGCATCTCTTGCTTCTTGTGTCTGGATGTCAAATTTTCTATTCAACTCTGGTTTTTTCCTCAAGAATGCTTGAAAGTCCTCTATTCCACTGAATGACCATATTTTCCCCTGAAACAAAATACTCAGTTTTGCTGGGTAGGTGACCCTTGGGTTCATTCCCAGTTCTTTTGCCCTCTGGAATATCATATTCCATGCCCTTCGATCCCTTAGTGTAGAAGCTGCCAGGTCCTGGGCTATTCTGATTGTGTTTCCACAATATTGAAATTGTTTCTTCCTGGCTGCTTGTAGTATTTTCTCCTTGATCTGGGGATTCTGGAACCTGGCTATAATATTTCTGGGAGTTTTCTTTTTGGGATCTTTTTCAGGAGGTGATCGGTGGATTCTTTCAACCTCTATTTTGCCCTCTGGATCTAAAACATCAGGGCAGTTTTCCTTGAGAATTTCTTGAAGGGTGATTTCTAGGTTCTTTCCTTGATCATGGCTTTCAGGTAGTCCAATAATTTTTAAATTGTCTCTCCTGGATCTATTCTCCAGGTCAGTGGTTTTTCCCATGAGATATTTCACATTGCCTTCTAATCTTTCGTTTGTTTGGATCTGCTTAACAGCATCTTGATTTCTCATAAAGTCACTAGCTTCCATTTGCTCCAGTCTAACTCTGAAGGAATGAATCTCCTCAGTGAACTTTTGAGATTCTTTTTCCATCTGGCAAATTCGACTTTTTAAGGCATTCTTCTCCTCATTGCCCTTTTGGGCCTCCTTTGCCATTTGAGTTAGTCTATTTTTTAAGGTGTTGTTTTCCTCAGTCAGGCTGTTGACCCTCATTTCATACTTTTCCTGCATCCTTCTCATTTCTCTTTCTAATTTTTCCTCCACTTCTCTTATTTGATTTTTAAAGTCCTTCTTAAGGTCCTCTATGGCCTGCAACCCGCTCATGTTTTCCCCTGGGGCTTTTGGAGCAGGACTTCTGACCTCACAGTCCTTTTCCGCTCTATGCCCCCAAAATAGGAGTCTAGGGTTGCATTTTTCTGTTTCCTTTGCCTTGGCATGTTGCCACTTAATTGCTTGACTTTTGGGCTTGTTGCCACACTATGGCTTTAAGGCCAGATAGAGGAATTTTCGTCCCGAACGTGTGTGGGGGCAACTTCCGTTTCTGGCAAGCTGTAAACCCACCCACAACTTCCACCCTAGATCACAATCCAGATCCAGGGAGGTTAAAGCAAGAGCGATTACCCCCCAAGACTGATCGCTGGATCTCCCCACGATTTGTAGGCTGGGAGCCGGAAATGCCTCTGAAAACTACACAGTGGCGTGTCTCCTCAGCAGCTTCTAGCCCCCAGGGGAGGGAGCTGACGCATTCCCCAAATACAGGTCCCAAAGTCCATAGGACACTAACCTCTTTCTTTGTCCTAGGCAAGTCTATGTTGATAATTCTGGCGTCTCCACAGTTCCTGGTGTTCTGGGGTTCCTCCAGCCGGCTGCTGGCCCTGCCGCCCTGGGGCTAAAACCTCGGCTCACGTGGACCTGGGCTCGCTCGGCTCCTGCGCTCTGCGCGCTGCCGGCTCCCAGACCACTGCGCTGGTCCTTCCTGCAGGGTGCTGGGCTGTCCTCAGCGGGAGGTTAGCTTCTCTGTGTCGTTCTGTGGGTGCTGGGGCTCCAGAAGATTTTCAGAGTCCTTTTTTACATAGTTTGTGGAGAATCTGGGGGCAGAGAGGCTTGGACGAGCTGTTTCTATTCCGCCATCTTGGCTCCGCCCCCTTGAGGTTGGTTTTAAGTCAGATCTTCCTGACTCCAGGTTTTGCATTCTATTCACCAAGCCATTTCACTGACTGAAACTTTGTTCATTTAAATATAAAGGCCATTTGAGGTCACAAGTTTAATTATAACTTCCTTTATTGGACTTTGCCTACTGTGAATTTTTCAATGTGTCAATGTCTAGTCTTTCAGTACTGGAATTGTTTTTATGTTATCTTCCTGAGTGGATATAGATAGATAACTTTCCTTTTCCCATATCCTCAGTTTAAAACTCTTTTCACTAGATTTGGAAGACATTGGGCAAATATATTCTGATCAACATTTGTTAGCTATATTTCATCCTTAGCCAGGAGTCTCTCATACTCCTCATATTTCAAGTGTAGGCCTGGAAGTGAAGAGATCAAATAGTACAGAAAACAAAATTCTATTTTTATTCATCTTATTAACAAGTTATACATACTCAGATAGACTCTT
This sequence comes from Gymnobelideus leadbeateri, assembly GCA_011680675.1. NCBI lineage: Eukaryota > Metazoa > Chordata > Mammalia > Diprotodontia > Petauridae > Gymnobelideus > Gymnobelideus leadbeateri. Next base: position 187,192 of record WOXC01000008.1, on the reverse strand, counting down.
CTCTTCTATGTTTCCTGATTTCAATTGGCAGATGTTATGAAAATACAGTACACCTATGGATGCCAGATTCTTGCAAGTCTTTAAAATCTTTGTCCCAGTGGAGATAGTGTAGACTGAAATAAAAAGAGGGCATAGTACATAAACTCTTCAGAGGCACCCTTGATTTTGGATCAGGAGAAGAACAATGATTCATAAAAGAGGAATAATCAGTTAGAATATCCAGAAAAGAATTATCTCATGGAAGTCAAGGAAAAAATATTTGGGGGAGGACACAGTCAACAGATTAAGGAAAGGTAAATAGGGACTGAGAAATGGTTATCGAAAGGTTATCAAATTTAGGAGTTAGAATCTTACATATAGTTACAGGAAATTAATTTGGTAGAGATGTGTGGTAAATGGTAAGGCAATGGGGCAACAAGAGTATGTAATTTTCTAGGAGCTTGGCAAAAGGAGAAAGCTAGAGAAATAACTTGAAGAGACAACAGGCTCAACTGAAGACTTTTTAAGATTTGAGGTTACCTGGGGGTGGTTTGTAGGTTGAATGGATGAGATCTGAACAAAAGGAAACATAGAGAAACTAGCCTTTATAAGGACAAGATATAGCACTTCCTTGGAGATTGGAGCAAAATAGGAGATGACAAATGGAAATTAAAAATGGCTTTAAGGTTCAGGGAAGGCAACATGAAGTCTTTGTAACTAACGTGTGTTTAAATTTTATTAGCAATGTGGGATATAAGGTCATTTGCTGAGATTCGCTAAATTAACTGTAAAAACATAGAGGAAAAATATAGTGTTTGAAAAATCTTGTAAGGTAAATGGAATAGAAAGTTATTTTAGGATAAATAAATTCCTAGTTGGTATTAAAAAATTAATTAATCTGCTTGCCATGATTCTATGGATTTGTCTTGAAGTTTTCAGCAGCTCCAGGTTAAAAGCTGAGATATATAACTTGGGGGGGACAATAAGTTCAATATTATTAGGGTATGAATAAGAGTAGAATAAGGAAGTGACAGTTTCAAGAGTGGAAGGAAATACATGGATGATGAGCAAAGAGAAGAAGAAAATGAGACTAAGCTAAGAGATTAGCAAAATAGAGTAAAAACAGAGGAAATAATAATTTAGATGGAGATAAAGAATATATGAGAGTACAAATAGGCAAAGGCTGATTTGGAATTTATGACTGGGAGTTTATTTTTAATCATTTATTTATTTTTAGTTTTCAACATTCTTTTCCACAAGATTTTGAGTTACAAATTTTCTACCCAACTTTCCCTTACCCCCATTCCCAAGATAGCAAGGCTACTGAATACCCATTCCCCCAGTCTGTTCTCTTTTATCTTCCACTACCACCCCCAACTTTCTAGTAGGACAAGAGGGATTTCTACACCCCAGTACCTATGTATCTTATTTCCCAGGTGCATATAAAAAACATTTTTTAACATTTGCTTTTAGAATTTTGATTTCCAAATCCTTTCCTTTCTTCCTTCCTCACCCACCCCCACTGGGAAGACAAGAAATTCAATACAGGCTGTACATGTGTAGGTATGCAAAATGTTTCCATAGTAGTTATATTGTGAAAAATTAACTATATTTCCCTCCATCATATTCCACCTCCTACTTATTCTATATTCTCCTTTGATCCTGTCCCTTTTCAAAAGAGTTTACTTCTAACTACCCTCTCCCCCAGTCTGTCCTCCCTTCTATCATCCCCCTGCTTATCCCCTATCTCCCTACTTTCCTATAGGGTAAGATACCCAATTGAGTGTATGTTATTACTTTCTTAAGCCAAATTCAATGAGAGTAAGGTTGACCCATTCCCTTTTACCTTCCTGCTCTTCTCCTCCATTGTAACAGTTTCCCCTTGTTTCTTTTATATAAGATAATTTACCCTATTCTATCTTTTCCCTTTTACCTTCTCCCATTATGTTGCTCTTTCAACTCTTAATTTTACTGTTTAGATATCTTCTCTTCCTGTTCAACTGATCCTGTGCCCTCTGTTTATGTATACATGTACACACATATACACACGCTCCCATATGTATTTATACATACATACACCTTCCTATATATACATACATAAGCACATATACATATATATTCCCTTCAACTATCCTTATACTGAGAAAAGTCTCATGAGTTACATTATTTTTCCATGTAGGAATGTAAATAGTCCAACCTCAATAAGTTCCTTATGATTTCTTTTTCCTGTTTCCTTTCTCATGCTTCTTGTATTTGAAAGTCAAATTTTCTTTCAGCTCTGGTTTTTTCATCAAGAATGCTTGAAAGTGGGGCAGCCAGGTGGCACAGTGAGTAGAACGTCAGCCCTGGAATCAGAAGAACCTGAGTTTGGATCTGGCCTCAGACACTTAATGCACACAAAAATAAAAACCTAGCCATGTGACTTTGGGCAAGTTACTTAATTCCAATTGCCCTCCAAAATAAATAAATAAATAAATAAATAAAAGCAAAAAAAAAAAAAAAAAAGATTGCTTGAAAGTCCTCTATTCCACTGAATTACCATATTTTCCCCTGAAGCATTATACTCAGTTTTGCTGTGTAGGTGATCCTTGGTTTTAATCCTTTAATTCTTTAAATCCTTTACCTTGCAGAATATCATATTCCAAGCCCTTTGATCCCTTAATGTAGAAGCTGCTAGATCTTCTGTTATTCTGATTGTGCTTCCACAATACTCATTTTTTTTTTCTTCCTGGCTTCTTGTAATATTTTCTCCTTGACCCGAGAGCTCTGGAATTTGGCTATGATATTCCTAGGAGTTATCTTTTTGGGGATTTTTTTTCAAGAGGTGATTGGTAAATTCTTTCAATTTCTATTTTGCCCCCTGGTTCTAAAATATCAGGGCAATTTTCCTTAAGAATTTCTTGATGAGGGGTGGCTAGGATATGCTGTGAATAGGGCATTGGCCCTGCAGTCAGGAGTACCTGAGTTCAAATCTGGCCTCAGACATTTAAAACAAAAACTAGCTGTGTGATGTTGGGAAAGACACTTAACCCCAATTTCCCTCCAAAAAGCAATTTTTTTTTTATTTTAGATTTCTAGGCTCTTTTTTTAATCATGGCTTTCAGGTAGTCTATTAATTATTAAATTATCTCTCCCGGATCTGTTTTCCAGGTCAGTGGTTTTTCCAACGAGATATTTCACATTGCCTTCTATTTTTTTTTCATTTATTTGGATCTGTTTTATAGTATCTTGATTCCTCATAAACTCATTAGTAACCCATAGCTACAATCTAATTTTGAAGGAATTATTCTACTCAGTAAATTTTTTAAATTCCTTTTCCATCTCGGCAATTCAACTTTTAAAGGCATTTTTCTCCTCATTGGCCTTTTGGGCCTCTTGTGCCATTTAAGTTAGTCTATTTTTAAGGTGTTATTTTCTTCAGTATTTTTCGAGTCTCATTTAGCAGGCAGTTGACTCACTTTTCATGATTTTCTTGCATCATTCCCATATCTCTTCCCAATTTTTACTCTACTTCTCTTACTTGGTTTTAAAAATCCTTCTTGAGCTCCTCCATGGCCAGCAACTAGTTAATATTTTCCTTGGAAGCTTTTCATGCAGGAGTTTTGAACTTGTTGTCTTCTTCAGGTTCCATGTTTTAATCCTTTTTATCCCCCCCAAAAAATTCTGTGGTCTGATTGAGCTTCCTCAGCTTGCTAATCTTGCCAGCTAATTACTTGACTTTTGAGATCTTTTCCATAAAACTCTGCTTCCAGAGGGGAGACAGCTGTGTCCCAAATTGCTGGGGCTTTAACAGCTGTTGCCAGAGTTGTTGTCAGACTTATGAGGAGGCTACCCTGTCTAAAATCACCACAAGCTCTGGCACACTGCCGACACACCCTAGGACCACCACCCAAGACTGTGACCCACATCCAAGCAGGTCAAAACAAGAGCAATTACCCTCAGAATGGTTGTTTGGTCCCCCTGTGTTCTGCAGCCCGGGAGTTCCAGAAGCAGTCACATGCCAACAGCTGTAGCCACCCTCTTCAACCTCTCATCCTGGAGGTAGGTGCTGGACCACACTTTTCAGTCACCTGCTTGCAAAAGAGTTCTTAACTGACCTTTTACTTTCTCTCTGGAATTTAGGGGTTGAGAAGTCTGGAAACCACCACAGTTGCTGGTGACTCACTCTTCTAAATTCTGCTTTGGTTGGTCTTTGCTTCAGCTTGGGGCTACCCTGGGTCTGGGCCCATGTGGCTCTTGCAGGCCATTACTCTGTTCCCCGTCTGGTGTGATGGACCCTTTCTGTCAGCCTTCCAGGATGCCTTTCATGGGAGATTTGTTTCTCTCTGTCACTTTGTGGGTTCTGTAGCTCTACATTTGAATAGATTCATTGTTTACAGGTATTGGAGGTGGTTTGTGTGGGAGCTTAAGGACATTCCTGCTTTTACTCTGCCATCTTGGCTTCAGCCCCTATGACTGGAAGTTTTAAAAGTTCAAATTTTAAGTGATTGGTGATGGTAAAAGTCATGGAAGAGCCATTTTACAAGGAACTAATTGAGATGAAAATATAGGTCAGTGATTTCAACCTCAAAGAAATACTGAGACTTCACACTTACAGAGCTCAGCAGGTCTCATATTGTAAAATTTAATGTTTTCTATATTTTACTGGATTTTTATTTATTTTTGGTAAATATTTCCCAATTGCACTTTTATCTGGTTCAGACCACACTCAGGAATGTTATGAGCCTCATGCAACCTATTGACTGTGTGTTTAACTCCTCTGATGTAGGTCATAGAAATTAATAAGATTTATTAACTAAAGTACCTGATTAACTAAAATAACTAAAGTACCTGAGTGATTGACTATGAAGGTACTATCCTGATCAAGTTCAGCTCACAGCCCTTGATTCTGGAACATTTGCCAAATATTGTCAATTATCTTTCCACACAATACTCATATTTTCCATAGTCACATTCACATGATCAATACCCTTCTTCACACCTTGTCACATTTTCTTGAATAATTGCAATAGCTTCTTAATTAGTGGATCTGTCCACTACAACATATCCTCAACAAAACTGTCAAATAACATTCCTAGTACCAAGGTCTGAGCATGTTACTAAGTAACAATGGAATTGGGAACATCAGGTAAATATAAATGATTTCTGCTTCAAGGAAACTCCTTAGATTTCCTAACAAATTCAGCAATTAAATTTAGTGCTTCAAACCTCACATAAACAAGAGAAAAACAAAATGAAATTATTTTTTCCATCAGTTAGTTGCTTTGTTATTGAGTGTCTCATTTAGATTTATGTACAGATAAATCTATCTAGGAATGTTTAATAAAATCACAGAAATTGTACACGGGCGTCATGCAACCTATTGGCTGTGTGAATGATTTCATTCTACTTTCCCTCTCCTTGTTTCATAAGTCTGTTTCTCAGTAGCCCATTATCTTCTCATGGTATGCTATTTGACTCTTGCTGCCTTTTGCAAGGTCAGATTCCCATTACATTTTTATTCCAAAAAGAAAGACATACTTTTTTTTTTGTAAAGCAATTGGGGTTAAGTAACTTGCTCAAGGTTACACGGCTAGTCATTTTCTGAGGCCGGATTCGATCTCGGGTCATCCCAACTCCAAGGCCGACACTCTTACTCACTGCACCACCTAGCCACCCCAAGAAATACTTTTAATATGAGTACCAAAGATTCAAAAGCTTCTCAGATAAGAAAGAATTTAAAGACTAAAGGTATATGTCCATCATTTAGGTTACAAGGCATACAGAATATAACTATATGTCCCTTACTTTTTTGATGCCTTCCACTGCTTTCATGGGGTCTCTGAATGTATTTTCAGCTTGATGGATCTCAGCAGGCTGCTGAAACCTATTACTATAGTATGAAACCCAGGCTTAAACAAAAGAAAAAAAATTGTCAGTATTTTAAACCAAAGACTCAATGGAATGCTGATTTAGTACATTTGTGAATTAAGAAGAAAATATAATATTGCAATCAAATTTTTAAAAATATACCATTTTTCATTTAAAATTTTTCAACAGTCACTTCATTAAATCTACATCAATGATTAGCTATTTTAAGCATATAAAACTACAGTAGAATCAAAGTTTTGTTCATTTTACACAGCTGAAGTCATGAAGTTTTATCCAAAAATCTAACAAGAAACTTTCAAAACTATTTTTAAATGAAAACCCCACACAGAGTTTTATTTTTAACCAATTTTTTAAAAAGTATGTTCTGTGATTGTTATCTTGTTATTCATTTGGATTGAAGCATTACTCCAGAATTGATACTAGAAGTTCAGGATTTGTTTTTCTTTTATTTTGTTTTGTTTCCTATCATGGCACACCCTTACATATATAATTTTGGCTTCAACCTGGAGCATTTGTATATTGATCTATTTATTGATGGAAAGAATGATGACTTAACTTGGACCAGTGGGAGAGGTGGAGTTAATAACAGAGAATTATTCTTCTGGCTTATCATATAAGAGAGAATAAAAGTGATTCCAGACCATCTTCAATAGAAAAACAGAAGGGGAAAAGAGATGACATTGGAAGGCAATCATAGAGGGGAAAGATGGTTTCCCATGTCACTGATTTACAGCTTACCTCCTGTTAGACTTCAGGGAAATTCATCTTGAATAAAATCATGGATAGTGTGTTGATTGGGCAGAAATACTTCACTCAGCAGAAAAGTTCATTGTATTGTCAGATATATTTAATTTTCATAGTATCTCATATTTCTGTTTATTATGTCTGGATAGGTAAATTTGTCCAATATTCCTTATGTTGTATAGTCTTTTCATTGACTAGCATTTGTTGCCAAGAAAGTCAGTCCTTTGAATAAAAATTTAGGGTAGCACTTCCTCTTCAAGGGATAACAATCAGAAACGTGGCTCTAAGTTGAAAAAATATATTTCCCCTAAATTAGGGATACTTAAAATACAGGTCAATGTCAATCTAGTATAGTATCTCCTTTTTTGAGGAAAACAGATCAGACATGTCTTATTATTCCCCCTTTTTTTGCCTCACCCCATTGTAGCAAAAAATCATAGTTTCCATTAGAAAAGAGTAGTTGAAATTCTAAATTATCTAGTAAAAACTCACTGTAATTTGAAATTAGACAAATATATGTGGACATATGCATAATCCATATGGATGATGCACATACCTTAATTATGATAATGGTTAATTAGTGATAAGTTAATTAACAATAACCAAAAATAAGTACTTATATGGTAGGCACTGTGATAACCTCTGGAGATACAGATAAAAAGTAAAAAAAAAATAGCCCCTGTCTCCAAAGTCTTTCAATTGAGGGAGAAAAAAAAATATATATATATATATATATGTATATATATATATATATATATATATATATATATATATATGTGTGTGTATATATATATATATATATATATAAATGAGAAGATACTGGACAAATACAAAGTTGAGGGAAGATAAGTTTAGCAAATATTTGATGAATTAAACTGGAATAATGGGGCTCATATATCCAATTGGATATATCTTCATGATGTTATTTCCACTTCAATATTAGTAATGACAAGGCAGCAAATCTATGAAATACCATTTTTATTTATAATTAATAAATGCTACTTTTTAATGAATAGCAGATTACTTAGAACCTTTTTGTGTCCCAATTAATAGTACATGAAAATATGGACCAATCTTCTTCTCTAACCATACTCAGTATATGAGTTTTATTCAAACTATATATGTCAATTATAGCAGAAATACCATCCCTGTGCTCTTTCCCCACATTAACAACATTTCTATTCTCTATGAAGAAACAAAAGAAGACATCTGAATTGAGTAGAAAAAACAGAATATAGCAATTTTACCAATCTATTACAAAGAACACAAACAATATGATTGGTGAGTTCTTGTATCTACTGTCTTCCCTACATTTTCCCCTTTTAGAATTTTATCTAGAATGTAAATGTATCAAGACAGAAATATACAGCATATCACCATATGCTATCTTTGAGGTCTCTTCTCATTTCCTTGGAAGAAAGTTTGGCCAATCTAAAAAAAGTTGTTGTTGTTTTTTTCTTACATATATCACTCTCAATACTTTCCTAAGTTTATAGAGACAGTGAATATCCCCGTCAAATAGCTGTCCACTTGCACATCCCCTAATATTAATGAAGAGTCATCTTTTGTCTTCTTCAATTTGGTCTAGTTGAAAATGTCAGAAAATTAAAAACAGACAATAAATATAAATGTATAGACATGGACATAAATGTTGTATCCATAAAGTCTGGATCTCAACTTTAATTCATTGCCTTTAGAAACCCATCTGTAATAGTAATGAAATTTGAAGATCCTTTTGTATTGCTAAGCTGAGAGGTATTTAGCACTTAGTAATTAATCAAGCCTCTGTTAAAGAAACAGAAGGTATTAACTTCTGTTGCTAACATAACAGGAAGGAGTTGGCTGAAACATGAAGGAGCTAATCTTGTGCGTGAATATAAGGAGAAGTCCCTGCTGGGTCAGACAGAACTTCTTGGAGCAAGCTTCATGGAGGCATAAGCTGCTGCCACCAGGGATGCTGAAGAGGAAAGGCCCCCCAGCCTGGAGAGAATGATTTTGATTTTGAGAACGTAGGTGAAGTTATTTTGATTCTGGGAACCAGCCAGAGCTTCTGCTGAGGTGCTGCAGAGTCTGATGGCCATCAGGAGATTCTGGGAGCTGCCAAAGACATCCGAGGGCTATCTGGAACTGCCACAGATTGAGGAAGCATGCCTCTGATGCTGGTACTTTGCATGAAACTGTTTGTGGCTTTGTTAAGCCTTAACTTTCAGGGAAAAGAGACTGGAGGATTTAAGGTGGATTGGACTCTGTGAGCTTCAAAGTGGAACAGGAAGTGCTCTGAGAGCTGGACAATGACCTGGGAGCTGTCTGCCTTTGAATCCAGATGACAGTTTGGTGAATCCAGGGAAGACCTGGGACCATGGAAGGGGATCCAGGGAATCTGAGAGACCACCCTGAGTCAAGCTGAAATAAGACTTTACTTGTATACTATGTATTGACTGAGAAATTGTAATTTACTAGTGACCTCAGGGTGGAGGACCTGTGAATTTTTCTGATGATTGAATAGTGAATGATGACTGAATAAGAGACTGACTGAGTTAACTTAGTCCCATGAGTGGGGAAGTTTGACTATTTTACTTTGTGCCCCTTAAGGAGTCAAATGTCCTTAAAGATGATTGAATAATTGAGATGATTAAATGATTGAGTTACTAAATGTTTGTTTTTTGTTCAAAACTTTGTGACCACTGTGGTGAAAACTATGGGGCCATTTTAGTGATAAGCTGTTATGAATGCTGTATTTTGATTCTCAGTGATAAGTTGTAACATTGTGAATGCTGTACCTTGATTTCTGTGAATGTTTTGCTCTGGTTTGTCATTAAATAGAGTGTTCCCTATATTGTGTTATCAGAATCTTGAAAAGTTGTTCACGGTAACATTCTTCTGGAAAGCTGCTTGTGCATGGCTTTACACCAACTCAAAATCTAGATTTCTAATTCATCTGTTTAATATTAAAATATATTGGCAGTTCCTCCTGGGATAATTATTACATCAAAGAATTTTAGTGTAATAGAAAAAATTATGAATTTGAAGTGCACCTCTGTTTGATTCCTAGTCCTTTTACTTAGTAGTATGTAATTATATAACCAGAGATTTAAATAATTTCTTCTCTTTGGTCCTCAGTTTCCTCCTATGTGAAGTGATCACATTGTACAAATTTTATCTATATAGTCACAATTTCTCAAAATTACATGATTCTTTGAACTCATTATCTATCCCCATCATACCATATTGGATCAGAATTCCTTCTTAATTTAATCATTATATTCATTGGTACCACAACCATTTCCCCAATCTGCCATGCCCAGAAACTTGTATTTCTCTCCTTTTGTTTTCACAACTAATTAATCATCATATCATGCGGTTTCTACTTTCAGGCTACCTGCTACACCAATCACATATTTCTAAAACTATTGTGGTCTAGCAAAAGCTTTATTACTTGATATCTTAACTTCTTCAAATAGCCATCAAATGATCCCCCATCTACCTAGGTTCTCCTGGCTTGAAAAGAAATGTTCCTATATTGAAATGCTTCTAACTAAAATATCATGTTCATTGCTTCAATTACCAGTTTAAAATATGCAGTGACTCTTTATTTCACTTAGAATAAATTTCAGGTGATTTTTTCAGGGCAATGAAATAAATTGTCTCTATCATACCAGAAATCTCTATGCAAAATGAATCATTTCATAACTTTTCTAGCAATATACCAAGGTCCTTTCTTCTTCTATTTCCATGCCTATTTGTAATGTGGATTGCTAAGAGACCTCATTTTAATGTGACTCAATTAGCTGCCTAAAAGCCAAAGGTCCAGTTAGACTATAAATAGGCACTTGTAACAATATTTGTCAAATAGTAGCTAAAGGAACAAATGCACATGGGGAATTTTACTTAATGTCAAATTTGTTGGGAAATCCCTAACATTTTAAATAAACTTGGAAGTAAATAGCTATCACGTATAACATTCAAACCTACAAGCAAACAAATATGCCAAAGCATGATTCTTTGGTCATTAATAAAGGCCAAAATTAAAATCCATATTTCCTTAGAGAATTACATAATCAAGAAAGAAAATTAGCTTCTAATATATCTATTATGAATGAGGAAAAAAGCTACCCCAATGATATTATTTTATTGCAAAAATTGACCATAGGGTAATTTTTATGGACATTGAAACAAAATGAATTTAACTCAAACATATTGTTGTGAATATAAAGGTTCTTACCAGGAAGCTTGACATTTAAGCAACTATGATGTATCAAGTCAATAGATAACGGTTTCAACAATGCATTCTGTTTCCACTCAAATATCTCTTTCCCAGTCTACCATCACCTCCCTTCCTATAGGAACTGCCTTCCTATATTTAATTTTTAAAAAATCATATCATAGTGAAAATAGATATATGCCCCACTAAACTGTCTTAGAATGTCATTAAAATTCTGTTTTTCAACATGATCGTTTTTATTCTGTGACACTGGAATATCCAAGATAATAGTTCTCTCTGTCACAATACAAATAAGATCCCCTTTTAAATTGGCAATTACAACAATGAGAATCATTATGGCCTATTATATAGTGTATCTTATGCCTCGTGCACAACTTCATTGGCATTAGGTAAAATAAAGATCTTTCAAAGATTAAAAAAGAAACTTGTGTAAGAGATAACTTTATTCTTATAGAGAGTGAGTGGGAAGTGAAGATTGGGTCAACTATCACAGAGTGGCAGTCACTCGGGTCTAAAATATCTCACAGACAGGCATCTCTGTGTGTGCTGTTCTGTTATCCTAAAAAAAGGGATGATTGTACTTTGAAAATCCACAGCTGGTAAAATAGAATGACATATTTTCTGGGACCATTAATCCAATATTCTTTTCATAGCTACCATTCTCCAACAGTGAAAAATGGTTGGAAAACATCTTTAACAGACAATGAATGTAATGACCCATGAGCATTTTAGTTATATGGATGCTAGTGTTATTGAAAAGTTAAAAAGCTTAGAGAAATAGGTACCTTACCAAACCCATTCATTTTCAAAGCTAAATTACCTGATAAATGGCTGAGACACATAGGATAAATTAATGGCAGAATGTTAGCTAGGAATATTCTAGAGTTTACAAGCAGGGTGAAAAATGTGGAATGATGAAACTTAGGTTTCTTCTTGCCTACTTTGACTTTCACACTGTAGCTACAGCCAAGAAATATAACAAAAGCAAAAGAAATTTTTTCCATATCCTTCTACAAAATGATTGTGTGCCTAGTCACATAAGTCACATTTTGAAGGAATACTATTTTGTGATGGAATTCTAGTTGCCTCTTTATTTCCATATGCCAGAACTCCTTTTAAACTCTGAGCAAATGATCCTATTATAATTTACATTACTTTCTTAATCATTCTTCATTTCAGGGCAGCTAAGTGGCAAAGAGGATGGAGCACTGAGCCTGGAGACACTTAATAGTACAGTGACACTGAGCAAATCACTTAAAATCAATTTCCTCAACAATAAAGTGAAGAATCATAATAGTACCTACTTCACAGGACTATTGTGTGGATGAAATAAAATATTTTAAACTTCTTAGCACAGTGTCTGGCATAAAGTTGTTGTCTGTTGTTCAGTCATTTCAGTTGTGTTTGTGTTTGGCTCCTTGTGACTCCATTTGGGGTTTTCTAGGCAAAGATACTATAATATTTTTCCATTTCCTTCTCCAGCTCATTTTATAGATGAGGAAATTGAGACAAACAGATTTAAGTAATTTGCCCAAGGTCCAACAGCAAGTAGGAGTTTGAGGCCACATTTAATCAGGAAGTTGAGTCTTCCTGACTCTAATCAGTATCTTCTGATATATTATCTTCTGATACTCTATCCATGGTACCAACTTGCTGCCCTAGCACATAATAGGCACTATATAAATACTTATTAGCTTTTCCCCATGCCCCTTACCTTCTCATTGCTTGCCTCATTCAATTTTCATTTATTTTACTTTCAAATTTGAGGAGGTACAAATTGTTAGCACTTTCATTTGTTTTCAATTCAAAGCAATACAAAAATATTTATTAAACACCTGAAAAGTGCTAAATCTGAAACCAATGTATTCTTCTACACTGAAGATCAACTTCCACTTTATATAAAATGCAAGTGAAGGAAATTTAATGAATTTCACAGAGCTACAGTGTACCCTCCTAGATTCCAAATTGAAAAGAAAGGCCTTATAAACTCATTGGCCTTCTTTTGATTCTAAAAAATAAGAGCAGCAGGGGTGGGGTGGCTAGGTGGCACAGTAAGTAGAGCGCTGGCCCTAGAAGTAGGAGGACCTGAGTTTGGATCCAAACTCATACACTTAACACACACACACACACACACACACACACACACACACACACACACACATACCACTTGCTGTGTGACCTTGGGCAAGTTACTTAACCCCAATTGCCCTCCAAAAAGCAAAACAAGACAAAAACTAAGAGCAGTGTGTTGTCTATGCTAGGGGTTATACACTGAGAGGTGCAAGGCTGCTTTATAGATGGAACAGATGGAAAAATGTTAGTACTTAAGGTGATTTCTTCCCTCTAATCCAACAGAATTCCAACTGTAACATAGATAATGGAATTCACTTAAATTGACTGTCCTACCCAAGAGATCATGCTATATATCTCTTTGATACTGTATATAGGGTTGTGATTCAAATCCTTAATTTCTTTATAACTTCCTGAGTAAATGAGGCCATGATGTGAACTAGTAATTTCATTGCATTTTACGTGTTTGAAATAATGTACATGCTGAGCCTGGCATTATAAAGAATTGACAAATGTGACAGCAATGACTCTCTTAATCAGAGAATGACATTTTCAGTGGCTATGATGCTCTGTAATGCCAGTCATCACCAAGTCAAGAGAACAGATGCTATGTGACATTTTTAGACAATTTTACAATTGACCTGTGTGAGAGGTCTAACAATAGATACTTCTTCACCTGAAATGGGAATATAGAAAATAGACTATAAGGCAGAGACAATTTTACATATATCTTTCGCAAACTCATGATTTGTGTAAAAAAAAAAAAGAATGACTGCTTAACCCAAATTCATTCTGGAAAACAGATGAATCCATTATAGTAAAACAGTCATGCTACAGAAACCATAATATGTATACTTAGACTAAATATGGCTATTTAAATAGCACATTACTAAAATGCTATGTTGATGCCTCATTGAGACATGAAGTTGAGACTGAGGCCTGAATATCTATGTCAATAGAATGAAAGCTCATATGGTTAGTACTATTATGGAAGGGTCTCATACATGACCTTTTATAGCATAAGGGCCATCCTATCTAAGTTTATAAAGTCTAATAATTATAGTATTTACTTCTACATAATTATTTTTTCCTTTTTCTTCATCAACTGATGATGACTATCTATGAAAATTCATAGTAGTTGTAATCTATGAGGAAGAACATACAGAAATTAAATTGCAGTTCTGTGAATTATTGAAGTACTTTAAAAACTGTTAATTGTATGAATTAAGATTTCTAGAAATCATTTACATATTCCATTCATTGATTTGTAACTATATCTTATGGATATTTTATAGGATAATTAATAACATACTTAATTTGGAAAGGAAATAAAGAAGAGACAAAAAATTTTCTTTCAAAATAATAAATCATGATGTGGCTCAATTGCTTTCCAAATTTTAAATTTTCTTTTAGGTTATATATAAAAGATGTGATTGGAATTTAGTGTGGTGAACAATATAATCTGTTATTTCATAGAAAATTACTTAAATATTGCCTGTAGTCATACAGGGGTATACTCCATGATAGTGAAACTTTTAAAAAAATTTATTCTGGGTTGCAGAAAGAGTGACAGATGTGTTCTGAATAGACTGACCTTCTAATCTTTCTTTTAGTAGGCAAGAAAAAAGGGCTTGCAGATCCATTAACTGACCAATTTTTCTAATTTCTGCCTCAATGCCTTTGGAAATTACAATTAGTTGAGGAGGTTAATAAAGGAGTAATGAGAAACTTGTAATTAGCTTTGCACAGATACTCCAAATGACCTTGCAGATAGCTTATTATGTTATTTACAAAAATATAATTCTTGTCCTGACATTTGTATGCAGGACCTAAGACTCCAGCCAAAGTTTTCTCCAATGCAGCAGATTGCTTTGCTCAATTACAGTAAATCAAGGCTCTATCAGTATGTATTTTCTGATTTTAAAGGGAGATAATACTTTTCTGACATTCATAGAATTTGGAGGTAGAACTGATATCATATGCCTTACCTTGGCATAGGGAACATAATACCTCCTCCATGTTCACTAAAGTGTAATAACCACTATTATCAATTAAAAAAACAAGCCTTCCCCACCCCTTCACAAATAAAAAGTGTCATGCAAAAAGTATTACAGTATTGATAGTCATATATATATATGTATATATATATACACACACATATATATATACATACAAACACAAATATGTATGTATATATGTATGTATGCATGTACATATATATGTGCATGTATTTATGTTCACTCTACTTAACATTTAATTCACAAGCAAAAATGCCACAACCTTTATTTCTCTATTTAATGATATACATCTTTCTACATAAAAATATGCTTATCTTTACTTGGTCACTCAACAGTAGTATTTTCTTTTTTTCTTCTCAAATGCTTTATTAAGTTCTTGTTTACATCATTCATTTCCATCAGATTTTGAGTTACAATTTTTTCCCCATTTTTCCCCTACCCACCACCCCAGAATAACAGTCATACAGTATATCTCCTCAAGCAAACTGCTCCCTCCAATGTCTTCTCCCATACCCCCTTCGACTTTTCCAGTAGGGTGAGGTGAATCCCCATACCCCATTGCCTGCACATCTTATCTCCCAATTATATGCAAAACAGTATTAATCATAGTATTTATGTATTTTTTAGAAATTTGATTTTAGAAGGAAGATAAGCAACTCAGTATATGCTGTACATGTGTAGGTATGCAAAACATTATTATAGTAGATATATTGTAAAAGACTGACTATATTTCCACCCCACCTTTCACCTGGTCCACTCCCCACCTTGATCCTGTTCCTTTTCAAAAGTGGGTGCTTCCAACTTCCCTACCCTCCAGCCCACACTTCCCTACACCACCTTCCACCATCCCCCTCCACCCCAAGCTCCTGTAGGATGGGTCACCTTATTTAATATTCATGTCATTCTCTCCCTGGTCCAAATTCAATGAGAATAGGGTTTTGCCTTTTTACCTCCCTGTTCCTCCACTCCCCTGCAACCACCTTCCCCTGCCTCCTCTACACTAGACAGTTCACCCCATTGTCTCTCCCCATTTCCCCTCACCACATTACTCTCTCACCTCTAAACCTCATCTTTTCAGCATCATCCCTTCCTACTAATTCAACCTGTGCCCTCCATCTATGTATACCTGAAATCATATATACAAGCATTCACATATGTATTCATATACCCATATACCCTTCTTCAACTAGCTTTAAACTGAGAAAAGATTCATCAGTTACACTTATTGTTTTTCCCTGTAGAAATGCAAATAGTTCAACATTGATAAGTTCATAGCGATTTCCTTTCCCTGTTTACCATCTCAGGCATCTCTTGCTTCTTGTATTTGAATGTCAAATTTTCTATTCAACTCTGTTTTTTTCCTCAAGAATGCTTGAAAGTCCTCTATTCCACTGAATGACCAAATTTCCCCCTGAAACATGATACTCAGCTTTTCTGGGTAGGTGATTCTTGGTTTTAATCCCAGCTCCTTTGCCCTCTGGAATATCATATTCCATGCTCTTCAGTCCCTCAGTGTAGAAGCCACCAAATTCTGTGTTATTCTGATTGTGTTTCCACAATATTGAAATTGTTTCTTCCTGGCTGCTTGTAATATTCTCTCTTTGATCTGGGAATTCTGGAACCTGGCTACAATATTCCTGGGAGTTTTCTTTTTGGGATCTTTGTCAGGAGGTAATCTGTGGGTTCTTTCAACCTCTATTTTGCCCTTTGGTTCTAAAACATCAGGGCAATTTTCCTTGAGAATTTCTTGAAAGATGGTTTCTAGATTCTTTCTTTGATCATGGTTTTCAGGTAGTCCAATAATTTTTAGATTATCTATCCTGGATCTATTTTCCAGGTCAGTGGTTTTGCCCAGATATTTCACATTGCCTTCTATTCCTTCATTTGTTTGGATCTGCTTAATAGCATCTTGATTTCTTATAAAGTCACTAGCTTCCATTTGCTCCAGTCTAATTCTGAAGGAATGATACTCCTCAGTGAGCTTTTTTTTAAAAATTAATTTATTAGTTCAGTTTCAGTTAACAAGATTCAATTCCATAGTTCCTTGATTTTCAAATTTCCTTTGCTTCCCTTGCCCCTCCCCCCACAACAGCATATAGTCCAGTATAAGATCTGCAAATGCATTCATATTAGACATTATTCCAATTACAAAGGCGTATTGTACTAGGTGGGATGAAAGATGGTAAGGAAGAAATAAAACCAAACAACAAAAAGAAAAAGATCATATAGTTTGCTTCCATCAGGATTCAGGCTCAGTTCTTTCTAGTTATATCTCTGGATGGTGCTTTTCTCATTTTCTTGAGTCTTTCAGGATTGACTTATATCACTGCATTGATGAAAAGAGTCTAGTCTGTCATAGTTGGTCATCACAGATATGGCATGTCTGTGATTGTATACAAATTTCTTCTGATTCTACTCTTCTCACTCAGCATCAGTTTGTATAAGTCTCTCCAGGTAATTGTGAAATCCATCACCTCCTCATTTATTATAGCATAATAATATTCCATTACACTCATATAACACAACTGTTTTAGCCATTCCTCAATTGATGGGCACCCCTTTATTTTCCAATTCTTTGCAACCACAAAAAGGGCTGCTAAAAATATTTTTGTACATATGGGTCTTCCTCCCACATTTATGATCTCTTTGGGATATAACCCTAGAAGTGGTATGGCTGGGTTAAAGGGTATGAAATTATTTATAATCCTTTGGGCATAATTCCAGATTGCTCTCCACAATGGTTGAATAAGTTCACAACTCCACCAGCAATGCATTAGTGTTCCAATTTGTCCACATCCTCTCCAGCATTTGTCACTTTCTTGTTTTGCCATCTTAGTCAATCTGACTGGTGGGCTGTGGTATCTCAGAGTTGTTTTGATTTGCATTTGTCTAATTAATAGTGATTTAGAGCATTTCTTCATATGCTTATAGATATCACTAATAACTGCCTGTTCATATCCTTTGACCATTTATCAATTGGAGAGTGACTTGTATTCATACAGATTTGGCTCAATTCTCTATAAATTTTAGAAATGAGTCCTTTATCAGAGACACAGGTTGTAAAAATTCTTTCCCAATTTCCCACCTCCCTCTTGATCTTGGTTACATTGACTTTGTTTGTACAGAAGCTTTTCAATTTAATGTAATCAAAATTATCAGTTTTGCATTTTATAATGCTCTCTAATTCTTGCTTGGTACTAAAATCTTCCCCTCTCCACAAGTCTGTCAGGTAAACTATTCCTTGCTTTCCCAAATTGCTTACAGTATCATCCTTTACACCTAGATCATGCACCGATTTAGACTTGATTTTGGTATATGGTGTTAGATAGTGATTTATGCCCACTTTCTGCCATACTGTATTCCAGTTTTCCCAGCAGTTTTTGTCAAACAGTGCATTCTCATCCCAAAAACTGGGGTCTTTGGGTTTATCGAACAATACATTACTATATTCATTAACTGCTGGGTCTCCTGCACCCAATCTATTCCATTGATCCACTACTCTACACCTCTGCCAGTACCAAGCAGTTTTGGTGACTGCTACTGTATAATAGAGACAAAGATCTGGCATAGCTAGTCCACCTTCCCTAGCGTTTCTTTTCATTAATTCCCTTGATATTCTAGACTGTTTGTTTTTCCAAATAAATGTCATATTATTTTGTCTAACTCTACAAAGTAGTTTTTTAGTAAATTGATTGGTATTGCACTAAATATATAGTTTAGTTTGGGTAAAATTATCATTTTTATTACATTAGCTCAACCCAGCAATGAGCAGTTGATATTTTTCCAACTATTTACATCTGATTTTATTTGTGTGAGAATGTTTTGTAGTTGTGATCATATAAATTCTGGGTTTGTTTTGGCAAGTAGATTCCCAAATATTTTATAATGTCTACAGTGACTTTAAATGGGATTTCTCTTTCTATCTCTTGTTGTTGAGTTTCATTAGAGATGTACAGGAATGCTAAGGATTTATGTGGGTTTATTTTATATACGGCAACTTTGCAAAATTTATGTATTGTATCAAGTAGTTTTTTACTTGATTTTCTAGGATTCTCTAAGTATATCATCATATCATCTGCAAAGAGTGACAGCTTGGTCACTTCTTTGCCTAATTTGATTCCTTTGATTTGTTTTTATTCTCTAATTGCTACTGCTAGTGTTTCTAGAAGCAGATTGAAAAAGAGGGGTGATAGTGGACACCCTTGTTTCACTCCTGATCTTATTGGAAAGGCTTCTAGTTTATCCCCATTGCATATAATACTTGCTGATGGTTTTAAATGGAAGCTATCAACCATTTTAAGGAAGGCTCAATTTATTCCTATGCTTTCTAATGTTTTTAATAGGAATGGATGTTGTACTTTGTCAAAAGCCTTTTCTGCATCTATTGAGATGATCATGTGGTTTCTGCTAGTTTTATTGTTGATATGCTCAATTATACTAATTGTTTTCCTAATATTAAACCATCCTTGCATTCCTGGAATGAATCCTACCTGATCAGGGTGTATTATTTTTGTGATAAGTTGTTGGAGTCTTTTGGCTAATATTTTATTTAGAATTTTTGCGTCTAAATTCATGAGGGAAATTGGTCTATAATTTTCTTTCTCTGTCTTATCTCTTCCTGACGTAGGAATCAGTACCATATTTGTGTCATAGAAAGAATTTGGTAGGACTCCTTCTTCACTAATTTTCCCAAATAGTTTGTAGAGTATTGGAATCAATTTTTCTTTAATTGTTTGATAGAATTCACTAGTGAACCCATCTGGCCCTGGAGATTTTTTCCTAGGGAGTTCATTGATGGGTTGTGTGATTTCTTTTTCTGAGATGAGATTATTTAGGTAACTCACTTCCCCTTTAGTTAATCTGGGCAACTTGTGCTTTTGTAAATATTCATCCATTTTACTAAGATTGTCATATTTATATGCATACAATTGGAAAAAATAATTCCTCATTATTTTTTTTGATTTCCTCTTCATTAGAGGTAGATTCACCTTTTTTATTTTTGATACTCATAATTTTGTTTTCTTCTTTCTTTTTTTATCATATTGACTAAGGGTCTATCAATTTTGTTGATTTTTTCATAAAACCAGCTCTTGGTTTTATTTATTAATTCAATAGTTTTCTTAATTTCAATCTTATTAATCTCTCCTTTGGTTTTCAATATTTCTAATTTAGTACTAAATTGGGGATTTTCAATTTGTTCTTTTTCTAGCTTTTTCAATTGCATGTCCAATTCATTGACCTCCCTTTTCTCTAATTTATTCATGTATGCACTCAGGGATATAAAACTTCCCCTGAGAACTTCCTTTAGTGCATCCCACAAATTTTGGTATATTGTCTCATTATTATCATTCTCTTGCATTAAATTATTGATCATTTCTATAATTTCTTCTTTGACCCATTCATTCTTTAGGATTATATTGTTTAATTTCCAATTAGTTTTTAGTCTATCTTTCCCTGGCACTTTATTGCATATAATTTTTATTGCATCGTGATCAGAGAATGATGCATTTAATATTTCTGCCTTTTTGCACTGGATCGTGAGGTTTTTATGCCCTAGTACATGGTCTATTTTTGAGTATGTACCATGCACTGCTGAGAAGAAAGTAAATTCCTTTTTATCCCCATTCAGTTTTCTCCAGAGATCCGTCATATCTAGTCTCTCTATGATTCTATTCTCCTCCTTAACTTCTTTCTTGTTTATTTTGAGTTTAGATTTATCGAGTTCAGAGAGGGGGATATTAAGGTCCCCCACTAGTATAGTTTTGCTATATGTTTCTTCCTCTAATTCCTTTAACTTCTCCTCTAGGAATTTGGATGCTATACCACTTGGTGCATATATATTAAGTAGTGACATTGCTTCATTCTCGATGGTGCCCTTTAGTAAGATATAGCTTCCATACTTATCTCTTTTAATTAGATCTATTTTTGCTTTTGCTTTGTCTGAGATAAGTATTGCTACCCCTGCTTTTTTTTAATTTAGCTGAGGCATAATGAATTTTACTCCAACCTTTTACCTTTACCCTATGGGTATCCCTTTGTTTCAAATGTGTTTCTTGTATACAGCATATTGTAGGATTATGGTTTTTAATCCATTCTGCTATCCGCCTCTGTTTTATGGGAGAATTCATCCCATTCATATTCACAGTAATGATGACTACCTGTCTCTTTCCCTCCATCCTATTCCCTCCCCTGTTTATGATTTTGTTTCTTCCTTCTCCCTTCCCCTCCTTGAAGTTTTCCCTTTTGACCACCCCCTCCCTCAGTGTTCCCACCCAGTGAACCCCCTTCTTAACCTACCCTCTCCCCTTACTACTACTTCCCTCCCTTCTAATCCCCCCTTTAGTCTCCTCCTTTTCACCCCCCCTTACCCTTCCACTATCTATAGGACACAATAAACTTTTATACTTATCAGAGTAAATTACTCCCCGTTTGATTCCAAACCAATGAGAGTAAATTTCAAACAGTGCTCCTCTCCCTCCCTCTTTTTCCTCTATTTAATGAATGTATGCGTCTATTCACATTAGAATCTTAAACTTCACTGATTAATTTGATCCCTCTTTGGACCAGAACCAGTGAGAATAGTGTTTAAATGATGTTCTTCTCCCTCTTTCTTTCCCCTCTTCTATAGTTGGTTTTGATTCCTCTTCAGATGGCATATTTTACCTTTTCCTAGCTCATCCTTTCCTTTTTCCCTTTACAGTCTCTTTGATCCCCTTAATAGTCTTTTTTTTTTTACTCCATGTTAGTGCATTCATAGCCACACCTTTATCTAAGTATAACCATTTAGAAGGTCATGATGATCATAAAGATTTCAAATATTGACAGTTATCAGCTCCATATATAGGGATGTGAACATTTTGCTCTTTTTCCACCCCAAGTAATAAGCATGTGTTTGTGGGTGTGGGTGTGTGCACTTATGAATGTGTGAGTCTGTGTTTCCCTTGTTTACCTTTTTATATCTTTCTGGAGTCTTGTAATTGGAGATCATAGTTTCCTTTGAGCACTGGCTTTTTCATCAGGAAAGTCTGGAAGTCTCTTATTTCATTAAACGTCCATCTCCTTGCCTGAAAGATTATGCTCAGTTTTGCTGGGTAGTTAATCCTTGGTTGTAATCCTAGCTCTCTTGCCCTATGAAATATCAAATTCCAGTCCCTCTGATTTTTTAATGTAGAAGCTGCTAGGTCCTGTGTGATTTGAACTGTAGTTCCTCGATAATTCAATTGTTTCTTTTTGCTGCTTGTAGAATTTTTTCTTTAATCTTGTAATTCTACAATTTGGCTACTATATTTCTTGGAGTTTTCAGTTTGGGATCTTTTTCAGGAGGAGTCTGGTGAATTCTATCGATATCTATTTTATCTTCTAATTCCAGGACCTCAGGACAGTTTTCTTTGACAATCTCTTGGAGGACGTTGTCAAGACTGCTTTTTTCATCATGGCTTTCTGGTAGACCAATAATTCTTAAGTTGTCTCTCCTGGATCTGTTCTCTAGGTCAGTTATTTTTCCAGTGAGATATTTTACATTTTCTTCCAATTTTTTGATGTTTTTTTTTTCATTGGTTAGTTTATGGCTAAGGCAAGCAAATCAGTGAGGAATGTAGATGTGTAGGTGGGGGTGAGTCTGACTACTTCAGATTTCTGCCTCTATACCCCTGGGCTATAAGTAGGCTTTTGTTGGTAAGGTGAGGTGGGGCTTGTTGCAACCCCTCCCTTTCTTCTCTTCAGACTCCTGGCTGTCTCAGTTACACCCCTTCTTGGAGACTCTCAAGCCTTGGGCTATTTCTATTAACTTGGGATTTCAATCTGGGTGGGAGACTTATCTTTGTGTTTTCTGCTTCATGAAGGAGGGATGGGAGGATCAGAGCAGCTAGAATTTATTTTGTCGTTCCAGCCCCTGTATTATACAGGCAGGCAGTTTCTAAACTTCCAGGTTGGAGGCCGATTGCACCCGGAGAAGCCACTCTCTCCACTGGGGGCCTGACTCTCCTACCTGGCTCCAATGATCCTTCCCCTCTGTGAGATGACTGCGATTTGTCCTTGGTAAGTCTGCAGGCTGGGGCTTTTTCTCTCTCTGGTGTAGTCTGCTTGTCTGCTCTTAGGTCTGAGCTGTGCAGACCCCACACGCTCTGCACTAGACCTGTCAGGACACACTGGGCAACCTTCTGGACTGGACTCTGCCATGCTCTGTCTTCCAGTGGCCTCCATCATTCTGGAATCCGCTCAGATTAACCCTTTGATACTTAGTGACCGATGAGCTCAGTGAGGTTACTGCTTCCTTTCCACCATCTTGGCTCTGCCCCCCTCAGTGAGCTTTTGAGATTTTTTTCCAACCGGCAAATTTGGCTTTTTAAAGCATTCTTCTACTCATTGCCTTTTTGAGCCTCTTTTGCCATTTGAGTTAGTCTATTTTTAAGGTGTTATTTTCCTCAGTCAGGCTGTTGACTCTCATTTCATACTTTTCTTGAATCTTTCTCATTTCTCTTCCCACTTTTTCCCCCGCTTCTCTTATCTGCTTCTTAAGGTCCTATATGGCCTATAGCCAGCTTTTATTTTCATTTGGGGCTTTTGGTGCAGGAGTTCTGACCTCACAGTCCTCCTCCTGTTCAATGCTTTGATCCTCTTTGCCCCCAAAATAGGAGTCTAATGTTGAATTTTTCTTTTTATTTTGTTTCCTTTGCCTAGGCATGTTGTCACTCAATTACTTGATTTTGGGGCTTGTTGCCACAGGAAGACTTTGCCACCAGCCAGGGGAATTTCCATCCCAAACACTGGGGTTTTCTCAACTTCTGGAGGTATTACTTGGGTGGCCTCTGTGAAACCTCCACACACTCTGGCAAGCTGGTGACACACCCCAAGACCTCCACCCCCGAACTCAATCTAGATCCAAAAAGGGTAAAGCAAGAGCACTCACCCCCCAGACTGATCACCAGATCCCCCTACAGTTTCCAGGCCAAGAAGCTGCAATGCCCCAATGTGGTCCAAGCTGTGCCTACTCCTCGGCAGCTTCTCACCCCCAGGGGAATAAACTGACACATAATCCCAACTAGTCCCAAAGCCCATAGGGCACTAACCTCTAACTTTGTCCTAGGCATCTATGTGTTGATAATTCTGGAAATGCAACAGCAGCTGGTGTTCTGGGGTCCCTCCAGCCATCTGCTGGTCTGGCTGCTCTCAAGCTAAAACCGCAACTCATGCAGGCCTGGGCTCGGCTCCCAGAGCTCTGAACTGGTCGTTCCCTGCTGGGCTGCAGGACTGTCCTCACTGGGAAGTTAGCTTCTCTGTGTCATTTTGTGTCTTCTGGAGCTCCAGAGGTCATTCTGAGTCCACCTTTTACAAAATTTTGAGGTGGTGTGGGCTGGAGTGCTGTCAAAGTGCTGTCTCTACTCTGCCATCTAGTGTTTTCTTTTTACAATAAATCTTATTGACTTTTTTTCATTTTTACATTAACTAGAATTCTCCCTATATGGCTCCCCTTTTCTTCCCTAAGAATCCTGATACTATAACAAAATTCTTTTTTAAAAGAGAAAAAAAAATTGGTAAATCAGAACACTGTTTCAAAAATTTTTTTTTGTTGTATATAATGTTCCATATTCATGTTTCCTTTCAAACTTCTTATCTGAAAAACAAAAGAAAAACCAGTTCAAAAGGTCTTATTATATTTCTTCTTTGTGGCTGTGAGAAAGGCTGGAGCCAAGATGGTGGAGTAGAAACATTGGGTCCAAGGCACTCTCCCCCCAGATTACCTCCAACCTATGTAAAAAGGGACTCTGAACAACTTTTGGAGCCCCAGAATGACACAGAGAAGCTAACCTCCCACTGAGGACAGCCCAGCAACCCTGCAGGAAGGACCAGAGCAGCACTCCGGGAGCCAGCAGAGCAGTGCTCTGGGAACCGGCAGCACAGTGTGCAGTGCATGGAGAGCTGAGCCGAGGTCCGCGTGAGCAGCAGTTTTAGCCTCAGGGAGGCCAGGCCAGCAGCCAGCTGGAAGGATCCCAGAACACCAGCAGCTGTGGTGATTCCAGAATTATCAACTCAGATATGCCTAGGACAAAGTGAGAGGTTAGTGCCCTATGGACTTTGGGACCAATATTTGGGGAACGGCTCAGCTTCCTCCCCTGGGGGCTAGAAGCTGCTGAGGAGACACGCCATTTTGTAATTTTCAGTGGCAGCTCTAGCTCCTGGCCTGCGAACTGTAGGGAGATCCAGCAATTAATCTAGGGGTAAATCGCTCTTCCCTTAAGCTCCCTGGATCTGGATTGTGATCTGGGGGAGAGGTCTGGGGTGGGTATCCAGCTTGCCAGAAAGCTGTGAAGACCTCAATGTCCGGGACAAAAGCTCCCCTGTCTGTTGGCAGAGGCCTATTGTGGCAACAAGCCCAAAAGTCAAGTAATTAAGTAGCAATATGTCAAGGCAAAGGAAACAAAATAAACAGAAAAATGCAACCTTAGACTCCTATTTGGGGGACAAAGAGGATCGAAGTAGGGAACAGGAGGAGGGCTGTGAGGTCAGAAATCCTCTTCCAGAAACGCCAAAGGAAAATATTAGCAGGTTACAGGCCATAGAGGACCTTAAGAAGGACTTTAAAAATTACATAAGAGAAGTGGAGGAAAAATTTGGAAGAGAAATGAGAAGGATGCAGGAAAAGTATGAAATGAGAGTCAACAGCATGACTGAGGAAAACAACACCTTAAAAAATAGACTAACACAAATGGCAAAGGAGGGCCAAAAAGGCAATGAGGAGAAGAATGCCTTAAAAAAGCCAAATTTGCCAGATGGAAAAAGAATCTCAAAAGTTCACTGAGGAGATTCATTCCTTCAGAGTTAGACTGGAGCAAATGGAAGCTTATGACTTTATGAGAAATCAAGATGCTGTTAAGCAGATCCAAACAAATGAAAGAATAGAAGGCAATGTGAAATATCTCATGGGAAAAACCACTGACCTGGAAAATAGATCCAGGAGAGATAATTTAAAAATTATCTCTCTAAAGCTTACTACCCAAAAGCCATGATGAAAGAAAAAACCTAGAAATCACCCTTCAAGAAATTCTCAAAGAAAATTGCCCTGATGTTTTAGATCCAGTGGGGGAAATAGAGGTTGAAAGATATTGGAATGGTTTCCTATTTCCTTGTCCATCTTACTTTATAAAAGATCAGAGGGACTAAGACAAATAGGGTTAAGTGACTTGCCCAGTGTCACACAGCTAGTATATATCTGAGGCCAAATTTAAACTCATGAAGATGGGTCTTTCTGATTCCAAGCTTTATCTTTTATCTAATACTCCACCTTGGCATAAATATATGCAATTTATATTTCAGTAAGATAATTTTTAACCTATGCTATATAGTAAACTCTGTTGACCTTCTTAAAAACATATGAGAGAACCATAAAATTTTGACAATGAACCCATAAGCCATTTAAGAAAATTACTCTCACTGTTATGAGATGAAAACCTACATTTACACAGTCTTTTTTGGGTTCAGCATTTTTCACACCAACTACTACCCCTTTTGATCCTAATTGCAATCCTGTCAATTAGGAATTGGAAGTTATCATTGTACCAATTTTAAGGACTAGGAATATTGGTTTAAACAAAATGATCTTGTCCAAGGTAAAACATCATAGAACTCAAACAAATGTTTATTCCAAATTCTGTCGCATTGAACTGCGTTGTCTTTCTCAGGCATTTTGCTCTCCCCGTTTTTGACCTGTCATCCCCCAAACCAAATGTTAAGAGTTATTCTACTAAGAAGAGTATAGGCCATTTAGAAAGGAGACATATTTCAAATCACATACAATGTTTCCTTTCACTCTCTTAAATAGTGTGACAGAAGTATACATCAAATGGGTATAGCACTGAACATAGAAATGTTTTAATATGGTATATGAATAAAAAAGAACAAGACAAGCAACTGTTATAACTCAACTAGCTGCTATCATTATTTTGAATAAATACATAGTTTCAAGGCAAAGCTGCTTCCCTATATTCTCTGTCAGATGCTCTACATACTCAAGGGAAACGGGTGGATGAAAATAATCCATCTGTTTCTGAGTCATAAGCTCAAAAGTCATTCCAATTTAAATGTACTGTCCATGAGATTCTTTCAAGAGGTAAGGAGGGGTGGCAGAAGAGAGGACATGTGGTGTTTTGTTTTGTTTTGTTTTTAATTTTCAGCTCATGTTTTTCAACAAATATTATATTTTCTTTACTACAATGTTCAAGAAAATATGGTACAGTGGATAGAGGGCTAGACCTACCAGGAACACCTGTGTTCAAGGCCTGGATCTGACACTTACTACTAGTGATATAATCATGGACAAGTCTTTTAATTTCCCAGGGTCCAGAGGCAATTCTCTAAGAACATTGATTCTGAATGTGTTACAGATAGATATTAACAAGACAGGCAGACACACAATGAAACAACAATTTGGGGTCATCATCATTGTCATTAGTTAACGGTTACATAGTATTTGCCATGCTAAGCATTGTGCCCAATGCCTTATAAATATCTCATTTGATCTTCATACCCTTGCAAGGTAGGTGTTATTATTTTTCTCATTTTGGAGAAGAGAAAACTCAGGCAAACAGAAATTAATTGACATGCTCAGGGTCTCAAAGCAAGCAAATTAAGCTGAATTTGAATTCACGCTTTCCTAATTACAAAATTGGCACTCTACCTATGGCACCATGCTTTCTTGGACATAGTAGTAGAGACTTAATAAAATACTTATTGAATGAATAACAACATCAAGAAAAATAGTCAAGGCAACAGGCTGTGGCCTTAAGGGTCTAATATTCAATGGGCTTTAGAGTTTACAATATAAGTAATATTTTGAAATATGAACAAAATGAAGAATATAGATTGAATTAGAAAAAGAATAATAAAATCAGATATATATATATATATATATATATATATATATATATATATATATATATATATATATATGTATATGTTGGAATATCATGGGAGAAATTGAACACAAATAGATGGTAAAATAGGAGAAACTTCACCAATAGGTCATCCCTCATCTGAGCCTTTTTTTAAACAAATGTTTTATTAACTTCTGTTTTACATCATTCATTTCCACCAGATTTTGAGTTACAATTTTCCCCCATTTTTCCCCTACTCGCCCTCCCAGAATAGCAGTTCCACAAGATATCACTTCCTCCAATCTGCTCTCTCCCATATCTTCTCCCATACCCCCTTCGACTTTTCCATTAAAGCAAGGTGAATCTCTGTGCCCCAATGCCTGCACATCTTGTCTCCCCATTACAAGCAAAAGAGTATTAATAATAATATTTATATATATTTGAAACATTTAATTTTAAGACCTCGGATTTCAGAACCATTCCCTTCCTCCCTTGTCACCCATTCCCTCTGGCAAGATAAGTAATTCAGTATGTGTAGTACACGTCTAGCTATGCAAAACTTTACCATAGTAGATATATTGTACAAGGCTGCTTATAATTCCGTCCCACCCATCCAACCCCCCATCTGGTCCATTCCCTACTTGATCCTGTCCCTCTTCTATAGTGGGTATTTCCAACCTCCCCTCCCCCCAAGAATGCCCTCCCATCCATCATGCCCCCTCTCATCCCCCTTCCCCCTATTCTGCTGCAGGTTGAGATATCCTATTTAGTATGTATGTCATTCTCTCCCTGAGCCAAATTCAATGAGAATGTGTTTTTGCCTTTTTGTCTTCCTATTCTTCCCCTCCCATGCAGCCACTTCCCCTTGCTTCTTCTACATGAGATAGTTTACCCTACCCTGTCTCTCCCCATCTCCTCTTGCCACTTTCCTCTCTCATCTCATAATTTCACCCCTTGAGTATTCTCCCTTCCCAACAACTTCAACCTATGCCCTCTATCCATATATAACTGTAAACATAGGTACACAATTCACATATGTATTCATATGACCATGCACCCATCTTCCATTATTTTCATACTGAGAAAGGTTTCATCAGTCACAATTATTGTTTTTCCATGTAGGAATGTAAATAGTTCAACTTTGATAAGTTCCTTTTGATTTCTTTTCCCTGATTACCTTCTCAGGCATCTCTTGCTTCTTGTGTCTGGGTGTCAAATTTTCTACTCTACTCTGGTTTTTTGCTCAAGAATGCTTGAAAGTCCTCTATTCCACTGAATGACCATATTTTCCTCTGAAACAAAATAATCAGTTTTGCTGGGTAGGTGATGCTTGGGTTCATTCACAGCTCTTTTGCCCTCTGGAATACCATATTCCATGCCCTTCAATCCATCAGTGTAGAAGCTGCCAGGTCCTGGGCTATTCTGATTGTGTTTCCACAATATTGAAATTGTTTCTACCTGGCTGCTTGTAGTATTTTCTCCTTGATCTGGGGATTCTGGAACATGGCTATAATATTGTTGGGAGTTTTCTTTTTGGGATCTTTTTCAGGAGGTGATTGGTGGATTCTTTCAACCTCTATTTTGTCCTCTGGATCTAAAACATCAGAGCAGTTTTCCTTGAGAATTTCTTGAAGGGTGATTTCTAGGTTCTTTCTTTGGTCATGGCTTTCAGGTAGTCCAATAATTTTTAAATTGTCTCTCCTGGATCTATTTTTCAGGTCAGTGGTTTTTCCCATGAGATATTTCACATTGCCTTCTATTATTTCATTTGTTTGGATCTGCTTAACAGCATCTTGATTTCTCATAAAGTCATTAGCTTCCATTTGCTCCAGTCTAACTCTGAAGGAGTGAATCTCCTCAGTGAACTTTTGAGATTCTTTTTCCATCTGGCAAATTTGGCTTTTTAAGGCATTATTCTCCTCATTGCCCTTTTGGCCCTCCTTTGCCATTTGAGTTAGTCTATTTTTAAGGTGTTGTTTTCCTCAGTCATACTGGGACCCTCATTTCATACTTTTCCTGCCTCCTTCTCATGTCTCTTCCCATTTTTTCCTCCACTTCTCTTATTTGATTTTTAAAGTCCTTCTTAAGGTCCTCTATGGCCTGTAACCTGCTCATATTTTCTTTTGGTGTTTTTGGAAGAGGATTTCTGACCTCACAGACCTCCTCCTGTTCCCTGCTTCGATCCTCTTTGCCCCCCAAATAGGAGTCTAAGGTTGCATTTTCTGTTTAATTTGTTTCCTTTGCCTTGGCATGTTGCCACTCAATTACTTGACTTCTGGGCTTGTTGGTACAGTATGTCTGGGCCACCAGAAAGGTGAACTTTCGTCCCGAACTTGTGGGGGGACAACCTCCATTTCTGGCAAGCTGGAAACCCACCCACGACCTCCACCCCACGTCACAATCCAGATCCAGAGAGCTTAAAGTAAGAGCGATTACCCCCCAAGACTGATCGCTGGATCTTCCTACAGTTTGCAGGCCAGGAGCTGGAGCTGCCACTGAAAACTACAAAACGGCGTGTCTCCTCAGCGGCTTCTTGACCCCAGGGGAGGAAGCCGACGTTGTCCCCAAATACTGGTCCCAACGTCCATAGGGCACTAACCTCTCAGGCATGTCTATGTTGATAATTCTGGAATCGCCACAGCTGCTGGTGTTCTGGGGTCCCTCTAGCCAGCTGCTGGCCCGGCTGCCCTGGGCTTAAAACTGAGACTCAGGTGGACCTGTGCTCACTGCGTGCTGATGGCTCCCAGAGTGCAGCCCTGGTCCTTCCTACAGGGCTGCTGGGCTGTCCTCAGCGGGAGGTCAGCTTCTCTGTGTTATTCTGTGGGTGCTGGGGATCCAGAAGTTGTTCAGAGTCCCCTTTTACATAGGTTGGAGGTAATCTGGCTGGATAGTGCCTTGGATGGGCTGTTTCTACTCCACCACCTTGGCTCCACCCCCCTGAGTCTTTTTAAGAGAACCAGAATTCATAAATCCTGTATAAAACTGCAGTGAATCTTAGGCATTTTAAATTTTCCTTTCTGTGGAAAATTAATTATACTGAATTTCTTAAGAATTAATTCGCTAAATTTCTTATTTTAAAGTAATAATATTCTTTAGGGTAATTATTCTCCCAGAATTAAAGATACAGATTGATGATAGAGAGACAGACACACATATTGATAAATAGATGCCATTACACATGGTATACAATGTCTTGTTTATTCAGAATTTAGGTTTTAGAGAACTTCAATATTGGACAAAACTGAGAAGCTAGAGGGAAGTGAAAAAGGAATCTTAAAAGAAAGAAAAAAAGATAAGAAGGCATTCTTGGGTTTTGGGATTCTTGAGGAATTTCCATGGTGCGAGTTTGATTTATCTCTTTTCTCATTCTTTCTGACTAGCAAGGAAGTTTGCAAGCAAAGTGTGTTTATCCATACATCCTGTGCCTGGTATCTGGTATTTTTGTTGTCTATGAAAAGAGTTTCTTTCTGAGCTAGCTTTCATGCATTCATGAAATTGTGTGGGTTTTGATATGCTTCCCCATAATCTTTAGGGTATTATTTGGAAGAATTTAATTAGAGACAGGAAGCTGTGCTATATCTTATTCCCTCTAGATAGCTATTTTTTAGCCCTTAGAGATATAATTGTAATATAATAGATTTCAAGAGTAGTAGTTTCTAAATTTTTTGGATTATACAACTTTATCAAAGAAAAGAATACATAGCCCAATATGGATATGCTTGTATTAATATACCACTATACTAAAATGATATATCTTATAAAACCGGCACCAAAGAGACATTATAGTTTATCCTAATGATTATAGAGAAACAATAGAATTTATTGAATGGTAAGGTCAAGTCTAACTTGATTAAAATCATTTGGGGAGCTAAGGAAAGATGATTTAGTGAATGAATCCTTATGAAGAGGGTTCCATTTGGAGATTATTATAAGAGACTAGGCCAAGTGGGAGGAAACTCTGAATAGAGGATTTAGCCATGGGTATATAGAGATTGGCAAATGATTAGATTTGTCAGTAAGAGAAAAAGAGGAATCACAGATGACATTGAAGTTTTGAACATTGGTGATTGGAACAGTAGTGGTATCTTAGACAGAAATGGAAAAGTTTGGGGAAAAAATGTAATGGGATCTGAAATACAGATCCCATTCAGATCTGCCAACATGAGAGACTCATTTTGACTCAGGCAAAATAAAAATAAATAACTAAATGCATAGATACATAAACAAAGGAGAATTCCCAAGCTTCACTTATCCAGATAACATAGTATACCCTCTAGTTAACCCTCATCTCAGTCACCAGATATCTAGTATAAGAGGTAAAGGTGAAGAATTTTTCCACTGACACATGTAAAGATGCTACTCTGGATTCCCAGACAGGATTTGAGTATTATTGACCTGAAGAGCTGAGTTCTGACTCAGGGGGAAGGCAGGGAGGGGGATGGAAGAATAATGCTGAGAATAAAAGTATCTGTGATTGTTTTTGAGATAAACTTCAAGACTGACTAGCTTTTGGGGAAACAGATTTGAAAGTGTTCAGAGAAAGTACAGGCAGGATTATATAGACTAAAAGTAATTTCTAAAGCAGAACTCATCTCACAGGATCAGAGGTCTAAGACTGAAAGAAAAGTAATTTCAAAGAGGGAGAAAAAAATGGAGCTCTCTAATGATACCAACGTAGAGACAGATATAAATGATTTTAGATTTGTATTAAGGAATATATGGAGGCAATGGCTGATAATGTAGGATAAATAAACTTGGCAAAATCTATAGATACTATTAAAGTTTCAAATGGGCTGAAGAAAAGCAAGGGAAAATATGTTTTTAAGCTATTTTGGAGAAAGTTAAGGGATTAAAGAACAGATAAATCTATGACTTATTTGGGGGTGGCAGAATTGTAAATAATAGCAAATAGAGAGCAGAGCTCTTCAACTCTCATATTCTTTCTGTTTTCTTTTCCAAGTAACATGACCTTTGCATTGTAAGAATTCAATGAAGATGAGTAATAGTCACTCAAGACAAGCAATAATATAACAAAACAGCATCCAGTTGACCGTGATTTGATAGCTAAAAATAAATTCTTCACTGGGTCACCTCTGTGACCCATACATGTACCTGTGCTGATTAATACTTTTAATCAATTACATGGACAAAAATATAAATAACATATCTATAAAATTTTATATGACACAAAACTAAAGCTGATGACATAATTAGAATGGTCGTTAGTACTAACCAGTCCTTGAAAATGATCAGATAGAAATGTGTAAGGGGTGTGTGTGTGGGTGGATTTGTAGGGGTTTTAGTGTTGGAGGAGTTCTGGCCATAGATGCATAAAAGTACAGGATTCAGCTATGTACAAACAGTCAACATTACCAAAGATAATCTATCAAAACTAGGCAGTCATTGGCCACCATATATAATGCAGGTGAATGTGAAATAGTTTCAACATACTCTTTCAGAAACTATTGATAAAGTTATTGCTTCTTTTAAAGACAATATTATCTTGGATACTGAAAGTTAAAGCAATCTATGAGGAATCTGACAAGACTGAGTGATTAACTGTGGTAGTTGAAGATGAAAAATGTACTAAAAAAACTTATTTTCTGAGATAACTGAATGTACACCTTTTCATGTCAAGAAATAAGATAAGAAAATTCTTGAGAAACATTAATTGGTATTCTAAGACAACTGAATGTGGAAATCCATCCAGAATTGAAAGCTGGCAGATGCAATGAGGGTTAAAGATGAAAGATTATGTTATTTCTCACAATTGCTATACTATTTGCAAATTTTATATACATATCATATATACATACATGCATATATATATATATATATATATATATATATATATTCAATTTTCACTGGGATAACATTCCTATAAAATGGCAAAAAATCCAAAAAAGAGAATGTTTTGAACACTGAACCTATTGGAAATGGGGAGGGGGGGAGGTTCTCATGATCACCAAAAACTAGAATCTTTCAGTAGAGATTTCTGAAAATAAAATTTTCTACATACAATTCTTTATATCAAAACATTAATTCTGATAATGTGCATTTTCCCAAACATCATAAACATGAAATAACCCATAAAATGTAGGGGAAAAGAGAGGCAACTGTGGGACAAGGAGGGGCAAGGTCAGAAGAACGTCGGAGTAAAAAAGGAAAAGGGAGAAACTTCCACCTCTAATCTCCCTTTTCTGACCAGTGGTTAAACTGTTGCTAGATAAAAATGACATGTCTCAAAAAAAAAAAAAAAGGATGTGTCTCAGGATGAGTTCTCTGACACTATATTACCCAGGGGGAAGGCAGTGGGGGAGGTGAGAGATTCGCCAGACCTATGCCTGTGAGAGGGTGGGAGTTGAACAACCATCTAATTTATCCACAAATATAGTGACTTTTTCATTTTTTAAATTCACTTATTGTGAACTTGAGAGGTTATACTCGTACTATCTGGAGCAGATTCCCAAAGACTTTGATAAATAATTTCCTCCTTTTTATTGATATAAACTTGTGCCCATCACCTCTGTCCGTTTGTCTCTGTCTCTGTCTCTCTCTGTCTCTGTGTGTGTGTGTGTCTTTCTCTCTTTGTCTCTCTGTCTCTCTCTTTGTCTCTCTGTCTCTGTCTGTCTCCCCTCTACTGACCATACACACGAATGTGTGTGAATGTCAACATGAAAGCGAAAATGAGATTACTAATAAAAGTTGCAAAAGTTAAGCATGTTACCATAATGTTGAGGATTGACTACATATAACAAGTAGTTATTTTAGTATCCTTAATTTTGCTGATTGCCATACTATTAGTTTATGACATCAATTAAAATCATTCCATGTAGTACCCAATAGTTTTCTAAATGATGCAATTTTCATTAAGAAAATTCTTCAGTAATGTTTAAATCATGTCTTGATGTGGTATTTTCATTGATAACTTTGAAAAATGGCAAGACTTCACTCACATTACTTTCAATAACATTCTGTATGTATGTAATTAAATGAACAATTTTGCCCACATCTGTTGCTTCATCCATTGGCCATGAAAAATAGAAAGATTTTATTTTCTCAGTTAATGGATTGCAGGGTCTTTAGAGATATGGACTCTTCCCTCCTTCAAACAATTGTATTATAACAAATTGGAAACCTTAGGAGACACTTGCATATAATATTTTTGGCATCATTTCAACAATATCAAAAGCTAGAGGGAAGACCTAACATTTCTCCTATTATATAAAGGTATTTATACTTCTTTTAAAATTCTTTGCCAATTGATTTATTTTTAGTTTTCAACACTCATTTCCACAAGATTTTGAGTTACAAAGTTTTCTATTTTTCTCCACATCTTTCCCTACATCCACCCCAAAATACTGAAACTACTGAATACCCCTTGTCCCAATCTATTTTCTCTTATATCCTCCCTCCTCTCCCCTCCACCAAATTTCTAGTAGGGCAAGAAGGATTTCTGAATGCCACTGCAGTGTATATTATTTCCCAGTTGAATGTAAAATGCAATTTTTTTAAACCTCCTTGCTATTCCCTTCCATTTTAACAGTGTTCACTTGCCTCTTTCGTATGAGATAATTTGACCTAATCTATCTCTCCCTTTCTAATTCTCCCAATATATCCTTCTCTCACCTCTTAATTTTATTTTTTAGATATCATCCCTTAATATTCAACTAATCCTCTGACCTCTGCCTATGTATGCATGTACACACATATAATCATATTACCTACCTATACATAGATATAGGTATGCATACATACACACACATATACACATACACATAGATAGATAGATAGATAGATAGATAGATAGATAGATAGATAGATAGATAGATAGATGATAGATAGATAGATATACCTACATATTTCCTTCAGCTATCCTGATACTGAGAAAAGTTCCATGAGTTACAATGATCATTTTTCATGTAGGAATGTAAATAGTTTAAATTTAATAAGTTCCTTATGACTTCTTTTTCCTGATTACCTACTCATGCTTCTTATATTTGAAAGTCAATTTTTCTGCTCAGCTCTGATCTTTTGATGAAAAATGCTTGAAAGTCCTCTATTTTACTGAATGCCCATATTTTCCTCTGAAGTATTATAATCAGTTTTTTCTGGATAAGTGATTCTTAGTTTTAATCCTAACTCCTTTGACCTTCAGAATATCTTAATTGTAAGCACTTTGATTCATTAATGTAGAAGTTGCTAGAACTTGTGTTATCCTAATTGTGTTTCCACAATATTCAAATCGTTCCTTCCTGGACACTTGTAATATTTTCTCCTTAACCTGGAAACTGTGTAATTTTGCTATAATATCCTAGGAGTTTTCTTTTCTTTTCTTCTAAATGCTTTATTAACTTATGGTTTACATCATACATTTCCATTAGATTTTGAGTTAAAATTTTTTTCCCCATTTTTCCCTACCCACCACCCCAGAATAGCAGTCCCATAGGATATCCTCTCACCCAATGTGGTCTCTCCCATATCTTCACCCATACCCCCTTCAAATTTTCAGTAGGGAAAGGTGAATCTCTGTGCCCAATGCCTATATATCTTATTTATAATTATATGTAAAACAGTATTAATAATAGTATTTATATATTTTTAAAACATTTGATTTTAAAACTTTGATTTCCAGATTCATTCCCTTCCTCCTTTGTCATGTACTCTTGCTGTGAAGATAAGGAATTCAGTATATGTTGTACTTGTATAGCTATACAAAACATTACCATGGTAGATATATTGAAAAAGACTGACTATATTTCCCTCCCTCCTATCCAACCTCCCACTTGGTCTATTCCCTATTTTGATCCTGTCCCTTTTCAAAAGTGGTGCTTCTAACTTCCTTTCCCCCAGCCTGCCCTCCCTTCCATCATCCCCCTGCTTATTCCCTTACCCGCCCACCCCGCCAATCTCCTGTAGGGCGAGATATCCTATTTAGTATGTATGTCATTCTCTCCCTGAGCCAAATTCAATGAGAATAAGGTTTTGCCTTTTTGCCTTCCTGTTCTTCCCCTCCCCTGTAAGCATTTTCCTTGCCTCTTCTATATGAGATAGTTTACCCCATTTGGTCTCTCCCTATCCCCTCTTGTTATATTCCTCTCTCACCTCTTAATTTCACCTTTTAAGTATCATCCATTCCTGTTAAATTCGACCTGAGCCCTCTATCTTTGTATACCTGTAAACAAAACACACACACACACACACACACACACACACATATATATGTGTATATATATATATATATATATATATATAATATGCCCATATGCCCTTTTTCAACTATTTTCATACTGAGAAAGCTTTCATCAGTTACAGTTATAATTTTTCCATGTAGGAATGTAAATAGTTCAACTTTGATAACATACTTGATTTCTTTTACCTCTTTGCCTTCTCAAGCACCTCTTGCTTCTTGTGTCTGAATATCAAAATTTCTATTCAACTCTTTTTTCATCAAGAATACTTGAAAGTCCTCTATTCCACTGAAGGACCATATTTTTCCCTGAAACATGATAATCAGTTTTACTGGGTAGGTGATTCTTGATTTTAATCCCAGCTCCATTTCCCTTCTGGCATATCATATTCCATGCCCTTCAATCCCTCAGGGTAGAAACTGTTAGATCCTGTGTTATTCTGATTGTTTTTCCACAATATTGAAATTGTTTCTTCCTGGATGCTTGTAATATTTTTTCCTTGATCTGGGAATTCAGGAGCCTTGCTATAATATTCCTAGGAGTTTTCTTTTGGGGATCTTTTTGAGGAGATCAATTCTTTCAACACCTATTTTGCCCTCTGGGTCTAAAACATTAGGGCAATTTTCCTTGAGAATTTCCTGAAGGATGATTTCCAGGTTCTTTCCTTGATAATGCCTTTCATGTAGTCTAATAATTTCTAAATTAACTCTCCTGGATCTATTCTCTAGGTCAAGTGGTTTTTCCCATGAGATATTTCACATTGCCTTCTATTCCTTCATTTGTTTGGATCTGTTTAACAGCATCTTGATTTCTCATAAAGTCACTAGCTTCCATTTGCTACAGTCTAAATCTAAAGGAGTGAATCTCCTCAGTGAGCTTTTGTGATTCTTTTTGCATCTGGCAAATTTGGCTCTTTAAGGCATTCTTCTCCTCATTGCCCTCTTGAGCCTCTTTTGCCATTTTAGTCAGTCTATTTTTAAGGTGTTATTTTCCTGAGTCAGGCTGTTGACTCTTATTTCATACTTTTCTTGCATCTTTCTCATTTCTCTTCCCAATTTTTCCTCCACTTCTCTTATCTTCTTCTTAAGGTCCTCTATGGCCCGTAACCAGCTCATGTTTTCACTTTGGGCTTTTTGTGCAGGAGTCCTGACCTCCCAGTCCTCCTCCTGTTCCATGCTTAGATCCTCTTTGCCCCTAAAATAGGAGTCTAATGCTAATTTTTTCTGTTTCTTTTGTTTCCTTTGTCTAGGCATGCTGCCACTCAATTACTTGACTTTTGGGCTTTTTGCACAGTAGAACTCTGCCACCAGCTAGGGGAGCTTCTGTCCCAAATGCTGGGATTTTTCTCAGCTGCTGGAGACATTAGTTGAGTGCCTTCTCTGAAGCATCCACATGCTATGGCAAGCTGGTTACAAACCCCAGGATCTCCACCCCAGACCACAATCCATATCCAAGAAGGTTAAAGTAAGAGCTATTATGACCACACCCCATTGGTCGCCAGATCCCCCTACAGTCTGCAGGCCAGGAGGAGAAGCTGCAAAGTCGCTCCTCAGGTGCCTCTCACCCCCAGGGGAAGAGGCTGATGAGCCCAACTGCTGTTCCCAAAGTCCATATGGCACTAATCTCTTACTTTGTCCTTGGCATCAATGTGTTGATAATTCTGGAAATGCCACAGCTGCTGGTAATCTGGAGTCCCTCCAGGCTGTTACTGGTTGGGCCACCCTGGGGCTAAAACCTAGCTTGTGCCTGGGCTTGGCTCCCAGAGAGCTGCTCTGGCCAATCCCTGCTGGGCTGCCAGGCTGTCCTCAGCAGGAGATTTTTGCGTCATTTTGTGGGTTCTGTAGCTCCAAAGTTTGTTCAGAGTCCCCTTTTACATGAATTGGTGAAAGTGGAAGTTGGAGCCATAGTGAAGTCCCGTTTCTACTCTGCCATCTTGGCTCTGCCTCATGGGTACACAATTTAGATATAAATGTTGATACTATAAGCCAACTTGAGAGGGCAAGGAATAGTTTATCTGTCAGATTTTTGGAGAATAGAAGAATTTAAGACCAAACAAGAGACAGAGAATTTTATCTAATTAGAAGAGATAAGAAAGGAAACCATATCTGGCTAAAAAGTACCATAGACAATAGTATCAATACTACACATATATGTACTATGTGTTATAGTATACAGATTCTTAGAGAAGTTAAGTGAGTTACATGAAGAAATTGATAGTCAAACTATTAAAAAGGGAGAACTTTACTCTCCGTCTAAGTGCTAGATAAATCTAACCATAAAATATAAAAGAAAAAAAAACAAAGAAGTGAAAAGAATTCTTGAAAACTTAGATATTATAGACCACTGGAGAAAAATGAATGAGCATAGAAAATAATATATCATTTTTTCTCAGTGGCTCAGAACCTGCACAAATATTGACCATGTGTTAGAATATAAAAAGAAATTCACAATCAAATTAAGAAAGGTAGAGATACTAAATGGATCCTTCTCAGATGCTGATACAATAAAAGTTTCATGTAACAACTGGGCATGGAAAGATATGGTAAAAACTAATTAGAACCTACATAATGAAATCCTCAAGAATGAGTGGGTTAAAGAACAAAGCATAGAAATAATCAATAATTTCATTAAGGGAATGAAAATAATGTAACAATAAGAAACTTATGGGATACAGCTGAAGTAGTTTTTAGGTGAAATTTTATATCTCTAAATGCTTTGTTGAATAAAATATAGAGGGAGGGGATCAATTATTTGTGTATGCAATTAAAATGTTAAAAAAAAACAAGAAAAAAGAAATTAAAAATATCCAACTAAATACTAATTTAGAATTTCTGACAATCAAAGGCAAATTAATAAAATTAGAAGTAAGAAAACTATTGAAATAATAAAACCAAGAGCTGGTTTTATTGGGGAAAACCAATAAAATAGATAAACTTTTGGTTGGAAGAAAAGCAGATTACCAGTATGAAAAAAAAAATAAAACTGTCAATTCATCAATGATGAGCAGGAAATTAAAGTAATACTTGAGCTGTTTTGCCTAATTGCATGCAAATAAATCTAACAATATAAGTGAAATGGGTGAAAATTTGCAAAAAAAAAAAATATTAGCCCAGATTAACAGAAAAGGAAATAAAATATAGAAATAACACCATTTTAGAAAAAATAAAGAAATTGAATGAGCCATCAATAAAGTCCCTAAAAAAATCTTCAGGGCCAGATTGATTTATAAGTAAATTTTACCAAACATTTAATTCCAATACAATGTATAAACTCTTTGAAAAATAGGCAAAGAAAGGGCCCAAACAAATTCTTTTTATGAAACAAATATGGTGCTGATACATAACAAGGAAGAGGCAAAGCAGGAAAGAATATTATAAACCAATTTTCCCAGTTGATTCAAATATTGATTCAAATAATTAAACAAAATATTAGCAAAGAGATTACAGCAATTTGTCATGAGTATAATATACAAGATCAAGTAGGATTCATACCAGAAGTGCAGGGCTGGTTCAATATTTGGGAAATAATTAACATAATTGACCATATCAATAATAAACCTGACAGACATCATATGATTATCTCAACAGATTCAGATAAAGCCTTTTACAAAATTCAATATCTATTCCTATTAAAACAAAAAAAAAACAAACTAGAAACCATATAAGTAAAAGTTTTCCATAAAAGGATATGATGTATCTGTCTAAAACCATCAGCAAGCATTATATCTAATGCGGATAAGCTAGAAGCATTCCTAATGAGACCAGAGGTGAAACAAAGATGTCCATTATAACCACTATTATTCAATATTTTACTAGATATGTTAGCTATCACAGTAAGAGAAGAAAATGAAATAGCAGAAATTGGCAGAGGCATTGAGCAAAGAAAACTATAACTCTTCATCGATGATATGATGTATACTTAGATAATCCTAGAGAATCAACTGAAAAAAAAAAAAACAATTACCACAAAAAAATAACAACATTAATAATGCTGCAGGATGTAAAATTAACCCACGCAAATCACCAGCATGTATATATATTAGTAAAAATAAAAATAAAAAGTCCTACAGCAAGAGAAATAAAGAGAATTTCCATTTAAAATAACATTAGCCAATATAAAATATTTGGGAGTCTACCTACCAAAACAGACCCAGGAAGTATATGAACAAAATCACAAAATACTTTTCCCATAAAGTCAGATCTAAACAGTTTGAAAAATATCAATTGTTCATGGGTAGTCTGAGCTAAAATAATAAAAATGACAATTCTGCCTAAATACATTTATTTTTTTTATGGCTATACCAATCAAATCAAAACAATTTTATTTTATGGAGCTAGGAAAAATATCAAAATTAATCTAGAATGAAAGTTTAAAAATATTAAGGAAATGAATGAAAAGATGCAAAAGAAGGTAGACTAGCCATACCAGACCTAAAACTACATTATAAAATGACAATCATCAAAATTACTAGATCCTGAGTAAGAAATGAAGTGGTAGATCTGTGGAATAGTTTGGTACACAAGATACAGTAATCAATAACTACAGTAACCAACTGTTTGATAAATCCAAAGATTTCAGCCATTAGAATAAGACTTTACGGGGGGCGGAGCCTAGATGGCAGAGTAGAAACAATACGTCTAAGCCACTCTCCCCCCAGACTACCTCCAAACTATGTAAAAGGGGACTCTGAAAAACTTCTGGAGCCCCAGCACCCACAGAAAGACACAGAGAAGTTAACCTCCCGCTAAGCACAGCCAAGCAACACTGCAGGAAGGACCAGCACAGTGCCGGCAGAGCAGTGTGCAGTGAGGAGCCTAGCACAGGTCCGCCTGAGTCGTGGTTTTAGCCCCAGGGCAGCAGGGCCAGATGCGGGCTGGAGGGACCCCAGAACACTAGCAGCTGTGGTGATTCGAGAATTACCAACATAGACATGCCTAGGACAAAGTGAGAGGTTAGTGCCCTATGGACTTTGGGACCAGTATTTGGGGAACACCTCAGCTTCCTCCCCTGGGGGCTAGAAGCCACTGAGGAGCACTCGATTTTGTAGTTTTCAGAGGCAGCTCCAGCTCCTGGCTTGTGAACTGTAGGGAGATCCAGTGATCAGTCTTGGTGGGGGGGGTGGTAATCGCTCTTGCTTTAACCTCCCTGGATCTAGATTGTGATCTGCGGTGGAGGTCGTGGGTGGGTTTACAGCTTGCCAGAAACGGAAGTTGCCCCCCCCCCCACATTTAGGATGAAAGTCCCCATCTGGTGCCAGTCCATCCTGTGGCAACAAGGACAAAAGTCAAGTAATTAAGCAGCAACATGCCAAGGCAAAGGAAACAAATTAAACAGAAAAATGCAACCTTAGACTCCTACATTGGGGGCAAAGGGGATCGAAGAATAGAGTGAGAGGAGGGCTGTGAGGTCAGAAGTCCTGCTCCAAAAGCCCCAGGGGAAAACATGATTGGGTTGCAGGCCACAGAGGAACTTAAGAAGGACTTTAAAAATCAAATAAGAGAAGGGGA
The DNA here is from genome assembly GCA_011680675.1 of Gymnobelideus leadbeateri. Taxonomy (NCBI): domain Eukaryota; kingdom Metazoa; phylum Chordata; class Mammalia; order Diprotodontia; family Petauridae; genus Gymnobelideus; species Gymnobelideus leadbeateri. The sequence continues at coordinate 144,721 of WOXC01000008.1, read as the reverse complement.
GGAAAAATTGGAAAGAGAAATGAGAAGGATGCAGGAAAAGTATGAAATGAGGGTCAACAGCCTGACTGAGGAAAACAACACCTTAAAAAATATAATAACTCAAATGGCAAAGGAGGCCCAAAAGAGCAATGAGGAGAATTCCTTAAAAAGTCTAATTTGCCAGATGGAAAAAGAATCTCAAATGTTCACTGAGGAGATTCATTCCTTCAGAGTTAGACTGGAGCAAATGGAAGCTAATGACTTAATGAGAAATCAAGATACTGTTAAGCAGACGCAAACAAATGAAAGATTAGAAGGCAATGTGAAATATCTCATAGGAAAAACCACTGACTTGGAAAATAGATCCAGGAGAGAAAATTTAAAAATTATTGGACTACCTGAAAGCCATGATCAAAGAAAGAACCTAGAAATCACCCTTCAAGAAATTCTCAAGGAAAACTGCCCTGATGTTTTAGATCCAGAGGGCAAAATAGAGGTTGAAAGAATCCACCGATCACCTCCTGAAAAAGATCCCAAAAAGAAAACTCCCAGGAATATTATAGCCAGGTTCCAGAATCCCCAGATCAAGGAGAAAATACTACAAGCAGCCAGGAAGAAACAATTTCAATATTGTGGAAACATAATCAGAATAGCACAGGACCTGGCAGCTTCTACACTGAGGGATCGAAGGGCATGGAATATGATATTCCAGAGGGCAAAAGAACTGGGAATGAACCCAAGGGTCACCTACCCAGCAAAACTGAGTATTTTGTTTCAGAGGAAAATATGGTCATTCAGTGGAATAGAGGACTTTCAAGTATTCTTGAGGAAAAAACTAGAGTTGAATAGAAAATTTGACATGCAGACACAAGAAGGAAGAGATGCCTGAGAAGGTAATCAGGGAAAAGAAATCAAAAAGAACTTATCAAAGTTGAACTATTTACACTCCTATATGGAAAAACAATAACTGTGACTGATGATATCTTTCCCATTATGAAAATAATGGAAGAAGGGTGTGTGGTCATATGAATACATATGTGAATGTGTGTATATGTTTACAGTTATATATGGATAGAGAGCATAGGTTGAATTTGTTGGGAAGGGAGAATACTCAAGGGGTGAAATTATGAGATGAGAGAGGAAAGTGGCAAGAGGAGATGGAGAGAGACAGGGCAGGGTAAACTTTCTCATGTAGAAGAAGCAAGGGGAAGTGGTTGCAAGGGAGGGGAAGAATAGGAAGGCAAGAAGGCAAAACCACATTCTCATTGAATTTGGTTCTGGGAGAGAATGACATACATACTAAATGGGATATCTCAACCCGCAGTAGAATAGGGGGAAGGGGGATGAGAGGAGGGATGATGGATGGGAGGGCATTCTTGGGGGGAGGGGATGTTGGAAGTACCCAGTATAGAAGAGAGACATGATCAAGTAGGGAATGGACCAGGTGGGGGGTGGGATGAGTGGGAGGGAATTATAAGCAGCCTTGTACAATATATCTACTAAGATGATGTTTTGCATAGCTAGACATGTACAACATATACTGAATTACTTATCTTCCCAGAGGGAATGGGTGACAAGAGAGGAAGGTAATAGATCTGAAATTCGAGGTCTTAAGATTAAATGTTTCAAATATATATAAATACTATTATTAATACTCTTTTGCTTGTAATTGGGAGATAAGACGTGCAGGCATTGGGACACAAAGATTCACCTTCCTCTAATGGAAAAGATGAAGGGGGTATGGGAGAAGATATGGGAGAGAGCAGATTGGAGGAAGGGATATCTTGTGGGACTGCTATTCTGGGATGGTGGGTAGGGGAAAAATGGGGAAAAAATTGTAACTCAAAATCTGGTGGAAATGAATGATGTAAAACAGAAGTTAATAAAGCATTTCTTTAAAAAAAAAAGAATATGACTTTACTATTTAACAAAAACTGCTCAGAAAATAAAAAAAAAATAGTATGGTAGAAACTGCACTTGTAGAACATCTAATACCTTATACCAAGATAAGGTCAAAATTGGTACATCATCTAGACATAATTGTAACATCCATAAGCAAATTAGGAGAGGAAAGAATTGTTTACATGTCAGATTTATGGAGATGGGAAGACTTTATGAATAAACAAGAGACAGAAAACATTATGAAATTCAAAATGGATCATTTTTATTACATTATTTTTTTTTTTAATTGTACACACACACACACAAATGTAACCTAGATTAGAAGGCAAGCAGAAAGCTGGGAAATAATTTTAAAGCCAAAGTTTCTGAAAATGTCTTATTTTTCAATGGAGACATATTAAAAAGTATACTAGTCATTCCCTAATTGTTAAATGTTCAAAGGACATGAACAGGTAGTTTTCAGATCAAATTATATCTATGTATAATCATATGAAAACATGCTCTAAATAACTATTAATTAGAAAAATGCAAATTAAAACAACTCTGAGGTACCACCTTACACCTATCAGATTGGCTAATATAACAGAAAAGGAAAATTATAAATGTAAGAGAAGATGTGGAAAAATTGGAACACTAATGCATTGTTGGTAGAATTGTGAACTGATACAACTATTCTGGAGAACCGTTTGGAACTGTGACCAAAGAGATATAAAACTATGTAGATCCTTTGACCTAGTGATATGACTTCTATATCTGTATTCTAAAGAGATTATACAAATGGGAAAAGGACCCATATGTACAAAAATATTTATAACAATTCTTTTTGTGGTGACAAAGAATTGGGAATTGAGTGGAATGCCCATCACTTGGGGAATCACAGAACAAGTTGTGGTATATGAATCTAATGGAATACTATTGTTCCATAAGAAATTATAAGAAGCAGATTTTAGAAAAATGTTAAAAGACTTACATGAACTGATGCTGAGTGAAGTGAGCAGAAACAGGAGAACATGTACACAGCAGCAGCAGCAGCAGTGTGTGATGATTACCTAGGATAGACTAAATTATTTTCAGCAATACAAGGCTTGAAAATAATTCCAAAAGACTCATGATATAAAATGCTATCCACATCCAGAGAAAGAACAATGAAGTCGGAATGCAGATTGAAACATACTTTTTTCATATTTTTTTCTCACATGTGATTGTCCATGTATAACCTGTATCAAATTGTTTCCTGTCTTGAAGAGGGGAGAAGGAAGAGAGGGAGGGAGAAAAATTTCAAACTCAAATTTAGAAAAAAAATTAATGTTTAAAATTGTCTTTACATGTAATTGAAAAAAAATAGTATTAAGAAAAAAGTTTTTTTTTTCTTTAAAAGGAAGAATTGATTTTATTTTCAGCTATTAAAAATGGTTTATGAAGAAAAATGCAAATGATAGGTGGTTTCCCCAAATTTGTAAATATTTCTTATCTTAACCAGAAATCACGTGGGTTTAGAATTAGAAAGAAGAAAGTCATTTGGAAAGGTTTTTCAAACTAGATGAAAGAAAGAAAGAAGCATTTATTGATTACCCACTACATGCCAAGGACTGTGGACATTTTACAAATATTTTACAAATATCTCATTCAATCCTCACAAAAATCCTGTGAGTTAAGCTTATTATTATTTCCATTTTATAGTTGATGGAACTGAGGTAAATAGGTTAAATGACTTGGCCAGGGACATATAGGCAGTGTTTGAGGTCATATCTGAACTCAGAGCTTCCTGATTTCAGACCTACTCCTCTATCCACAATATCACCTAGTTGCCTTGAAGGTAGGAGGGATGGGGTAGAAAAGACTGAATAAGCTAGAAAAAAAAAGTGTCTCTTACTATTATCTTTCTAAAACGACATTTATTCTGGTTTAAGGACCTTGCATATCTTTCCATGCGGTATTTTAATCATTAATACATATTGACAGTGGGTGGGAAATGAACAATTTATATAGGAATCTTGGAGTACCAAAAGCTAAGTTAAATTTTATAGATGATTTAAAGCCATTTTCAGTCAAAAGTGGAAGGTATCACTGAGGACTGAGGACATTTTAAAAAATTGTCTTTCTTCCATGTGTTGCCATGGTAAAATAATTCATCACAAAGTGACAAACCTACTGGGTCATAGTTGTAATTTTCTTAGCTGACTTGGCCTTTAGAATACTGTGTCTGGTTCTGCAGCCATACTCAAAGTCTTTCCAGCATGGGAGAATGAAGCAAATCCTTTGAAACCCTCCATGCCACAATTATACATTAGAGTGATAGTTTTGGAGAAAGTGAAGAAGGCCACCAGATCTAGGATGTAACTGTTGCTAACTTATGGGAAAATATAAATAAAATTTCACAAGATTAACAAGTCTGTATGAGATATGATGTGAATCTCTGAAGGGGATAGATAGCTAAATAAATGAGAGAGATCACAAATTCATTTGACTATTCAGCATTAAAATTATTTTTAAAATAAGACCAAGGATTAACAAGAGATCTCACTCACTAGAAAATTATCCTATTATTACTCCTTCCTGGGACAGATTCTCAACCTTGTCAAATAATCTGCATGAGAAATATAAAGATTCTTCAATGTCAAATAATGCAATAGATCTTCTAAGGCTTGATATATTTTGATAAAAGAGTATATTTTATTGCATACCTCTTCTATTTGTTTCTTCAGTTTTCATAATATTAAATAGTTTATCAGTATATTGATAGAGATATAACTATATAGTTCTACTAGCTATAGATTAGTGTGAAAGAGAAACAAAGTGAGAGAAACTTTGTCTAGTTCTAAATCTATCATCCTATCATCCCGTGATATCTTAGATCCACAGTTAAAATGCAAGGTTTTAAGTATGCATCTCATAGCCCTCTGGGGCTTGCAATTACAGTTAAGGAATTACTTGGGATTTTAGAGTGAACTGAAATCTTACAGAGGCACGGAAGAGTAGAAGTAGGGGGATGGTATTAGTAGTAGAAGTTCATTTTTGTTGTGATGGTATTTATGGTTATGGTTATTGTGTGATTTTTGACAAAAGACTTAATCTAAAATAAATCAGTGGATGATATCTTCTTCATAATACTAATCTATATCTTCAAGGCACCTATCTGATCATAATCATTAAAAAAAATTGTCGTTGGGAAGCCAGCCATGGGAAAAGAGGCAGGGGAGGGGAGGAGGGCAGTGGTGCTTTCCCTTCTGGGGCGTTGACCTTGCCAGTCCCGCCTCTTCCCATCCTTCACTTCCGGCTGCTGCAGTTGTTCCTTCTAGGCGACCCTGGCTTGGCTCCTTTGCGCGCCACCGCTTCCTAACACCACCATATCCGCTCTGGCCCCTTGCCTGCTGAGTGGGCTCATGCGCCCCGCCTGCGGTCTCCTGCGCGTGCCCTGAGAGCGCCCCTGCGCATACAGCCAGCCCGGGAGGAATTGAGTGTGCTGGACAAGGCCATCAGCCTGAAGGCCAGCGTCCTGTGCCTGCTGCTGCCTGCCGGCTGGATCCAGTTCCACCTGGGCAGCTACAAGTAGAGCCCGTGAAGGCCTGAAGGCGTGAACTCTCACCTCCTCAGGACCACACGCTCCCCGCCCAGCACCTGCTCACCACCCACGCCCCGCGATCATGGCTGCTTGGCCAGGCCCTGGCTACAATAAAGACTATTGAAACCTGGAAAAAAAAATGGCCCTATAAAGCAGATGGGGGTGGGAAGCTGACATAAACAAATATGACTATTAATGAATTCTACCAAAAACATCTCATTCTAAGTCCTTTTTCTACTTACAACCATACCCCCAATAAACAATAGCTATTGAGTTGCTGCAGAGTAAGACTACATGTATGTTTATGCGTGGAAATGCAAGGAAATTAATCTTTCCACCATCTTATAAACAGAAGAATAGAACACTTTTTTCTCTTCAGAATGAATTGCGATATGGGAAACTAAGTCTCAATAGAGGACTCTGACTAATAAATAGTGGCTTTTCTGGTCAGACAAGATTTTATTCATTCAAGCTAGCATCCATATTCAGTAAAAATCCTACAGGTTATTGTAAAGCCAATCACAAGAAGCTCTCCTAAGGACTGCTGCTGTGAATAACTTATAGGATCTAATTGCATAGTATAGCAAACTCTATTCAGCAGTAAATTATGCAAAACATTCAAGAAACTACCATATTCACAACAATATAACATAACAACTTATCACTAAGGTGGCTACTTAGTCTTAAACAAAACATATCATTCAGTAAGTCATTATCTCCTCAATCAATATAAAGTACCCATCTAAAGTCTTCTTTCATCTTGATTAGAGGCTGACTCCTAATCCTCCTTAAGGGGTAGTGGAAAGTACAAAAGACATCGACCCCTAGGTGAGAGTTACAATATCATTAGTCACAATACATATTAGTTATAAGTTACAATATCATTAGTCATCACTGAGTATCCAAGTAAAGTCTCTTTTATCTTAATGTGAGGCTGACTTCCAAACCCATGGCTCCTCTTCCAGACTCCCAGCTCTTCCCTGAATTCACCTGGATTCACAGGTAGGCAGCTAGCCATTCTTGTTTCATATCAAAGCTCACATGGACTGCTCAACTCCCAGCTCTTCACATTTTCTGTTTTTAGGAAAACAAAGCTCAAGAGGGCTACAACAATATTTACACACATTGCAAGCACTATAATGTCAATTCACTTTCTGCCTGAGAAATCAACACATATCAACAAAATGCTTCTGTCTGACAAAGTAACATCAACCCAGACAGAACAAACAGACAGAGTGTCAACACCACAACCATTCTCCCTCTTTCTCTCCCTCTGCTTGGTCTCAGCTCATGCTCAAGGTTTTATCTGCTCTGCTCCTTACTGTTCCACCCTTCCTCTTCCACACTTTAGGCAAGTCATGCATTTCATGTGATGACATTAGGCCTATTAAGGGCAGAGAAGGTCATCAAACTCGCTTAGGTCTATTAAGGACAACACAATGTATACCGTTTACATCAAAGACTTGATACAATCAAAGGCCAGGCTCAAAGGCACTTGGATAACTGAAACAAGAAGCTAAGTACTATTTTACTTGCCCTCAAAATTATACAAGATGAATCTATTTCTATATTGTATGTTAAGAGGAGGCAACAATTTTTTTTTAATGTATCATTTTGCTGATTCAGATCTTCACTGAAATAAATACTTCTTTCACTTTATAATATTTCATTTCTTCATTTCTTTTCACAATTAAATTCTGTTCCTACTCTTTAAATCATATAATGCTGTTAAACTGAAGCATATTTTATATTCAAATTCTGTCCTAAGACACTAAAATGAATCAAGTGCTCCAGTAAGCTTTGACAAAAATGATTATCTTGCTTACTTCAGTCTAATGGTGAGAATTGTCTTTAGAAAGTGAATAATATATGTCCACCATTGTCCACCATTGCTCCATGGTTGGAATATTTGATTAATTTCAGGTTATTAGATGCTACCTCAAAGTAAAAATTTGCTGATTTAGAATCGTGTCAATTCTCCAATGTTGTGGCAACAACATAACATCAATCACATGACTTGTCAAAAAAGATAAAATGCTGCAACAGGAAAGTTCTTCTTAAACACATATAGAAGTGTGTAAAATTAATACTAACTAAAATGGTGTCCCTCAATATTCTTCTACAAAAGGAGCAAGATTTCTAGCTGCATGATGTAGTAATAGTCTTCATATATTGAACCATATTCTTTATGACATGTAAAACTAACTCTTCCAAAAGGCAATATGATGTCATATGGTTAAAGACAACAAGAATAAATGTCAAGAAAGACAACAATTGAATTTTTTGTCCAACTAGAAGTTATCCTCTCGACTAATGACATCTATTAATAATTTTAAAAAGTTACAAAGTAGAGGAAAAGTAATATGTAATACATTATGCCCCTAAAATATGTGCAATACATACTATAATAGATTCAAAGATTTTTATGTAATGTTTTCAAATAAAATTTACTCATAGGAGACATATGCAGGCCTATGTGCAGTTCAATAAACAGAATAAGGAAAATAATGTCCATAATATCTACAACAATGTAAATGGATGGAACAATCAAATGGAAGTAAACACTGTGTAATCATAATTATAATGCAAGCATGTCCTTGAAGAATGGTTGTGAAAAATCACTTCCCTGTATTCTTTTCAGAGTTGGAGATCTATAGAGAATGGAATATAACATATACTGTCAGACATATTTAATTGTGATTTCTTTGACTGAAATCCTTTTCCTTTTATCACTTTCATAATTTTTCTTTGTTACAAAAGGTGACTAAATGGGGACAGGGTTAGGATATAGTCAGAAATGAATGTAATATAACAATAATGTGTAACAATTATAATTTTAATGGTTGACCTATAAATGTCCAATAAAATTTATATTCTCATTACTTGGAATGTCTGATCATGCTTTAGGATATTTTTCTGCAGTGAAGCCTAAAATGAAAAATAATAAATATAAAAGTTCCATTAAATTTAAAAAATGCCTACATTAAAAAGCTGTAGTCAAAATAAGGTAACAAAAGTAATAACTTCTCAATTGTATTAACTGGTGAAATAATTATTAATATTCTTGTTCTATTAAATTTTCCATTTAATTTATTGAAATTTTTAAAAATATTTTAAAATATTTAAATATTGAAATATTTAAAATATTTTAAAATATTTTTACCAAAAACCAATAATCTCCAGAGGAAAGATATACCCCTTTTTGAGTTGGACTTGCCAAGAAGTACAATAATAAATTTACAATAATTTTTTTTTTGGAGAGGGGAAGGCAAGGCAATTTGGGTCAAGTAACTTACCCAAGGACACACAGCCAATTAAGTGTCAAGTGTCTGAGGCCAGATTTGAACTCATGTCCTCCTGACTCCATGATTGGTGCTCTATTTACTGTGCTAGATAACCCTTACAATGGCACTTTTGATGTATTTCCCTGAGCCCTTGTTCCTTTTACTCATGAGAACTTTAGGAAGCTTTAGTATAATGTGTCAAGCAATATCTAGTTTTCTAGGATATATTTATGGTCAACTTATGCTCCTTTGTCTTAATCCCTATTATTCTTGGTATTATTGCATTTGTTCCTGACTTATCTAGAAGAATGAACTTGAATTTCTCTATAAACAAGTAGAAAAGTCATCACCCAAATTTGCAAAGTCTCATCTGCTGAAAGTCCACATGCAATCCTAAAATCAAAGGCAGGATGACTATTGCAAAAATCAATAATAAAGTTTATGGGATCATAGAAGCATACCTCTAGAGCAGAAACAGTCCTTGAAATGAATCTATTCCAACCCCCTCTTATGTAAATAGGAGGAAGAATCTAATAATGGTCCTATTTCATTTAGATCATCTTAACATGGAGTTCATAAAATTGTTTAATTTTTTATATTTGACAACTGCATTTTAAAATAATTGGTTTCCTTTTCAATAAAATACATTTTATTTTATTCTTTTAACAAATAGTATTATGATAAGGGGTCTATTATATTTACCAAATTGACATAGGGATTAATTAATAATGTTATTCTAACTATGCCTCTTTGTCCTAAATTGAAACCAAAGGTTCTTATTCATAATTTGTTCTTAAATTTTAGCTTTATGTGGTAACCATAATATAGATTATACAACAATGAATTGGGTAAATCCCTTAACAGGAAAATGTTAAGATTTCTTATAATTGGTAGAACCCATTTAAAGAAATTGAAGAGTACTTTAAGATTACAAAATGATTTTTTCAATCCTTAAATTACGTTTTGTCATTATAAACTTTTCTGAAATAATTTTATGCTTATCTTCGCCATATTAATATTTTTATCTTTCAAAGAATATTAACTCTTTGTTTATAACGTAATGATTCTATCATTCATTTTGTTCCATTTTTGGTCCGTTTTTTCTTGAGAAAAAATGGGTACACATATGTGTATCCCTCTCTCTCTCTCTCTCCCTCTGTCTCTCTGTCTTTCTCCCTCTGTCTCTGTCTCTGTCTCTGTCTCTGTCTCTGTCTCTGTCTCTCTCTCTCACACACACACACACACACACACACACACACAGGAGCGCACACACATGAGCGCACATGCTTACATGCACAAACACATGAAATGCTTCACTTTGACCCAACTATCTCAGGGCCAACACTGTTATTATTTTTCCCTTTATGGGTTTTCTGACACTGAAGAGCTTGTATTTAATATCTTTACTTTGCCAATCACCTGAGCCACCACTGACTATGTTTAGGAGCCCTGAATAGCACCCTGGTTTTATTTAACCACTTACAGATTATATTTTCAAAAAATATGGCTGGAAAAAATGTAAAAAAAAATTCACCAGACTCTTAGGATCATAAGCTTTCCCACACCACCGTTTTCTGGAATTAATTTAATTCACAACTAACTCATTTTCATATAATAGTGGGCCTGCCAATTTAAATCTAAAGTTGTCATCACATCTGGCTTCTACTGGAATAGAATTCCAGAACACAGCCTTTCTCCCCAGGTACTTGATGCTTTGTTCCCTGTAATACTCAGCCTGGATTCCTAGAATCAATCCAAATTGACTAGCAATTCTAGGATAGATTGAAGAATTCACTCCCTCTACTTAGATTTAAAAAGAAACAAAAATCCAAAGATCCAGATCCTTTTCTCATGAGCTACATTGCTTAAAGCAGAATGCAGAAGGCCCTAAAGTATCCTCTCACCCCTTACTAAATGGTGAGTAGAGTGAGGTGTCATTTCTTCTAGTAGATACACATAGCACAAAAATGCTGCAAAATCCGTGGTTGTACAGATTGAGGCCTTTTGAAGACTATTACAGTTTTGTCTATATGACCAATGATGGGGGGAAAGGCTCTTTTCAATCACACTATAAGCAAACACAGAATGTCTATACATGTCCTCTCTCTCTCTCTCTCTCTCTCTCTCTCTCTCTCTCTCTCTCTCTCTCTCTCTTTCCCTCTCTCCTTCCCTCCCTCTCTGCTTTTTGGAGGGCAATTGGGGTTAAGTAACTTGCTCAAAATCATACAGCTAGTAAGTGAGTCAAGTGTCTGAGGCTGGATTTGAACTCAGGTCCTCCTGAATTCAGGGTCACTGCTCTACTCACTGTGCCACCTAGCCGCCCCTCATAATTCCCTAAGAAAAAAGTCCCTGCATTCATCCATGTGGAGTTTACTATTTTAGCACATTCCTGACATCCATTATATTTGCAATATTTTATCATTATAAACAAATAATTTCTATTTAAATTAAATTTAAATTTCTATTTGAAAACACTTTGAAGTTTATAAATATACCCTCCTCATTTTTCATGAAGTTTGTAATTCATGTAATACTCCCTCTGTTTCACAGACAAGGAGTCTGAATTTATGAAAAAAAAATAAGAGATTTGCCAAATGATGACACAGGTAGTAGAAAGCTTGCCACTCTTCCTATTCTATTGTGTTGCCTCTGTGAAAATAGTTGAATAACTTTAACAACCTCACTAAAAATGTCCACGTAGTTTCAAAAATACTATGAGGATCTGTCTCCCTTGAGATATCACCCAAACATTCTGAGCTACAATCAAAAAGCCATATATTCCCTGTATGTGATCCATCTTTTGGAAACAACTTGTCAGTATAAAAGGGACAAAGCAATTTATTACCAACTAACCATAAAATAGAAAGGCACTTGCTAAGTACAGGTTCAGCCTACACTCACTTTTCTTACCCTCTGTTTTCTATAAAGTTTCATTGTGGTACAGCCTTCTGCTTTACACTTCTTACCATCAGTCTATGATGTAATAGATCATACATTAATGACTTATCTCACCATTCGATTATCAAATCTTTGAAAGAGGGGATCATGTCATTTCTTCTTTTTTATCTTCAGGAATAGAACAGTTCCTTATTTAATACCAAAATGCTCATTTGAACTGTTGCCATTGATTTCCATCGTGAGAACATTCTAGAAGATAAGACAAGAACCATCTTGCTCAACTTATAGTTATATCATCTTTCTCATTTTTAGAGAATGTTAACTGACTTCCATTTAGAGATCAAATTCAAGATGTAAAGTTTTAGAATTAATTGTGCCATCTATCACTCTGCTAATATATGATACTTTATGGGTCATTCTAAGTAACATATGGTTATTTTGACCAAGAAGTACTTGAGATGTAATAAATAGGGAACAGAAAAAGTCAAGATTATATGGGAACTAGAAAAAGAAAGGGGATAAGCATTTATAAAGTGCCTACCATTTTCCATAAATGATTCTAAAGGCTCTTTTTTCAAAATTAATATTATTTTATCTTATCCTCATAAAAACTCTTTGAATTAAGTGCTATTACTACCCCCATTTTATCATTGAGAAAACTGATGTGAACATAGGTTATTTGACTTGTCCAAGGGAAAAAACAAAACAAAATATCTAGTTAGTTTCTGAGACCTGGTTTTAATTCAGTTCTTAACAACAGATTCAAGCTCTATTTGCCGAATCACTAACTGCCTTTATATAAGGTTTAAGGATAAAGTAAATATCTTCTACATCCTCCTTTCTCCTGCTAGAAATAAATTGAGGACACATTCAGTTTGCCCATGGTATTTAAGCTAAAATCATATTACTTTTACTTTGCTTCAAAAAGTAGTTATCTTCTCTACCTGTACAATCCCATGGAAAACATTAAATCTAAAATATACCAAAATAGCTACTTGTCATAGAACAGTTTTTATTTTGACTTCATTGAATAAAATGACAAAAATGTATCAAGAATGATGGTAACTAGGATGATGACAATGATGATGATGATAGTGATATATTTGAAAAGCAGCATCATGCCTCTTTGGACTTAAAAGTCAGTGGTTTGAGGGCAACACAGGATTGAACTTGAATCAGGAAGAGCATAGTTTAAATCTCATATCGTATTAGCTATGTGATACTATAAAAATCATGTAGCCCCTATGTTTCTCAGTTTCATATCAATAAAATGAGGGGCTCAGAAATAATGCATATCCCTTTTAGCTCAAAGTCAATGAGCCTGTGGTTCTAATATCAACTCTTCTAGTAAATTGGTATATGATTTGGGCAACTGGTTGTTTATATTTAGGTCTTATGCTTTGATCCTTATAGATACGTTAGAGTTATTGAAATTATCACTATCCACAAAGTGATATTATTTCCTCAGGATTGAACAGGCATGAATTTCTGACTTCAAATTCAATGTTCTTCTCACTGTTTTACAAGCTTTGGTGTAATCACCTTTGAGGTGAGAAAAAACTCCTATACTAGCTAATTTATAATTTATAATACTTGTTTATGCTAAATTTAATTTAGTTAATTAATGTATGCAATTAATTTTCATCCAATAAATATATGTATTTAGGCTTATGTACATACACACATATTCTTTTATGTGGAAAACATTGTGCTGCTAGAAATAAGAATAAAAACAAAGTCTTATTCTCTTAAGAAGCATAGACTAGCAGAAAAAGAAGTGCATTTAAACAGAGAAATATATTTTAAATATCCTTGTTAAACAATTCTGAGAAAGATGATTTGGGGGGATGAGAGAGGGTATTTGAGTATGTGGCATTGAAGAAGGTAGGTAAAGATTTGGAAACAGGTGCTCCATGAACAGTTAATATTCAGACTAAAAGCACAGAGAATCACATAGGGTCAGTTTAGGGACTGACAATGTAGTCTAGTATGCCTGGAGGTTATGTCTTCTACTAGAAAGGGGAGTGAGAAACATTTGGAAATGTAAGTTAGATGCAGATTCCTGGGTGCTTTAAATGTCAGAAAAAACATCCAGTGCTTTATTCAGTAGACAATATGGAAGGAATGATACTTCTGGAGTAGTAAGTTGTATAGCAAGATTTGAGTTATGCATTAGAAGTACAAGTCTATTGGTTTTGAGTAGGATATCTTGTAGGTGTGGAGGCAGAGGATATTATAATAGACCACATGAATAGCAATTAAGGAATTGACTGTGGTTGTACCTGTAAGGAATGCCAATTAAGCAACAGATGAGAGGAATATTGTCAGGGTAGAGTAGAAAGGAATTTGTGACAAATGGAATGTGAGGTGCCAGAGATAAAGGGGAGTCAAAGGTGACTCTGACATGTATAGCTTATATAACTTGGAGAATAGACATACCAATAACAGAAATAGAGCAATTTTAGAGGAAAAATATCGAGCTCTATTTGGGGAAAAAATATGAATGTGAAGTACTGGCTGAACATCCAGGGAATAATTTTTCTCTAAGTAAATTCTTACCTTCAGCATTTGGAACCATCCTCAACTTTGCCCCAGACTTTCTATGCTAAAGGAAAATTATTTATCTATGTAAACATAGTAGTATAACTGAACAGTAGTTCAGCCATATTGATTTTCTAGCTATTACTCATACATGACATTCAATCGTCTTCCCTTATGCTTTTGCTTTGACATGGGTTCATGCCTGGAATTCCTTCTCACCTCTCTTTTTACCTAAGTGCATCTCTCAGAACTCCTAAATTACTTCAAGGTTCAGAGTAAGCAATATCTTCCATTTTTCTTGATTTCGCCAAAACAATCTTGCATGTATTTTATATCACTGTATATAATAAATTGCAATCACTGTATTTATGTATCTTGCTAGATGATAATCTCTTAAAAAGAAATACCTCTTTTTTTTGCATTTGTCTTTACAGCAGAAGTACTTAGCTCAGTTGCTAGCATGTAGACAGAGGAAGCTAAATGAATGCTTAATGATTGATTGGTTGATTACTTAATCCATGGTCATTAGGCAGATGGAAATAAACTACACCCCATCCTCTTAAATCAGTGAATATATCATTGATAGTTTCTTTTCAAAGATCTGCCTGGGTACTCATTAATTTTATATAAAAGTATTGATAAATATAAGCTCCTAAAACCTCCTCCTGCTCCAACCATCTAATAATTATTTTGTCCAATTAGGCATCAACTTTTAGAGCATTCAAAATTATGTAACTGGGATGGAGAAGTGACCAAATAAAAAGGTTTGAGTTCTAGCCTATATCCTTCCACTTATTGACTATATGATCTTGAATGGTTTCTATAAACTAATATTGGACCCCAATTCCCTTAACCTAAGTCTTTAGACAATCAAAAATAAAGGTAATCATCAAATTAACTTGGCATCCAGCTATAACATTTTATTACTCAGTTAATTCATCAGGAAAATATGAAATTTGAAACATATGATCTCTAAGGTCTCTTCCACTTCTAGATCTTTGACCCAATTACTGTCATTTATTAACTCCATGATTCTGGGCAAGCCAGTTAATCTCTATGGGCCTATTTCATCATATGTAAAATGAGGCTTTTGAATTTAATGACTTCAGAGATGCTTTCAGGCCTCAAACCTATGCTCCTATGATCCTATACTCTGCTCACATAGCAAAGGGAAATACTCTGTTAGGATAGTCAGAGTTTCCCATCTGAAGTGGGCAGAGATATTCACTTATGCATTCTTTAAATAGAAACTGGAAAGAAAAATCTTTTCAAATACAGTTATTTTTATATATTTTACAAAATATGAAAGATACATAAATACAGGAATATGCAGTATCTATATAGATATGTGTGCAATATTTCATAATCTATATCAATATAGAACTCATTCACTGAACTTTTTTAAATTTTATTTTAGACTCAAATGCCAAAACACAAATACCAAATAGAGAAAAGAAACAAAAACGTATGGTAAACCTAAATATTGGAACTTAAATACAAAGCTAGAAAGAAAGGGGAAAAAAGTTGTGTGTGCATAACAGGACATAAGAGAGGATTCAAAATATGTAACAAAAATTTTTCATTTCAAGAAAAATTTTTCATTTCATTTCAAGTATGATAAATAATATTGGTTGTGTTGAGAATTGTCCATCTTTGATTCCTTATAAGTTTTATTTTGCTTTCTGCTTTGCACTTTTTACCCCCCTCCCCAAGGCTATAATAAAGTTTAGATATGTTTCTCTATAACATAGATATATACATACACACATATAGACATATACTTTTCCAAATATATTCTACTCCTGATCTTGGTTTTTATGTTTTTGCATATTTCTTGTTCCCTATACCTGCTGCCTCCTCTACTTCAGTCCTATCCACTACCTTGCCCTCCTAAGGCTTACCTACCCCTGTCCAAGGATTCCTCCCCTATCCTCCCATTCCCACAAATCTAAACACCCTTCTATACCCCCTTTTTACCTATTCCTTTCACCTCCCCACTAAAGATCTTTCTCTTGTCCTCTCCTCCCTCCCTTTCCCTCTACTGTTTTATTTCTTCTGAATTTAGAAGTCTCTTATACAGTTTTAAATATGTACGGTTCCCTCTTAAACCCATTCCCAATGAAAGTAGCTTACCAGAAATACCAGCCCTCCTCCCTCATCTAATTCCTCTGTATGGATTCTGCCTCTTGCTCCTCATTTTTTTTACCTAATCCAGCATCTTCCCAGAATCCTCTTTTTTTTCCTTGAAGGGCTGCTATTATTGATGATTATTTGGCTTAGAAAGAATTCCCATCTAACAGAAAGGATCTGATACTGCAAACCAGGATCAGGAGTCATTCATTTATGTGTTACTTTGCTTTAGTTCATTCAGTTAATTTCTTCCTAATAATATTGGGGAAATATAAGACTTTTGGTGTGGTCTAAGACCAAGGTAATGAAGTATCAAGTACCATTGTGGGAGAGAAGAGCAAACCAGTGCCCTCTGAAGAGTCAGAGGACAGTGAACAAAAAAGAACATATGGAAGCAGTGGCAGAAAGGGGATGTGGAAAAGAATCAAAGAAAAACTTTCAGGCTTTCAAATTTCACCTACACTACAGCCTTATACAAAGATAAGAAAAGAACATATTTTTTTTTTTTTAAAGCAATTGGGGTTAAGTAACTTGCTCAAGGTTACACGGCTAGTCATTTGATTTATGCGTGGGTGCTCATTTTCTGAGGCCGGATCTGATCTCGGGTCATCCAAACTCCGAGGCCGGCACTCGTACTCACTGCGCCACCTAGCCGCCCCTTTAGGGCAATTGGGGTTAAGTAACTTGCCCAAGGTTACACGGCTAGGTTTTTTGTTTGTGTGGATTAAGTGTCGGAGGCCGGCTCCGAACTCAGGTCCTTCTGATTCCAGGGCCGGCGCTCTATTCACTGCGCCACCTAGCCGCCCCGAAAAGAACATATCTTAAAAGATATATTTTAAAGTCTGAAAATTCAGTTAAAAATGCTCCTCAAGTGAACTTTATTCCTGGGAATGATCCTGGGTTTTTGCATTTGACCACTACTCTTACTTACATACTTTGTTGACAACCTACTACCTGCCATCATATAAATAAATCGTTGCAGCCATGATTATATCTATCTTCTCAGATTGAGATTGACAGTTAGACAAATCTTTGGACATAGTGAATATTTGTGAAAAAGGTTCTCACAAAAGCAAAATTATTTCACTCATTTTCAGACACCCTTATAAAAATTGTACAAAATGGGAGAGGCTAGCTAATACATGAAATAGAAGAGATAGGATGTTTTAAAGGCCTTGACAAACTAGGGCATTGTAATTAAATCTTCTAATTAGAAAAAAATCAATTGGCTTAAAAGTAAAATCTTATAACTGGGTTAAAAATTAATATCACAAGTAAAAGTATGAGAAGAATGGATAACAACAGTTCATCTTAAAAAGTATAGGCTATTTTAATAAAGTACAAGCACAATATAAATCAGTAGTGTGATATGGCAGCCAAAAGTTAATACATTTGTCAGTTGAATTAAAAAGGATAACTAATTGTAATAAGGAGGGGATAGTTGTTGCTATTTAAAAAAAAAAAAAAACATTTTTTTTTCATGTTTGCCCTAGTCAGACATCACTTGGCATCTTATGGGTCAATTCTGGGCACTATAGTTTATAAAGGAAATGATAAGCTTTGGAAGATCAGAATAATGAAAGGCTTTAATTCTGATATATGCAGATCACATGAAGGAAAGGAGAATTAAATTTGATAAGCATTTTAAGTTCTTAAATATTCAAAGAACTACACACACACACACACACACACACACACAAAACAACAACCCACAATTAAAGTTTTATTTAGAATCATTTCTAAAAGATGCTTATTTTCTCTTATACTTTACACATGTACTCACATAAGATCATTTGAGCATGGAGATAGGGATTAACTACTAGCAGGATCAGGAAAGGTTATCCATCATAAATGGTCCCTGATCTTGAAGGAAGGTACCTGAGAGAATGTACTTGAAGGAAGTTAAGGAATCTAAGAATGGATTGTGATTTCTTAGCATTAATGCAAGACTATACAAAGGAAACAGTCCAATTTATGGAACAGAAAGTAGATTAATTTGACTGAACTATAGATTTTGCTAAAGTGAATGTGACAAAAAACATGCAAAGCTAGTTCAAATCACATTTTCAATGGTTTCAAATGAAGGAGTTAAATATCTATTCTAGAGACAGTAGGGAGCCATTAGAGCTTTTGGAGACGAATAATATTTTGAGAATGTCACTTTGGCAATAATGTGAAAGATGGATTTAAGTGGGGAGACACTAAAGACAAAGAAAACAATTAAAAGGCTATTGCAATAATCCAAGTGAGAGATGAAAAGGCTTTTAGTAGTTATGATATGAATTGAAATAAATTGTCAGAATTCCATCTGAATCAATAAAATCAACAGTACTTCATTCAGTCAACCAACAACATTTATTTAGTAGCAATTAACTACAAGCACAGTCCTATGCTTTCTGGGCATAAAAGTCAAAAACAAAAGCACTCCTGACCTCAAGAAGTTTATTTTGGCATCACAGCTATTATCTCTCAGTTCCATTTAGTTTTGGTGGACAAAGTAAGAGTGGAAGAGGATTCCTATTATATGAAATGGGAGGTGCAAAGAACTTAGAAGAATAATATTTCCTTCAAAAGAAATAAAATAAAGTGGAAGGAATATATACAAGAGAGGCTAAATACATTAAAAGTTTTGCAGGTTAAGTACCTATATATCATTTGGCTGATGTTTTGCTTATGTCCACATTCAACCTGATTTATTAAAGGCAAGTTAGACTGTAGGAAAATATTATGGTTTTGGTACCTTATTAAGGTACCTGTTCAATGTCCTTTTTTCTTTACCAGTTCTACCTTATTCCTTTACCTCTACCAAGTTTGGAAAACTCTGTACTCTATCCACAATTTCCCAATATGCATTCATTTATTCTTAGATGTAGGTAAGTAATAGTATGTTATCCAGGGGCATTAATATTTCCACAAGGGGCATAATTTTTATTTAGGTAAGGCAAAGGATATGAATGGATATGAAGGCAAAACAAATTTTTAAAAAGCTAATTTTAAGAGTTCTCCTTGTTTTATTTATCACTCCAAGGGGACTTTAAAAACAAATTTGTTGGTCCACCTTACCTATTTATGTTTAATATTGACTGTATTCTTGTCTCCAAACACTTGATCCAATACTCATTTTTACAACTGCTTAAAAATTTCCCTCCACCAGATTCTCATTGCAAACATATTCACATGTGGAGGAAAGCATGATTATTAAGTTTTTGCTTTCTCAGGGTGAATCCTCTTTAGAAAATGAAAATGTAAACATTTAGTTTCTATTAGACAAGGAAGAGTATTCTTCCACTGAACTTTTAAACATTTGCATTGTCTTTAGCCTGAAAGACTAACTTCATGTTGTTTCAAAGATTGCCAGTCAGAGAAAGCCATTTTGATAAGCTGCAATTGGTCTCTTTGTTTCTGCTGGAGGAGCTTACTCAGGATATTTTTAGGCCTTTCTTTTATAAGCAAATTTAATCTGATTGGGTGTTGACTTATCATCATCAACTACACTCCTGTTCCATTAAGAGCTTTTTTCCTCCCTAGTCTACATACCTTACAAGTCACCTACTGTATTATGAAACTTAGATAACACTCTTCAAAGTCTGTTAATTGATCTCATTGGACATAACAGTTTGGTTCATGATTTGATTTCATGCATGTAGGGGCTACCTTAGTGACTATACTCTATTTTTTGTTATTGTTATTGTTGTTCAAAATAAGTTTCCTAAGTGAGGCTGTCCCTGGACAAAATTTTGAAGCACACTGGTTGTTGTTTTATTTTTTGTTTGTTTGTTTTTGTTATTGTTTGTTGCAATTCTTCATTTTTTCTTTCTCCTTCCTCCCTAATTGCTCAGAACACTCAGGTTTCTCCCACATTACTTAGATTTTCCATTGAAATATATGATTAAGGGCTATTATTCCAGGCTAAAACCTGTCCCCTGAACTTTCCCCAATCTTCTATTTTCATCAAAAGATATGTGGCCTATGCCCCATTCTGTTCATACTACATTAGTTTACTAGTTAGCTGATAGAAATAGAACTGAATTTGTGATTTTATTGATATACGGGACTCCTGCATAAAGGTATTCCTTCTACAAAGACAAGTTTGCAGCTTTTTATTGTTTGTCCTTTGTTCTTGAAAAGGAGCAATGCCATGAGGAAGGTGATGTCATGACTTGCAAGTTAATTGGATTTAAGGGAGGCAGTACTATCCAAAGTCACTAGCCTCACTCCTCCAAAGCCATTTAGGTCTAGTAGCAAGACACAGATCAAGATGACTGGAAATGGCCCAGATGTAGTAAGAAACCTTGGCCTTTTTAAATAAAGGTCTTTCCTAGGTCTCTGTTTGTCTGAGGCACCACCAGTTCACTGATTAAGGCTAGGTAAGAAATGAGGCAAATAATGGCCTCCTCTACCTAGTCAAAAAAAAAAAAAAAACAATCTTGCGGGGGCGGGGGGGAGGGGAAATCCTCAGGGTTTCTGGCCAAAATAGAATCAATTGCTGTTTACACTCATTCTAAGCAGTTGAACCCAAATGAAGAGGCTTGGACAGGGAATACTTTTTGGTCAATCAATGGGTCTGAGGAATGGTTCTTTAAAAAGAAATCTAGTCTGCCCAAGATATCATGTGAGGTTTCAGTGATCTATAATTGTATTGCTTTGAGCAAAACACCTGCAGGCAAGGTTATGCTTCTCAGTGTTGACAGGAGAGAATAAAGAGAAGGGAGGGAGAGGAAAGGGGGAAAGAAGCAAGGAGCGAAGGAATAATGGAAAGAAAGGAGAGAAGAAAAAGAAAGGAGGGAAGGAAAGAAAGAAAGGGGGCTCAAGAGCTTTATTAGCTTTGCTTTTTAGCAATATCATTACAAGTAGGGGTTCTCCAAGATGAGGGAAGAAGCATTCAAGAATCAAAGGAGAGGAGCAGTTCTGATGCAAAAGAGATAATTGGCAAAGGAACCTATGTTATTTTGGACTGGGAGAAAGATTTCTTATTGAACTTCTGTACTTTTCAGACATTTGGGCCAATATAGGGTGATGCCTGTAGGTAGCCTCAAGGAATAGGTTATTTGAAGTCCTCTGTTGATTTTTAAGGAGGGCAATAGGTTTGTTAGGATCTACTAGTTCTACTCTCATGACTAAGATAAGGAATATTGGGGGGAAAAAGACTTTTATATAAAGTCAGATTAGATCCCAACATGCTCAGATTATGTTTCCCATGTTCCATTTATTAAGTTTCTTATAATATTTGTGAAAGCTGGAGGGAGGGTTAAAACAAAGTTTATAATGGTTTTAGCTTAACAAAACATTTCATAAGAATATTTACAGAAGAACATTGTGTTCTCACAAAGAAACGGGCTTTGAGCTTTGAACGTGACGTCTAACAATGTACACAAGGACTCAGATATGAACAATGGAGGGAGGAGTTCTGGAGGGATAAAATGTGTGCATGTCAGAAAAGTATGTGTGATAGAGAGGAAGGGTTAATACATATTATGCGCAATTTTCAAGGTAACAATTGAATTCAGTCTTTGAATATGCAATAAACTGGTTCTGCATGACTTTTAACAAAATCTCTGTAAGTATAACAAAATATTTCGATAAATCCAGTTTACATTATTTATAGGCCCTTTCTATAACAAATAAGAGAGGGAGACAATAAGCTTAAGTGGCAAGAAATAATATACCAAAAGAAAGAGGACTTGTGTCCGAAGTGACTCTTTTACTTAGTACCAATGTGACCTTGAGAAAGTCACACCTTAGATTACTCATCTACAAAATCAGAATTCGACTAGGTGACCACTGTCAGGGTCCATTTATAAAACAAAAGAGGATTCACAAAAAATTATATGAGAGAATTAATACTGAAATGAATAGGACTAGAAAGAGGGTGTTTTACAAAGATAGATTAGACTAGAAAAAGTGTTTCTTAACCCCCCCCCCCATACTCCTCCATCTTCTCAGATCTATTTTAGCTCTAACTCAATCACTTGAACTCACCAATACTGAATTATGCTCCATTTGTAGACGTCATAACTGCTTTGTGGTAACATTAGTTCAGTTAGTCCATCTTTATTTTGATTTAGATAAGCTATTATCTACCTTTTTTTCTTCATATTTATTCACTTTCCTGATGTCTTTATATAAATGTTTATAGAGATTAGCTCTGTGCAGGCACTTTACTGATTTTTTCATAGATTTTTGAGAATTCTTTCTGTCATACAATTTCTATTAACATTGCACCTGGTTCCTATGATTCTCCTTATGATTACTGATGATCAAATGTTGTTGTTTTTACATTAGAACTTTAAATTTGGATGTGCTTATTTTACATATATAGAGAGAGATAATGTGGGAAAAGTAAACGAAGACAAAACCAGCTTCCCACATATACCGAGTATGCATGTAATATGATTTGAGGGAAATGACCAAAAGACTGCACTGCCAAGTCTAGGATTTTTATTGTTAGATACCCCATTCTCTTAGAAGGATCATCTTTATTAAAATGAAAATGTATCTGTTGAATAACTTGAGACTTACAGATGGAGCTCATATGACATCTAACCTAACTTAGAACTAACCAGGGATCTCTTCCCCAAAATCACTAAGTGTAACCACAGTCTGTCTGAATGCCTTTTGTAAGGGAAGGATAAAAACTTTTTAAAGTGGTCCATTTCCACTTCCAGTTTCTTACAATTATTAGACTTTTGTTCCCCTTTAAGTCAAAAATTAACTTCAGGCAACTTCTACCCTTTGCTTCTAGTTTCTTTTCTCTGCTGCTAAGATCACACTTGTTATTCTGAAAGGTTCTTCAGTGTTAATGTGATCATGAGTCAACTTTGCTATGTAACATACTAATATTATGAAAGGACTTTCAATTCCTTAACCCAGTGGTAAAAACATGGTAAGAATTTTAGACTCATGACAATTTAGGATGGAAGGTTTTAGAGGAAGAGGTGGTATTTCAATGTAACTTAAATGACCACATGGGAGGCTACTACTTTTACCTCTGCCAAGGGCTAGTGCTTTTACTCAAAATTATACAATTAAATTCCTGACCAGTAGACATTAGACTTATATATGATTTTACCCTTAACATTTAATGAAATGTACACAGTTGCTTAAGCACTTTCAAAAATATTCCTAACAAATGCTTCATATAAGAATGCCAATTTTACCCTTTGAGTTTGAGTTTAGTTGATTTCTTTCTTTTTTTTTTTTAATCTGGGCTTATACATTTATTATTACATCTACTTATCAAAAGCTTCAAACAGCTGTTTTATTTTTCACATTAACTAAATTGAACTTGTTCACCATATGCTCTGTGTGTGTTTTTTTCCCCCAGAGAATATTATTTTCTGCTGTTAAGAAAAATATCTTGAAGTAGTGTATTTCTATGGTTAGATACTTGAAGTCAAACTTCCAGATCATGCTGGAAAGATTATTTATTTTTATTTGTATATTGACTCACAGTGATTCTTTTTAATGGTGATTCTCTTACTTTAGTGTTTTCATAATGGCAAGAGAAATTAAAAATGTTTAGGCCACACTACATCTAGATCTGTTCAAAATGCTGATTCAATAACTCTTTCTATATGCTAAGTCAGATTTCATTGTCCTTCTTTCCAAAACTAATAAAAATAAGAATAGTCAACATTTTTATAGCACCTACTATAGCAAGTACTGTGCCTTACAGTTATTATTCAATCAGTTCTCACAACAACCTTGGGAGTGAAAAATTATAATTATCCCCATTTTATAGATGAAGAAAATGAAGCAAACAGAGGCTAAGAGAATTACCCTGGGTCATACAGCTATAGTAAGTATCTGAACTCATATTTGAACTCAGATCTTCTTGATTCTAGGTCCAGAGTTATATTCACCTAGTTACCTTGTTTTATTTTCTCCTTCCTTCTCCAGATCACTGTATTACAATCAACTTTTCTAGTTCCTATTACATTACAAAGTGCCTGACATGGAGTAGGCATTGACAAGTGATTAAATGAATAATGTTTATTTAAAAAAGTAAATTGTTAAAAAGAAGAAGAAGAAGAAGAAGAAGAAGAAGAAGAAGAAGAAGAAGAAGAAGAAGAAGAAGAAGAAGAAGAAGAAGAAGAAGAAATACTATTTCAAAAACAGAGCCTGGTAAAATACTATAATTTTCCTTTATTTACAGAGTCACTTGACTGGCAGGTCAAGGTCATAATATACTTATAAATTGCGTAGGTTCTACCATGTAATTTTATGAAGTCTTACACACTCTTCTCATGGTAAAGGGAGAGATATGTGTTGTGGGTGATAGTACATTTAAGTAGATTCTGAACTTTTCAAATAATTGAACAAGAAAAGGTGATGAAATATTTTATAAATTATAAAATACTAATTAAAAAAAACACTATTTTGTAGCAAATAGATTTGAACCCTACATGTGTAGAGAGAGGCCCAGGTATTGTAAAGAAGGCTGCCCTCCTGTGGTTCAAAAGAATGCAGGATAAACCTCTCTATTCTCTTCAATTCCATCCTCCTCCAAAGGTGGTGGTGATGGGGGTTTGAGAGACTTTCATTTCTGCCAGAGGGGAAGCAGAAGATTGGGGTTGTAGGCCCCTCTACTCTCTTTAGAGATAGGTAATGCCATACTATAAATATATCTCTTTGATCCCTTAAATATTATTCATCTAGGGGATATGATCAAGTTCCATCTAACTTTTAATCACTTTGCTACTTTTTTAAGGAGGAAAAAGAACCTCAGGCTCTACATCCAAGGCTTAAGCTCTTTCCCAACAAATACCAGTTCTGCAGTGAATATACATAGGCAATAGCAAGATAATCCATTCATCCAAATTGATAGAGAAACAAAAATGGAGAACATGTGTAGACGAATATATGCCAGACAATAGAATACTCCTATTGAGAATGAGATAACTCAGTTCAAACAAAAGAGAGTGTTCTGGTTCTCAATCCAAAGGTTGAGAATCCCTATTGTAGTAACCTTGGAATAGGGAAATTGATAGAGACTGCCTGTTCCTCTCATGTCTTCCATCACCTCTGCCTTGACCTTCCTTCAAGGGCAGAGCATTCCATGTTCATCAATAAAAGAAGCAAAGTAATTATTATTTTCATTTTTTTATTATTGTAGTTAGAAACTAACCTCTATATACAACAAACTAAACTAGGGAACTGTATTTAGCATTAGACTTCTAATAATATCAATGAATTGTATAGATGGTATGCTTTCTGACCTTTATGTATGGGAAATCTGAGGCAGAGAGATGTTCAAGGACTTACCCAGGGTCATGTCAACATTTGTCTGAGACTGCATTTAAATACAGATCATCCTTTTTTCAGATAAAGCATTACATGTGCCATCTAAATGTTAAAAAAAAAACTAGTATAGGTAGCATGTTGATAAATTCAAGAGCAATCAGTATGGTAGAGAACCTCAAAATCATGCCATATGAATAACTATTTAAGGAAATGGGAGTCTTTACAATAAAGGAGAAAAAAATTGGAGTGAGCACTATATTTTTTCTTTAAGTATGTAAATGTGATACTGAAGAATTATTCATTCAACTTGTCTCCAAAGGGAAGATCTAGAAACATTAATCAAAAAACAGAAAAATTACATCAATAGAAGTTACCATTTACATGGTACTTTAAGATGCACAAGTAGGCAAATTTAAAGGATATATGAGTAGGGACAGGGAAGGAATACTCCATAACATTAATTGCCATTAAAAAAGTGAGATGTTATACATTGGTATATGGCTAGGTGGTACAGTGTATAAACCATTGAGCTGGGAATCAGGAAAACCTTAGTTCAAAACCTGCCTGAAAGACTAATGTCAGTCAGGGAAAGCCACTTAAAATATACTTGCCTCCATTTCCTCAATCATAAAAGAGACTTATGATAGTACTTACCTCCCAAGCTTGTGAGGGCCAAATGAAGTAAAGATTTTGAAGTGCTTAGCTTAGTAAAAGAAATGTGAATTATTGTTATTTTTGTTATAGATGATTCTCCCTCATAGAGGGTCTTCAAGCAATGGCTGAATGACCAATTACTAGATCCATTGTAGGGGGGGGGGGCTTTCTCAAGTGTGAGTTAGACTTTATGATCTATGAGATCCCTTCCAACCCTAAGAGTCTATTGTATACTCACTGCGTAGTAGATGCCAAATCACTGAATACTGAACATAATTATCCTCATCTATAAAATTGTCAAAATAATTCATTTACTACCCGTTTCAGAAGTTGTTGTGAGGTAAAAGCATAATAAAACTTAAAGTGTTATATGAGTTATATAAACATGAGTTGTTATTGAATAAAACTAACTCAAACAGATTCTCTTTATACCTAGTAAGTAAATCAGAGCATTGGACTCAACTATATAACAATATTGTGCATTTCTTTGATTATAGAGAGCTGAATGAAAAATTGTCTTTACGAAGGAAAAATGATTCTATCTGAATCACCTTGAAAACTGCCTCCAAACAAGTGCACATATATACACACATAAATGTTCATAACTTTTCTCTCTATTAACTGTATAATTTTCTTCAGATCCATGTTATTTTTTTTTTTGCCTCACTATAGGAAACTCTACCTGAGTGTAATAAATTTCAGAAGTAGCTAACATTCCTGAAAAATGTGATTATTGTCAGGGAAAGTTGTTAGCAAGATATATAACACTGATTTTGCATTTAAAAGAGAAAGAGGCAATTCTTTCTTCAGGGAAATATTCTGATGGGTAAGTAGATGCTATACAGAAGAGTAATAGTGAATGAAACACAACAAATTAAAAAAGCCAGTTTTTTTTAAACACACACATATGTATATCTGTGTATATGTATACACAGATATACATACATAGATATATACATATACATGTGTGTTTTTATAATGTTCTAAGCCAAAATTATTGACCATTGCCTGATTGATCATTTCTTAAACTAATCCAGGCTTTGTTTCCATCTATAAAGCCATAGTAGTCTAAGTAACATGACAGGTCATTTGGCATTTTTATTAATGTTTTGTGGCAGTTTATTAAATATAAAGGCTATTAGATTTAGTAACCACTTAGATTAATATAACTCAAAATTCCCTTTTACCCAAATACAACTTGGAATATTTTAATGAGCAAAATCTCCATGTAACAAGGTACATATAGAGGTGAACCTCATATAAATGAGGATATTATATGCATATATGCATATGCACATATGTATATATATATATATACATAGTTATATATTCAGGTATTTCAGAGAGCTGGAATTATTTCTATCTTTCATTGTCCTTATTCACAATATCCCTTCCTCCGTCTGAAGATTAGGTATATGATATTTTGTTGTGAATTAAGAATTTTGTTGTGAATTAAGAGGTAAATATCTTGTTGGATTTTGTTGTTTTGATTGAGGCTTCTTTATCTTGTGTCCATTGTAAATCTCTCAGTTATTTTCAGTTACAACCTCTTATTTTCTGCAGTAAGCTAAAATTATCTGGCCTTGATTCCAAGACTTTCTACTGTGTGTAATTTAAGCATGTAAAGGAATGTGATACCAAATAATTTTTAATGTAGATGAAGAGTATCTTTTATTATATATTCCAATATCTTTCTTAGGGACTTTTGCTTCCTTTCAATGCTTTCATATCCAAGTCTCTTTACAAGTCATCTCATCCTGGGAATCTGTATTCAGTTCATACAGTAATGGATTTAGAATCAGGAACAAGTAAATTCCACTGCTTTCTATGCCAATTACTCTGTGTGACCTTGTGAAAATCACTTCACCTCTCTGAGGCTTGGTGTCTCGATCTGTTTAATGAGCCTAACTAATTTCTAAATATCATGGGGAAAGGGAACAAGCATTTATTAAGTGTTTAGTATGTGTCAAACAATGTATTAAGCATTTTACAAATATCTCATTTCATCCTCATCACACCCTTGTGATATTATTACTTTAATTTTACAGTTGAGGAAACTGAGACAGATAGAGCTGAAATTTCTTTTTCATGGTCATATATCTAGTAAATGTCTAAAGTTGGATTAGAACTCAGATTCTTCTTGAATTTCAGTCAAGTGCTCTATCCACCACACCATCTAGCTGGCAACAAGACTATGAGCCTTCTCAAATTTGATCTAGATCTACCTATTCAATCCTTTATCTATTTGAAACTGCTCCTCATCACAAATGCATTTTTTTGATCAAAGGAGTGAGATGACTAAACTATAGTATTTAGTAGGTATGTTGATAGACAAGAAATTTCATTTTTCAGAGGAAATTTAGGATCACTGTATGCAAACTATTTATTCAATTCAATTCCAGTCCCCAAGACACTACTTCCCTCCCCCATTGTCTGTTTGTGCAATGTAAAATCTTTGCTTCAGGAAATGAATTTCACAAGGAATCCTGGTAGCAGTATCAGAGAAGAAAAGAGGACAAGTTCGTTAGATGTTGCAAAGATGAAATTGACAAACTTTGGCAATCGATTGAATATCAGGGATGAGGAGTCCAGGATGATTCCCAGATTCTAAGCTCAAGAACTTGAAAGGATGCTGCTCCCCTCTAGAGTAACTGGTAGGAGAGGTGTGAGAGGTTTTAAGGAGA
Source organism: Gymnobelideus leadbeateri (assembly GCA_011680675.1). Lineage (NCBI taxonomy): Eukaryota > Metazoa > Chordata > Mammalia > Diprotodontia > Petauridae > Gymnobelideus > Gymnobelideus leadbeateri. The sequence goes on along the minus strand of WOXC01000008.1, from coordinate 115,844 downwards.
AATAGTATGAGTTCCATTTTTTATATATTGAGTTTAAGGTGTTTACTGGACATTCTGTTTGATATGTTTGCCATACTGAAAGTCAGCATAAAGGTCAGTCATGATAAGTAAAAACTGAGAATCATCAATCTAACAATAATAATTAAATCCATGGGAGTTGATGAAACCACTAAGTGAATTAATCTAAAGGGAGAAGTAAAGAGGACACAGGCCACACTCTCAGGGACATTTATTGTTAGAGGGTATGTTCTAGAAGAGGATCCAAATAAAGAACACAGAAATGGAATTGTGAGAGAAGTATAACAAGAACGATAAGAGAGTAGTGTCCAGAAAACCTGGAAAGAAGAAAATATCAAGGAGAGGAGAGTGATCAACTCTATCAAAAGCTACAGAGAGGTCAGGGAAAATGAGGAGAAAAGGCAATTGGATTTGGCAACCTAGTGATCATTAGTAACTTGGACACAGCAGTTTCAGTGGAATAAAAGGTTAGAAGCCAAACTGGCAGGGGTTTAGAAGAGAGTGAGAAGAGAGAAGAAGGAGGCACTTATTTATAAATGGCCTTTTTGGGTTTGACTACAAAGGGAAGAAGAGGAATAGGCTGATGGTGAGCTTAATTAGAATGATCAAAAATGAGTAACCTCAGGGGGCAATGAATTTCCTATCACTGTATCTCCTAAAGTAAAAAACTGCATAACCATTTTGGAGACATGCTTTCTAGTGGATCTTTTTTAGGAATTTTGCTGGTTTGATGGTTATTGATTTTACTTCCAGTTTTACAATTATGTGAACCTATGATTCAATCTTTATAACTGGATTGATTATTTTGACTTGCGAAATCAAACAGTTGTTTGCTTGAATAAAGCAATGTCCCAAACAGCTGTGTTCATTCTTTTTTTTTTTCTTTTGCTTTTTGGAGGGCAATTGGGATTAAGTAACTTGCCCAAGTTCAGAAGGCTAGGTTTTTGTTTGTGTGTGTTAAGTGTCTGAGGCTGGATCTGAACTCAGGTCCTTCTGACTCCAAGGCCAGAGCTCTACTCCCTGCACCACCTACCCACCCTGTCCATTCCTTAAAAATAACAAAAGTTAGTTATTTTCTTTCAGGGATATTATAAATATAAATATCTTTAAGGAAAATATGTAAATCAGGTTATTGTGTTAGGCCAACAAAATCCATTCATTAAAATAAAGCAATATTAGTTTCAGAAATACATTGGTTCTCCATTCTCTTTAGTTCCCCACTTATCATTTGGGAAGAAAACAAATGCTTCTAAATCTTGGCACTGGTTGAGACATGTTCATTGGACTTCTCTCATTTATTAAAAGTGTTAGAACTACTCCATCAAGTGGTCATTAATATCATATTCATTAAAACCTCTTTCGTAGTATACTGAATTCTGAAGTGACTCTAATGTACTGAAAAATCTCATTCTTCATTGTCAGTATTAGGAACACTGATAATGGTTTTTACATATGATCTAATTATATTAACCTTGACTGTTTTGACAGAATCAGCATGACATATGTATACAAACTTATTCTTAGCTAGTTTTCCTTCTTTGTTTCCTCCTACAAGTGAGCTCATCCATGTATTATGTGTGTTTTGTTGAAACTCACAAATCTTTCCTCTAATACAATTTGCCAAATAGAATCAAGGGCAATATTTAGTAATCAGAGATTTAAAACATTCATAAGAAAAGAAATCAGCTTCCTCTGAAGTTTCCCTTCCCTTTATTGCCCTACTTCAGTTACTATTCTTAAATTTCCATCTTTATGAATAATGTAGAGCTGTTTAAGCAGTTAGGTGGAATAATTAAATTCTGGACTTGGAATCAAGAGCTGCGTTGGAATCCTGCCTCATATATTTACTTGTTGTTCATGCTGGATAAATCACTTAACATCACTCAGTCTCAATTTCCTTATCTGTAAAATAGAGATACTAGCACATACCTCACTGTGTTGTTGTATTAATGAAATGTGCTGTGCACACACACACACACACACACATTCATATACATATACACATAGACAGATATGTATATATGTATGCACAAATACATACAAAAATACATATATACATACATTATCTATATATAACTTTGAAAACCCTAAAGTGCTATGCAAATGCTAGCTATTATTTTTATGAATTTCACAGCTAAATTACTCTACTTGCCACCATCTTCAGTGTGTCTTCTCCATGTTTCATTAAAAAGGTACAAAATTTACCACTCCGATAAAGTTATTTTCCTTATTGTATCTATATAGTCTGGTTACTTATATTCATAATATTTTATGATATAGTCACAAAAAAAAAAGAAAAAGAGATTATGAGCTTTAAGATATGGAGTAATTTTGGAGCTGAGGAAAGAGAGCAGGGGGACCAAAATGAGGTACAGAAGAAGATGGAAAGATATAGTAGTGGGAAATGTGCATTCTAAACTATAATATGATTAGTATTAACACAAATATTTTGATTAATTAACACAGAAGATACTTCATTGTGTCCAAGTAAAATCAGTCTTATTTAAAGGACAGACTGGTTAGATTCCTGTTAGAGAACAGGACAAGATTATCTTAAGGGAAGTTTGAGGAATGACAGACAATTATAATTCTGGAAAGTTTAAATAACTGGAGTGAGGAAAAATAATATAAATATAAGATTTAATTAAGGTTTGCATCAATTTATCTTGCATTAAGATGTGCTCTTCTATTTCTTTTAACCAGTATTTCTTCTAACCAATTCATTTATCAATCCATGTATTGTGTGTGTTTTGTTGAGACATACTGTGTGGCTCAGAAATAAAAATTAGATCTTTTATTTATTGGGAGACACTGTCCTATTTTTAAGTGTCATAAAGACCTGCAGTAGAGATGTACAATGCATAAAGAAGTTATACTGGTCATGTGGCAAAAAAGGAGTGATTATTGACAGGAAGACTTTGCGATCCATTCCTATATCAATAATATGAATGAGTTAGAAGTTAGGCCAAAAGGATATTGGGGAAATCATTTGTGGAGAAATTATTGAAGGAAAGGAATCATACAAGTTGAGGGCAAGGAGAGCTTGTGATTCTTTTTTTCTAGTCTTCTTAAATATAAATGACCTTCATACCCTCTGCAAGCCAGTCAACCAGACCTACGTGCTGTTTTGCAATACTATGATGCACCTCCATCTCCTAAGCTTTGCCCAGACTGTCCTAGATTGCTGTTTCATTCCTCGATTGTTCTGCCTCCTCATTTCTACTCCTTAGAACCCATGGTTTACTGCAAGATTTTGCTCTTCATAAGACAGCCCTTTTCTAAAAAATCTTTCCCACGGTTTGCAAAGTTCTAGATGTTTCCCTGAATTTAGCATCTACCATACAATATTTATATGATCTCTCCCACCACTATACCTTAAGCTCCTTGAGGACAGAGAATATGTTTTACTTTATATCCCTAGCTTATAGTACAGTACCTGCCATATAATAAGCACTTTAATCATGGTTATTATTTGATTGAATGTAGGGAATATATACATCAGCATGATACACTAAAGAATCAAATAAATATTGTATCATTCACTTGACCTTCACTTGAATTCCTCATCTAGCTGTACTTTCTCTTGCAAATACTAAGCTTTTTTTTTCTGCATTTTCATGGTCATGGTCCTATCTGAGAGGTCTGTGGTAGGCCTCCTTTTGTTACCCTGGTACAGATTACTTAAAATATAAAGTGGGAAGATTATAATTAAAAGTATACACTGAGGTCTACAAATCAAGGATTATAGACTAGATATTCCAGTAAGTCACAACCACTAACTATAAATTGCCCTTACTCTGAAAGTTTTTTTTTTCTTTCTTTCCCCCCAGCATTGACAAATGGGAAGAAAATACAAACTGATTTGTATGGGTAGGCTTGGTTCTAGGTCAAATCCCAGAGATAATTCTGATTTTGTTGATATGTATGATGTGTAGATGGGACTGATAAAATAATTGCAAACGTTATATAACATTTGTGACAGGTGCACATTATAGGGCTATACAGACAACTGAATATCATTGTCCTTTGTGATACAGAACCTTAATGATATATTGATAGGACCATAGATCTATAGCCAGAAGGGACATATATCATTATTTCCAATGCCCTAATTTCCTTGTGAGGAAAGAGGTCCAAGGTCACACAAGTGGCAAATTTAGGATTTATCTCCAAGTTCTCTTTAATTTAAATCCAACATTCTTCACCCTAGCACTCACTGTCTCCTACTTTTTAATGTTTCTAATATATGGTAGCAAAAAGCAAGCAAACACAAACAATTCTCAAGTAGACATGATTAACTGGTTGACCTCAATATAATTCAGGGACAAACCTGATAGTTTTACATGTGACTTTCAACAAAACCCCATGGATTCATCGGTCTTTATTCTCCCAAGTAGAAGTGATCCTATCCTCCTCAGACTCTATGATGAGCTCAATAATTTTCAGACTTCTAGTTATTTGTGTTAATGTTTCTTTCCTTTTGATAAATTTTAAATTTCCTTAGAACAGACTGCTGTACAAAGTAGGCATATTTTTTAACTAAATTAAACTTGTTTAAAGCAACAACAAAGATCATTTAGTATTTTAATTACAATATTAATATATTTTATATATGTAGCTGTCTATAATGTATATCTATACATAAATTTTTCTCCATGTTGCCTCAAACTTACATTGCTACCATAAGACAATTTTATGAAATAAGTTCTTCAAAATTTTTACTAATATGAGGACCTTATCACCAAAATTCTTCTGATGGATAGCTTTCAGAAAATTTTGTCAAGGGTTTTTATCAATGCTCATAGCCTATAGAACTGTTAAAGTTTAAAGGCTATTCAGAAACATATTTTAAAGTTCTTCCTTCCTTCTTTCATTCCTTCCTTTCTCCCTCCCTTCCTGTCTTCATCCCTCTCTCTATCCAGTAATCTCCAAAATCTTGGAATTTCTTAAGTATAAAAAAGTCCCATAGTCAAATCACAGTTTCTAATATTCAATATAATTAAATAAACATTAAAGGCCTACTATGTAACTTTCATTTTGTTAATTACTAAGGATATGAAAAGAGGTAACAGATAATCCCTGCCATCAAAGAATTCATAATCTAATAGTGAAGAGAACAGGCAAACAAATATATACAAAACAAGCTATATAGAAGATGAAGAAAATAATTTAAATAGGGAAATATTTGGAATTAAGAGTGGTTAACATAGGGGGCGGAGCCAAGATGGCCTAGAAGAAGCTCGTCCAAGCCTCTCTGCCCCCAGATTCCCCACAAACTATGTAAAAAAGGACTCTGAACAACTTCTGGAGCCCCAGCACCCACAGAACGACACAGAGAAGCTAACCTCCTGCTGAGGACAGCCCAGCAGCCCTGCAGGAAGGACGAGCACAGCGGTCTGGGAGCCCGCAACGCGCAGAGCGCAGGAGCCCAGCCGAGCCATGCCCATGAGCCGAGGTTTTAGCCCCAGGGCGGCAGGGCCAGCAGCCGGCTGGAGGAACCCCAGAACACCAGGAACTGTGGAGACGCCAGAATTATCAACATAGACTTGCCTAGGACAAAGTAAGAGGTTAGTGTCCTATGGACTTTGGGACCTGTATTTGGGAATGCGTCAGCTCCCTCCCCTGGGGGCTAGAAGCTGCTGAGGAGACACGCCATTTTGTAGTTTTCAGAGGCATTTCCGGCTCCCAGCCTACAAATCGTGGGGAGATCCAGCGATCAGTCTTGGGGGGTAATCGCTCTTGCTTTAACCTCCCTGGATCTGGATTGTGATCTAGGGTGGAAGTTGTGGGTGGGTTTACAGCTTGCCAGAAACGGAAGTTGCCCCCCACACGTTCGGGACGAAAATTCCTCTATCTGGCCTTAAAGCCATAGTGTGGCAACAAGCCCAAAAGTCAAGCAATTAAGTGGCAACATGCCAAGGCAAAGGAAACAGAAAAATGCAACCCTAGACTCCTATTTTGGGGGTATAGAGCGGGAAAAGGACTGTGAGGTCAGAAGTCCTGCTCCAAAAGCCCCAGGGGAAAACATGAGCAGGTTGCAGGCCATAGAGGACCTTAAGAAGGACTTTAAAAATCAAATAAGAGAAGTGGAGGAAAAATTGGAAAGAGAAATGAGAAGGATGCAGGAAAAGTATGAAATGAGGGTCAACAGCCTGACTGAGGAAAACAACACCTTAAAAAATAGACTGGGAGCCAAGATGGCGGAGTAGAAACAGCTCGTCCAAGCCTCTCTGCCCCCAGATTCTCCACAAACTATGTAAAAAAGGACTCTGAAAAACTTCTGGAGCCCCAGCACCCACAGAACGACACAGAGAAGCTAACCTCCCGCTGAGGACAGCCCAGCACCCTGCAGGAAGGACCAGCGCAGTGGTCTGGGAGCCGGCAGCGCGCAGAGCGCAGGAGCCGAGCCGAGCCCAGGTCCACGTGAGCCGAGGTTTTAGCCCCAGGGCGGCAGGGCCAGCAGCCGGCTGGAGGAACCCCAGAACACCAGGAACTGTGGAGACGCCAGAATTATCAACATAGACTTGCCTAGGACAAAGTAAGAGGTTAGTGTCCTATGGACTTTGGGACCTGTATTTGGGGAATGCGTCAGCTCCCTCCCCTGGGGGCTAGAAGCTGCTGAGGAGACACGCCACTTTGTAGTTTTCAGAGGCATTTCCGGCTCCCAGCCTACAAATCGTGGGGAGATCCAGCGATCAGTCTTGGGGGGTAATCGCTCTTGCTTTAACCTCCCTGGATCTGGATTGTGATCTAGGGTGGAAGTTGTGGGTGGGTTTATAGCTTGCCAGAAACGGAAGTTGCCCCCCACACGTTCGGGACGAAAATTCCTCTATCTGGCCTTAAAGCCATAGTGTGGCAACAAGCCCAAAAGTCAAGCAATTAAGTGGCAACATGCCAAGGCAAAGGAAACAGAAAAATGCAACCCTAGACTCCTATTTTGGGGGCATAGAGGGAAAAGGACTGTGAGGTCAGAAGTCCTGCTCCAAAAGCCCCAGGGGAAAACATGAGCGGGTTGCAGGCCATAGAGGACCTTAAGAAGGACTTTAAAAATCAAATAAGAGAAGTGGAGGAAAAATTGGAAAGAAATGAGAAGGATGCAGGAAAAGTATGAAATGAGGGTCAACAGCCTGACTGAGGAAAACAACACCTTAAAAATAGACTGACTCAAATGGCAAAGGAGGCCCAAAAGGGCAATGAGGAGAAGAATGCCTTAAAAAGTCGAATTTGCCAGATGGAAAAAGAATCTCAAAAGTTCACTGAGGAGATTCATTCCTTCAGAGTTAGACTGGAGCAAATGGAAGCTAGTGACTTTATGAGAAATCAAGATGCTGTTAAGCAGATCCAAACAAATGAAAGATTAGAAGGCAATGTGAAATATCTCATGGGAAAAACCACTGACCTGGAGAATAGATCCAGGAGAGACAATTTAAAAATTATTGGACTACCTGAAAGCCATGATCAAGGAAGAACCTAGAAATCACCCTTCAAGAAATTCTCAAGGAAAACTGCCCTGATGTTTTAGATCCAGAGGGCAAAATAGAGGTTGAAAGAATCCACCGATCACCTCCTGAAAAAGATCCCAAAAAGAAAACTCCCAGGAATATTATAGCCAGGTTCCAGAATCCCCAGATCAAGGAGAAAATACTCCAAGCAGCCAGGAAGAAACAATTTCAATATTGTGGAAACACAATCAGAATAGCCCAGGACCTGGCAGCTTCTACACTGAGGGATCGAAGGGCATGGAATATGATATTCCAGAGGGCAAAAGAACTGGGAATGAACCCAAGGGTCACCTACCCAGCAAAACTGAGTGTTTTGTTTCAGGGGAAAATATGGTCATTCAGTGGAATAGAGGACTTTCAAGCATTCTTGAGGAAAAAACCAGAGTTGAATAGAAAATTTGACATCCAGACACAAGAAGTAAGAGATGCCTGAGAAGGTAATCAGGGAAAAGAAATCAAAAGGAACTTATCAAAGTTGAACTATTTACATTCCTATATGGAAAAGCAATATCTGTGACTGATGATATCTTTCTCACTATGAAAATAATGGAAGAAGGGGGTGTGGTCATACAAATACATATGTGAATGTGTGTGTATATGGTTACAGTTATATATGGATAGAGGGCATAGGTTGATTTGGTTGGGAAGGGAGAGTACTCAAGGGATGAAATTATGAGGTGAGAGAGGAAAGTGGCAAGAGGAGATGGGGAGAGACATGGTAGGGTAAACTATCTCATGTAGGGGAAGTGGGTGCAAAGGAGGGGGAGAATAAGGAAGGCTAAAAAGGCAAAACCACATTCACATTGAATTTGGTTCAGGGAGAAAATGACATACATACTAAATGGGATATCTCAACCTGCAGCAGGATAGGGGGAAGGGGGATGAGAGGAGGGATGATGGATGGGAGGGCATCCTTGGGGTGAGGGGAGGTTGGAAGTACCCACTATAGAAGAGGGACAGGATCATGTAGGGAATGGACCAGGTGGGGGTTGGGATGAGTGGGAGGGAATTATAAGCAGCCTTGTACAATATATCTACTATGATAATGTTTTGCATAGCTAGACATGTACAACATATACTGAATTACTTATCTCCCAAGAGGGAATGGGTGACAAGGGAGGAAGGAAATGGATCTGAAATTCGAGGTCTTAACATTAAATGTTTCAAATATATATAAATACTATTATTAATACTCTTTTGCTTATAATTGGGAGATAAGATGTGCAGGCATTGGGACACAAAGATTCACCTTCCTCTAATGGAAAAGTCGATGGGGGTATGGGAGAAGGTATGGGAGAGAGCAGATTGGAGGAAGCGATATCTTGTGGGACTGCTATTCTGGGAGGTTGGGTAGGGGAATAATGGGGGGAAAATGATTGTAACTCAAAATCTGGCGGAAATGAATGATGTAAAACAGAAGTTAATAAAGTATTTGTTTAATAAAAAAAAAAATAGACTAGCTCAAATGGCAAACCAAAAGGGCAATGAGGAGAATAATGCCTTAAAAAGTCGAATTTGCCAGATGGAAAAGAATCTCAAAAGTTCACTGAGGAGATTCATTCCTTCAAACTTAACTGGAGCAAATGGAAGCTAGTGACTTTATGAGAAATCAAGATGCTGTTAAGCAGATCCAAACAAACGAAAGATTAGAAGGCAATGTGAAATATCTCATGGGAAAAACCACTGACCTGGAGAATAGATCAGGAGAGACAATTTAAAAATTATTGGACTACCTGAAAGCCATGATCAAAGAAAGAACCTAGAAATCACCCTTCAAGAAATTCTCAAGGAAAACTGCCCTGATGTTTTAGATCCAGAGGGCAAAATAGAGGTTGAAAGAATCCACAGATCACCTCCTGAAAAAGATCCCAAAAAGAAAACTCCCAGGAATATTATAGCCAGGTTCCAGAATCCCCAGATCAAGGAGAAAATACTACAAGCAGCCAGGAAGAAACAATTTCAATATTGTGGAAACACAATCAGAATAGCCCAGGACCTGGCAGCTTCTACACTGAGGGATCGAAGGGCATGGAATATGATGATATTCAGAGGGCAAAAGAACTGGGAATGAACCCAAGGGTCACCTACCCAGCAAAACTGAGTATTTTGTTTCAGGGGAAAATATGGTCATTCAGTGGAATAGAGGACTTTCAAGCATTCTTGAGGAAAAAACCAGAGTTGAATAGAAAATTTGACATCCAGACACAAGAAGGAAGAGATGCCTGAGAAGGTAATCAGGGAAAAGAAATCAAAAGGAACTTATCAAAGTTGAACTATTTACATTCCTATATGGAAAAGCAATATCTGTGACTGATGATATCTTTCCCACTATGAAAATAATGGAAGAAGGGGGTGTGGTCATAAATACATATGTGAATGTGTGTGTATATGGTTACAGTTATATATGGATAGAGGGCATAGGTTGATTTTGTTGGGAAGGGAGAGTACTCAAGGGATGAAATTATGAGGTGAGAGAGGAAAGTGGCAAGAGGAGATGGGGAGAGACATGGTAGGGTAAACTATCTCATGTAGGGGAAGTGGGTGCAAAGGAGGGGGAGAATAAGGAAGGCTAAAAAGGCAAAACCACATTCACATTGAATTTGGTTCAGGGAGAAAATGACATACATACTAAATGGGATATCTCAACCTGCAGCAGGATAGGGGGAAGGGGGATGAGAGGAGGGATGATGGATGGGAGGGCATCCTTGGGGTGAGGGGAGGTTGGAAGTACCCACTATAGAAGAGGGACAGGATCATGTAGGGAATGGACCAGGTGGGGGGTGGGATGAGTGGGAGGGAATTATAAGCAGCCTTGTACAATATATCTACTATGATAATGTTTTGCATAGCTAGACATGTACAACATATACTGAATTACTTATATCCCAGAGGAATGGGTGACAAGGGAGGAAGGAAATGGATCTGAAATTCAAGGTCGTAACATTAAATGTTTCAAATATATATAAATACTATTATTAATACTCTTTTGCCTATAATTGGGAGATAAGATGTGCAGGCATTGGGACACAAGATTCATCTTCCTCCAATGGAAAAGTCAAAGGGGGTATGGGAGAAGGTATGGGAGAGAGCAGATTGGAGGAAGCGATATCTTGTGGGACTGCTATTCTGGGAGGTTGGGTAGGGGAATAATGGGGGGAAAATGATTGTAACTCAAAATCTGGCGGAAATGAATGATGTAAAACAGAAGTTAATAAAGTATTTGTTTAATAAAAAAAAAAAATAGACTAGCTCAAATGGCAAAGGAGGCCCAAAAGGGCAATGAGGAGAATAATGCCTTAAAAAGTCGAATTTGCCAGATGGAAAAAGAATCTCAAAAGTTCACTGAGGAGATTCATTCCTTCAGAGCTAGACTGGAGCAAATGGAAGCTAGTGACTTTATGAGAAATCAAGATGCTGTTAAGCAGATCCAAACAAACGAAAGATTAGAAGGCAATGTGAAATATCTCATGGGAAAAACCACTGACCTGGAAAATAGATCCAGGAGAGACAATTTAAAAATTATTGGACTACCTGAAAGCCATGATCAAAGAAAGAACCTAGAAATCACCCTTCAAGAAATTCTCAAGGAAAACTGCCCTGGTGTTTTAGATCCAGAGGGCAAAATAGAGGTTGAAAGAATCCACAGATCACCTCCTGAAAAAAGATCCCAAAAAGAAAACTCCCAGGAATATTATAGCCAGGTTCCAGAATCCCCAGATCAAGGAGAAAATACTACAAGCAGCCAGGAAGAAACAATTTCAATATTGTGGAAACACAATCAGAATAGCCCAGGACCTGGCAGTTTCTACACTGAGGGATCGAAGGGCATGGAATATGATATTCCAGAGGGCAAAAGAACTGGGAATGAACCCAAGGGTCACCTACCCAGCAAAACTGAGTATTTGCTTCAGGGGAAAATATGGTCATTCAGTGGAATAGATGGCTTTCAAGCATTCTTGAGGAAAAAACCAGAGTTGAATAGAAAACTTGACATCCAGACACAAGAAGTAAGAGATGCCTGAGAAGGTAATCAGGGAAAAGAAATCAAAAGAACTTATCAAAGTTGAACTATTTACATTCCTATATGGAAAAGCAATATCTGTGACTGATGATATCTTTCTTACTATGAAAATAATGGAAGAAGGGGGTGTGGTCATATGAATACATATGTGAATGTGTGTGTATATGGTTACAGTTATATATGGATAGAGGGCATAGGTTGATTTTGTTGGGAAGGGAGAGTACTCAAGGGATGAAATTATGAGGTGAGAGAGGAAAGTGGCAAGAGGAGATGGGGAGAGACATGGTAGGGTAAACTATCTCATGTAGGGGAAGTGGTTGCAAAGGAGGGAGAGAATAAGGAAGGCTAAAAAGGCAAAACCACATTCACATTGAATTTGGTTCAGGGAGAAAATGACATACATACTAAATGGGATATCTCAACCTGCAGCAGGATAGGGGGAAGGGGGATGAGAGGAGGGATGATGGAAGGGAGGGCATCCTTGGGGTGAGGGGAGGTTGGAAGTACCCACTATAGAAGAGGGACAGGATCATGTAGGGAATGGACCAGGTAGGGGGTGGGATGAGTGGGAGGGAATTATAAGCAGCCTTGTACAATATATCTACCATGATAATGTTTTTCATAGCTAGACATGTACAACATATACTGAATTACTTATCTCCCAAGAAGGAATGGGTGACAAGGGAGGAAGGAAATGGATCTGAAATTCGAGGTCGTAATATTAAATGTTTCAAAATATATATATAAATACTATTATTAATACTCTTTTGCCTATAATTGGGAGATAAGATGTGCAGGCATTGGGACACAAAGATTCATCTTCCTCTAATGGAAAAGTCGATGGGGGTATGGGAGAAGGTATGGGAGAGAGCAGATTGGAGGAAGCGATATCTTGTAGGACTGCTATTCAGGGAGGTTGGGTAGGGGAATAATGGGGGGAAAATGATTGTAACTCAAAATCTGGTGGAAATGAATGATGTAAAACAGAAGTTAATAAAGCATTTGTTTAAAAAAAAAGAGTGGTTAACATAGATTTCCTATAGAAGGTGGACTTTTAGTTTAAATTTATAGTAATACAGGGAGATCTCTAATCTGAGCTGAGGAGGGATAGTGTTCCAGGAATTGGGAACAATCAAAGAAAATGCCCAGAGTCAAGAGGTGGAGTGTCTTATTTATGGAAAATTAAGACAGTGTCACTGGATTGAAGAAAACATATAAGAGAATAAAATGGAAAAAGACTGGAAAGGTAGGAGGGGCTAGGTTATGAAGGGTTTTAATCCCCAAACAGAGTATCCTGCATTTGTTCCTGGAGGCAATAGGAAGGCACTAGAGTTTATTGAGTAAGAAGGTGGCATGACCAGACCTGTTTTGGGAAAATCAAATTAGTGGCTGAATGGAGAATGCATTGCAGTGGGAGGCCCTGCAATAGAGTGGTATTTGTGTCAGAGGAGAGAAGGGGGAAAATTCTGGAGATGAAATACTACTGGATGGAGTGAAAAACTCAGATATTAATAACAATAGGATTCCAGTGTTTTATTGATTTAAACAGATTTTCAATTGATTAAAATAACTTTAAAGAAACTAACAGTTTATTTAAAAGAGGTTTTTAAATGCCCATGTTCATTGGTAACTATGACAAACATATAAAAAGTAATGGAAGAAACATCTTACTTTGTAACAAATATATTCAATTGTTAAATGTAAAGTGAGTAGCAGATGCTATGTCAGCACATTTTCACTTAATGGCATTGCTGAATGTGCTATCTGCTGAGTTCAGAGAAAATGAGAAAGCTATTATATAAAATGAAGTATTTTCTATTAAGAATGGCAAGCACACTATGGAACCTATCACTTTGTTATGCATTTATAACAAGGAAGGTGGTTTATAACATTTTCTTCAAGGTGTGATGTATAAATACACAATTGACACCCTTATATATTAGCCACATACTCCATAGATCTTTTGAAAAAGGTAGATGAGGAAAACCTATAGAATTAATAATTAAATACTCTGTAAATGAGAGAAATGACACTTTTAGAAATGATAGAGGTATGAAATAGTAAAAAAGTATTCTAGCTGCATAATGAAAATGTATTATTTGATTACAATAAATTTTTAATACCATGCTCATTTCATAGCAAAAGCTGTTTATCTTCTGAGTATAGTATCTTTTAGAGAAAAAGAAAGTAGATATGATGAAAAATTCAATTTAATTTAATAATACAACAAATATTTATTGAGTGCTTACTGGCTATAAGACATGGCAAGACATTGTAGAGGTTACCAAGGTGAACAGATCAAATCCTTGTCCTCAAGGACCTTGAAAACTATTTGTAAGAGTAAATTTTAACTGTGAGAGATAGGAGGAACATAACATTAACAACTAAACCAGAAATATATTAATCTATGATGCTTTTTTCTATTGAATTTTGTTTTCTGAAAATGCAATGAATGTTCTTATTCACAGAAATAGTTCCTTCTGCATTAGATGTAATCATAAAAATTATTCAAGAGTGTCTCCTAGAATGCCTGGATGATCCTCACAGAAAACTAATGGATTCTATCTTTAAAAATCATTGCTTTCTGGATACAATATATATATATATATATGTAATGTGTCTTCCAGAATATCTTGCTTTATAATGAGTGGTGACTCCATTGGCATCAGAGGAAATGGGACAGTTATAGTAACCAATTAAAATATATTAAAGATCTAAACCTTTGGCCTATCCCTAGGTCAATTTGTCCAACACTCTTCTCATTTTCTACTTTTAGCACATGGAAATGTGGAAAATTTCCACTAATTTGAAAAGGCAAAAAAACCCTATATTTTCCTCTCTGTATGTAAATTGAATCATGCTAACCCCCTTACTTTGCTAATGACCAAAACACTACATGCTTGAGTACCAAATTTATATTCATCTGGTATAGATTTACCATATCTGAATGGATTTTATTGATGACTCAATATAGAAAATAATTTGATACTGAAGGAACATAAAAAATACATTTTTGGCCTTATATTTATGAAGATCATGGAAACCATAAACAGAAACCATTGCCACTCATAGTGGAACGCTAATCCTGAAATCAATATGATGGCAAAATGCTACTAGATAACATTTAGATTATAAGTAAATGAAACCTTACCTAAAATGATGTGGATATGAAAGTCATTACTCTCTATTCTCTCTTAAAAGTTCATCCTAATGTGTTAAGTAATTTCTATATTTGGAGGAAGGAACTGAAATCTATATTAAATTGGTACAATTTCCTAGTGTTTATGTAAATTTCTACTGTTTTAATATTTTTTGATGGTTTATATAAATGGTATGGCCATTCAAATGCCAGCAGAATCACTGATGATGCTTTAGCCTCACATATGTTTTTATATGTAAAGTTGTAGTATCTCCCACATGTCAATACCCTGCATTTTTCATTCTTCATTTTTGTTTGGCCATATCACTGTGATTTTCCTTCTAACATTGGGCTGACTGGGAAAAGATCAAGAGCAAAATCTCATCAAATATACAAAATAACAGTTTTTTCAAAAATGGGAACACCCATTTCAATGTAAAAAAAAATCAAATGTACATATCTTATACAAATCCTTTCTTCATTAATCTAGCCTTGTGTACATGAAGTACATGCACTAAAACTAGTGGTATGTGTATGTATAATCTACGTGATTTAACGTCTTTTTTTCTTCTGCTTACTTCTTAAGCAATTGAAGTGTGAGAAAAAGAAGGTACCCCATCTTTTGTTGGAAGAAGTATCTTCTTGACAAGTCAGAGAAAGCCAAGGAGGAAGTTGTTTTTGGATATATTCCTTACTGATTGGAGCAACTGGGAATATTCTTATAGCATATGTACAAATGACCTTGGCAGTGACTAGTGTTCTACAGATTTAATGTATCATTAGCATGTTCTTACTGTGAATATTTTTCCATTCCCCAGTGAGAAATAATGTTCAAAGTTGTAGCATTTCACTTTTGCAGAAGGTGATATTGCTCAAGGACTATATATAGTACAAATAAAATTAAGTACAGTATTATATTTATTTAATATCCTAATTCATTAAATTGTCTATAGGCATCTACACAAAACAAAATAGTATTGTTTAAAAAAATTAACAATATAATTTCAAAATAGTTATCCTGGCTTTCCCTCTCAAAGTTCCATTAGTTAAAAGTGAGCTATAAAATATGCATCCTTGATTTAAAATAAAAACAAATTCTGGAATACTTTGCTTTAATTGACAAGTATACTGTGTAAAGTTTTAATTATTTAGTTCTGGTTTTCAGGCACTACTCATACCCATAAAAGAAATGTCCAGTATGCTTTTAAAATATTTTTAAAATCCTAAGTCTCATATTAATTTCACTTTTTTATTTGGAGGGGGGGAGATGTAAGCAGTGATTTCTATTTTCAAAAGAAAGCGTGAAAGCATAGCTAAGGAAATAATTTTTCATGTACCAAACATTGTTTTTCTTCAGACAAAGATTGTAATTTGGATGTCTTTTCTTTTATTGCTACTTCTAATATTGTGAAATATTCTTTACATTAATTCTAACTTTCTATGGTTTTTCTCCTTTAGCAAAGTAATAAACTACCGGATTTCAAGAACAAGCCAATTAAGGATAATTCAACTGAGATGTTTCCAGAAAGACTAACCCACTAAGCCACAAATGTAACTGGCATGGAAAAAAATACACAAACACACACACACACACACACACACACACACACACACACACACAAGAAAGCTATGGACATATTTTATGATTAGATTTCCCACAAAAAATATCTTTATTTGACTTAGAAAAAGCAGTTCAAAGATAAGTTTTAAGTTTCAATTTTTATAGATTTAAAGCCATGATATCAATATTTCATGTGACTGAAACAGTAATTCTTGATGGGATGGCATATTATGTATGTATTATTTCAAATAAAGGAGCAATTACATATATTCAAACTTACAATAAGAATATCCTTCAAATAATAAATATCATTAAAATATGGTTATAAAAATCTGGTTCTTTGAGATTATGTCATTATCTATTTCTGCAGCCAAAATAATAAAATATATGGCAAGTAGTATTTGAAGAAAGGGCAGAAAAGATCTCTTTCACCATTTTCTACAAAAAGGAAATACCATTATCTTTTATTCTCCCCCACTTAGAAATACAATTGCACCTTTACTTTTTTTTCTTCTGCTTAAAAGTTGCAGAAAAAATATCAAACATATCTTTAATGTATTCAGTCTGATATGAATCAGATCAATTATCTGAAAGACCCAGAGCCAGAATAAAAAAATTCAAATGTCCTTGAAATTCTCAACATTGTGTGTGTGTGTGTGTGTGTGTAGTGTTTGTGTGTGTGTGTGTGTGTGTGTGTGTGTGTGTGTGTGTGTGTGTGTGTGTGTAGGGGAATGGTTAGTTCAGAGTTCACATCCTGGGAGGCCTACTGAATGAAGAATTTCTGAAAGACACTCAGTCTTCATTTGTGACCTCAAATGCTTCCTGTTTAATCGGTCTGAAAGAGAAATTATATCCCCTATGCCACAGTGGAATCCTAAAAATCTATGCTATAAGCAACTTGACATTGACCAGACTTAGATAATTACTTTTATGACATTATTCCTTAAATGTGTTCTTCAAGGAATATCAGTGTCCATTCGTTGTTGTCAATAATCAATAAAAGAAGTGGGGTACCATGCAATTTTGAAAATAATAAAACATAAAATTTCATGGGGTAGTATACATTCCTCTGAGTTTCTTAAATCCTGTGCCAGGGAACCTCAGAGATTAGTCCAGGGTGATAAACTGGAAAGACTTCAATTACGAGGTGTCGCAAAAGTTACTTCTGGCTCACCCTCTGTAGACCAATGCACCATACCTGTTCTTTCAGGGTAAGGCTAGCTAAGATTGTAGAAGCTGAATTAGCCACAAAGTTACAAAAATAATAATCTTGTGATAACAAAGTTATCATAAAACTAATCTACTAGGAAGACAGGGGAATGCTCACACTGCTGAAATGATGAAATCCTGAAGTATTGGAAGTAACATTACAAAAAAAAAAGATAATCCATTTATCCTAAAAGAAGCAGCATTGAATATTGGGGCAGAAAGGGGGAAGATGTGAGAGTATCAAGATTAAGTTCTAGACAACACCCCTTTTGCATAAGCTTCCTATGTTATGTTGGTCTGTCAGTCAGTGCTTTTGTATAAGTTACATCATCCATAATATAAAAAAAAAAAACATTATAGGTAATCCTCAAAATTCTTTTCCACATCTAAAAGACTATAAATAGATTTCAGTTTGTCACCTACTGACTGGCAAAACATTTGCAACTGTAGCTTATAACTTTTGAGGCTGACCTATTTATATGTTTTTCTTTTGTTTTAATTTTCATTTTATACTTATTATTTCTCTCATTTTGCCTGATTTTATCTACAAAAGTTTTTTTTTTAATGTCTTTGAAATCCGAGGGATATTGACTTCTCAAAAATGAAAACTCAAGAATCCCATTCTAGGTTTCTTAAAAGAAATCTCTAGAATTTCAAATCAATATTATTTTAGCTTTTAAGTGAAAAGGACCTAAAGGTCTGGATCTGTTTTGGAAATGCTAAAATAATTTTCAAGGGTTGAACATTTCAGGATTCCACCAATGTCACTATTCAAAATAAGAAGAAGGCCCTCATAATTCTGAACCAAAACCTTCTGTCTCCCTTTTCAGTTGTAGGAAAAATAGTTTGGGTGACTGATTGATGATATCAATGACTATGCTGTTTTCATAGTTGTGAGAGATATGAATGACTGTCAATTAATTCAATTAACTTGGACAATGAGTCCAACTATTTCTTTCAATGAATCTAATCATTTATTTAAAATGCATCATTTTTTCTAAGATATATGGGCAAAGGAAGAGGAAAATAATTTTATGGCAAAAAAACAACACCACCACCAACAACATATGATAGTATATAGTGTATTTGAATAGAGTAAGCAGGAAACCTGGGTTTAGATTTTGCTTCTGTTGTTTACTCTCTCATGTGACCCTTGGTTAGGCACTTAATTTCTTGAAATCCCAGTTTCGTTATCTTAAAATAGTCAAATATGAGTAGTACCTAACATATAAGGTTATTGAGTGACTCAAAAGAGAGCATGAAGATAAATTGATATTCCAAATTTAAAGAGCTATATAATTGTCAGTTATAAAATATTAAATTGTCCAGTTCTCTTTATCAGAAGAATTCCATTCCCTCTACTTAAATTAGCTAAGTTATAGTCTCAACTCTACACTTTATTTAGTTTAGATTGAGATGAACAATACATTCATTAATTGTAAATTAATGATGGATATTAGAAAAAGGGGAAACACATTACATAAATCCTACACCTTAGAGCAACATTTAGATTTCTCAAATGATTGTATGTAAAGTATATTTTCAATAAAAAGGAATAATTTCATCTTCTATCTACTCTGCCATTTGCATCATTTTCCAAATTCTCCACAGAACCTACTCAAGCACAATGTCAGTTATCTAATCAAAACTGAGCATTTAAAAGTTTCAGAAAGAAAACAATATGTAATCTTAGTTGAATCTATCTTTAATTGCACCATTATGTACCTTTAATTTTCATAGTCAACAACATTAATCATAATTAAATCATCATCATCATTATTATTAGAGTATATATGTAAATTGGTAGGAAAAACATAATGAGGTGAGAAAAAATATTTGTGGATCAAATAATTTGTGGATAAAATGTAAAAAAAAAAACCAAAATTAAGGCAAGGTAAAATTTATGCATAAAAATGCAGACTATATTTTATTTTTTTAATTTATTTTTTTGTTTCCCCATGTAAACAACAATTTTTAACATTTCTTTTTAAAATTTTGAGTTCCAGATTCTCTCACTTCCTCCCTTTCATTACCCCTTCCATGGACAATGTAAGAAATTCCATATAGGTTGTATATGTATAGTTATCCAAAACATATCCATAATAGTCATGTTGTGAAAGAAAACAGAGATTTAAAAAAAAAGCTCAAGAAAATTAAGTGAAAAAAGTTATTTCTATTTCTATTCAGACACTATCAGATCTTTCTCTGAGGATGGATAGCATTTTTCAACCTAAGTCCTTCAGAACTGTCGTGGATAGGTGTATTGCTGAGAATAGCTGTCATTCACAGTTAATCATCCTACAATACTGCTGTTACTTTGTACCCATTACATTTCACTTTGCATCAAATCCCATCAGTCTTGCTAGGTTTTTTTGAGAGCATCCTAGTCATCATCTCCTGTACTACAATAGTATTCCATAACAATCATATAAACTTACTCAGCCATTCCCAAATTGATGTGCATCTCCTCAATTTCCAATTCCTTACCCCCAAGAAAAGAGCTACTATAATCAATTTTTGTACATATAGTTTTTTTTTTTCCTTTTTGTTTTTTATCTCTTTTGAGATACAGACTGGCATTGCTATGTCAAAGGGTATGCATGTTTTGTTTTTTTTAAGCAATTGGGGTTAAGTAACTTGCTCAAGGTTACACGGCTAGTCATTATTTATGTGTGGGTGCTCATTTTCTGGGGCTGGATTTGATTTCGGGATATTCCAACTCCGAGGCCGGTGCTCTTACTCACTGTGCCACCTAGCCGCCCCTTTTAGGGCAATTGGGGTAAAATAACTTGCCCAAGGTCACACGACTAGGTTTTTGTTTGTGTGGGTTAAGTGTCTGAGGCCGGATCCGAACTCAGGTCCTTCTGACTCCAGGGCTGGCACTCTACTCACTGCACCACCTAGCCACCCCATGTGGGTATGCATGGTTTTATAGTCCTTCGGGCATAGTTTAAATTGATCTATGGAATGGTTTAATCAATTCAGAATTCTTTCTTTCTTTATTTACTTATTCATTCATTTGGTTGTTTATTTATTCATTTTTAGTTTTCAGCATTCATGCTGAAAATTCTTGCCCCATATCTCCCCTACCTCCCACCCCAAGGTGGCAAACGTATTGAATACCCCTCCCCCCAATTTGCCCTCTCTTATATACCCTTCCAAAACGCCCTTACTTTCTTGTAGGGAAAAGATGGATTTCTATACCCCATAGCCTGTATACCTTATTTCCTTGTTGTATGTAAAAAACAAATTTTAACATTTGTTTTTTAAAAATTTGAGTTCCAGATTCTCTCCCTTCCCCCCTCCTCACCCACCCCTACTGACAAAACAAGCAATTTGATATAGGTTATACATGTGTAGTTATGTAAAACATTTCCACAGTAGTCATATTATGAAAGACTATTTCCCTCCATCCTATCCCATGCCCAATTCATTCTATTTTCTCCTTTGACCCTGTCCTTTTTCAAAAGTGTTTTCTTCTAATTACCCTCTCCCCCAATCTGCCCTCCCTTATACAATCTCCCTTTTATCCTCTCCCCCACTTTCCTGTAGAATAATATGCCCAATTGATTGTGTATGTTATACCCTCCTTAACTCAAACCCAGTGAGAGTAAGATGGACTCATTCCCTTTTACCTTCCTCCTCTTTCCCTCCATTATAGCAGCTTTCTCTAGCCTATTTTTTGAGTCATAATTTACCCTATTCTATCTCTCCTTTTCTCTTTCTATCAATATATTCCTCTCTCACCTCTTAATTTTATTTTTTGATATCATCCCTTTACATTCAATTTGTCCTGTGCCGTCTATGTATACATGTACACACACACACACACACACACACACACACATAAACATATACATATATACACACACATATGCCCACCTATACATATATATGCATATATGTATACATACATATGTGTACATATATATATAAAGATATAGATATATATTCCCTTCAACTATCCTCATACTGAGGAAAAGCTCATGTTACAAATATCATCTTTCAATGTAGGAATGTAAACAGATCAATTTTATTAAGTCCCTTATGATTTCTTTTTCCTGTTTACCTTTCATGCTACTCTTGCTTCCTATATTTGAAAGTCAAAATTTCACTTCGACTCTGGTCTTTTCGTCAAGAATGCTTGAAAGTCCTCTATTCCACTGAATGACCATATTTCCCCCTGAAAAAAGATACTCAGTTTTGCTGGGTAGGTGATTCTTGATTTTTATCCTAGCTCCTTTGACCTCCGTTATATCATATTCCAGGCTCTTCAATCCCTTAAGGTAGAAGCTGCTAGATCTTGTGTTATCCTGACTGTGTTTCCACAGTACTCAAATTGTTTCTTCCCGACTGCTTGTAATATTATTTTCCCTGACCTGGGAAATCTGGAATTTGGTTATAATATTGTTTGGAGTTTTCCTTTTGGGATTTTTTCAAGAGGCGATCAGTGAATTCTTTCAATTTCTATTCTGCCCTCTGGTTCTGGAATATCAGGGGAGTTTTACTTGATAATTTCTTGAAAGAAGATGTCTAAGCTCTTTTTTTGATCAATGTTTTGAGATAGTCCAATAATTTTTAAATTATCCTTCCTGAATCTATTTTCCAGGTCTGTGCTTTTTCCAAAGATATATTTCACATTACCTTTGGGTTTTTTTTTTTTTCATTTTGTATCTGTTTTATCATATCTCCATTTCTCATGAAGCCATTAGGTTCCATTTGCTCCAATCTAATTTTGAAGGAATTATTTTCTTCAGTGAATTTTTAAAATTCCTTTTCCATCTGGAAAATTCTGCTTTTTAAAGTGTTCTTCTCCTCATAGTTTTTTTGGGGCCTCTTTTTCCACTTGAGTTAGTCTATTTTTAAGGTGTTATTTTCTTCAGTATTTCTTGGATCTCTTTTAGCAGACAGTTGACTTGTTTTTCGTGGTTTTATTATATTATTCTTTTTTATCTTCCCAATTTTCCCCCTAATTCTCTCACTTGATTTGCAAAATCCTTCTTGAAGTCCTACTTGGCCTGCTACCAGTTCATTCTTTTCTTGGAGGTTTTTGATGCAGAGAAATTGACTTTACTGTCTTCTCATTCTATATTTTGATCATGTTTGTCATCAAAAAAATGATTCTATAGTTTGATTTTCCTTCCTCACTTTGCTTATCTGGCCAGTCAATTACTTGAGTTTTGGGCTCTTTGCTATGGTAGAACTCTGCTTCCAGAGTGGAGACTGCTGTTTCCCAAATTTCTGGGGTTTTGTGTAGCTGTTGTTAGAGTTTATCCTAAGTACATGCCTCAGATGTGAGGATGACTGCTGCTCCACAGCTTCAACAAGCATTGTCAAACCACCACTCCTCAATCCAGGACCTCTGCCCAAGACTGCAACATATATCCAAGCTAGGCAAAGCAAGAAAATTCTGCCTGACTGCCAACAAAGAGATTCCAACAATTGCTTATAGTCGGTCACTTGGTTTCCCCATGAATGTTGGACCAGAAGCTCTGGAAGAAGACACCATGGCAGCACCTGCAGATGGCCATGCCCTTCTTGCTCCATGCCCTCCATTGCTCCATGCCCTTCATGAGGGATGGACCACATTCTTCTATTACCCTCTTCCAACAGAGTTCCCCCACTGATCTTTTACTTTCTTATTGGTGTATATGGGTTCAGAAGTCTGAAAACCACCACAGCCCTCAGTGATTCACTCTCTTGACATCTGCTCTGGCTGGTCTGTGCCTTTGTAGTGGCCAGCAAGGCTCACACATGACTGTGCTTTGTTCCAAGCCTGTTGTGATAGACACTTCCTGTCAGCCTGCCAGGCTGCCTTCACAGAAGATATGTTTCTCTCTGTGACATTGTGGGTACTGTAGCTCTAAATTTTGTTTAGAATTATTTTTAAATATATATTTGAAATATTTAATTTTAAAACGTCGAATTCCAGATCCATTCCCTTCGTCCCTTGTCACCCACTGGGAAGATAAACAATTCAGTATATGTTGTACATGTATAGCTATGCAAAACATTGCCATAGTAGATATATTGTAAAAGACTGGCTATATTTCCCTCCCGCCCACCCCAACCCCCACTTGGTCAATTCCCTATTTTGATCCTGTCCCTCTTCAAAAGTGGGTGCCTCCAACCACTCCTCTCCCCAGCATCCCTCCTCTCATTCTCCACCCCCCTAATCACCTGCAGGGTGAGATATCCCACTTAGTATGCATGCCATTCTCTCCCTGAAACAAATTCAATGAGAATATGGTTTTGCCTTTTTGCCTTCCTGTTCTTCCCCTCCCCTGCAACCATTTCTCCTTGCCTCTTCTACATGAGATAGTTTACCCCAACCTGTCTCTCCCCATCTCCTCTTGCCACTTTCCTCTCTCACCTCTGAACTTCACCCCTTAAGAATCAACCCTTCCCAAAAAATTCGACCTGGCCCTCTATCCATGTATACCTGTAAACATATACACACACATTCACATATGTATTCATATGCCCATATATCTTTCTTCAATTATTTTCATACTGAGAAAAGTTTTATAAGTCACTGTTATTGTTTTTCCATGTAGGAATGTAAATAGTTCAACTTTGATAAGTGCCTTTTGATTTCTTTTCCATGTTTAGCTTCATAGGCATCTCTTGCTTCTTGTGTCTGAATGTCAAATTTTCTATTCAACTATGGTATTTTCCTCAAGAATGCTTAAAAGTCCTCTATTCCACTGAATGACCATATTTTTCCCTGAAACAAGATACTGAGTTTTGCTGGGTAGGTGATCCTTGGTTTTAATCCCAGCTCCTTTGCCCTGTGAAATATCATATTCCATGCCCTTCGATCCCTCACTGTAGAAGCTGCCAGGTGCTGTGCTATTCTGATTTTGTATTTTCTCCTTGATCTGGGAATTTTGGAATCTGGCTATAATATTCCTAGGAGTTTTCTTTTGGTATCTTTTTCATGAAGTGATCTCTGGATTCTTTCAACCTCTATTTTGCCTTCTGGGTCTAAAACACCAGGGCAATTTTACTTGAGAATTTCTTAAAGGATGATTTCTAGGTTCTTTCTTTAATCATGGTTTTCAGGTAGTCCGATTATTTTTAGATTATCATTCCTGTATCTATATTCCATGTCAGTGGTTTTCCCCATGAGATATTTCACATTGCCTTCTATTCTTTCATTTGTTTGGATCTGTTTAACAGCATCTTGATTTCTCATAAAGTCACTGGCTTCCCTTTGCTCCAGTCTAATTCTGAAGGAATGAATCTCCTCAGTGAGCTTTTGAGATTGCTTTTCCATCTGGCAATGTTGGCTTTTTAAGGCATTCTTCTCCTCATTGATTTTTTGAGCCTCTTTTGCCATTTGAGTTAATCTGTTTTTAAGGTGTTTTTTCTTCAGTCAGGATGTTTACTCTCATTGCATAATTTTCCTGCATCCTTCTCATTTCTCTTCCCAATTTTTCATCTAGTCCTCTTCTTTGCTTTTTAAAACAGTATTTAAGGTCCTCTATGGCCTGCAATCCACTCATATTTTCATTTGGGGCTTTTGGTGTAGTATTTCTGTTCTCACAGTCCTCCTCCTGTTCCAGGCTTCGATCCTCTTTGCCCCCCAAAAGTGAATATAATGTTGCATTTTTCTTTTTATTTTGTTTCCTTTGCCTAGGCATGTTGCCATTTAATTACTTGACTTTTGGGCTTGTTGCCACAGTAGAACTCTGCCACCAGACAGGGGAGCTTCTGTCCCAAATGTTGGGGTCTTCTCAACTGTCAGAGGTATTAGTTGGGTGCCCTCACTGAAGCCCCCACACACTCTGGCAAACTGGACACACACCCCAAGACCTCCTCCATAGACCACAATCCAGATCCAGGGAGTTTGAAGCATGAGCGATTACCAGATCCCCCTACAGTCCATAGGCCAGGAGCCAAAGCTGTAAATGAAGCTGCAAAATGGTGGCTGTGCTGCGGCTCCTCAGTGGCTTCTAGTCCCAGGGGAAGAAGCTGATGTGTTCCAGATACATGTCCCACAGTCCATAGGGCACTAACCTCTCACTTTGTCCTAGGCATCTATGTGTTGGTAATTCTGGAAAAACCACAACTGCTGGTGTTCTGGGGTCCCTCCAGCTGGCTGCTGGTCATGAATCCCTGGGGATAAAACCTCTGACTCATTTGGTCCTAGGCTCGGCTCCCAGAGCACTGCACTGTCTGCTCCCAGAGTGCTGCTCTGGCTGCTCCCTGTTGGACTGCCGGGCTTTCCTCAGTGGGAGGATAGCTTCTCTGTGTCATTCTGTGGGTACTGGAGCTCCAGGGGTTGATCAGAGTCCCCATTTACGCAATTTTGAAGTGGTGTGGGCTGGAGCACAGTGGAAGTGGTATTTCTACTCTGACGTTTTTGCTCACCCCCCCCTAGAATTATTTTTTACAGGTATTGGAGGTGTTTGGAGCAGAAGCTCAAGCAAGTTTCTGCTTTTACTCTGCATCTTGGCTCTGCCCTTAATTCACAGTTTAGACAATAGTACAGTAATGTCTCATTTTCCCCATATTTCTTCAAATATGTGTCATTTACATTTTCTGTACTATTATCTAATCCAATAGCTATGAGGTAGTAGCTCAGAATTGTTTTAACTTCCATTTCAATAATCAATAGTGAGTTAGAATATTTTTTCATATGACTTTAGATAGCTTTGATAACTTCACCTGAAAACTAATTATATATCTTTTTTTAAAGCAATTGGGATTAAGTAACTTGCTCAAAGTTACACGGACAGTCAATATTTATGTGTGGGTGATCATTTTCTGAGACTGGAACCAATCTCTGGCCCACCAAATTCTGGGGCTGGAACTGTTATTCACTGTGCCACCTAGCTACCCCAAACTAATTATATATCTTGATCACTGGGAAATGATTCTTTTTTCTCTCTCTTTTTTTAAAATTTAAACAAATGCTTTATTAACTTCTGTTTTACATCATTCATTTCCACAAGATATTGAGTTACAATCATTCCCCCCCCCCGTTTTTCCCCTACCTGCCCTCCCAGAATAGCAGTCCCCCAAGATATCTCTTCCTCCAATCTGCTCTCTCCCATATCATCTCCCATACCCACTTCGACTTTTCCATTAGAGGAAGGTGAATCTTTGTGTCCCAATGCCTGCACATCTTATCTCCCAATTACAAGCAAAAAAGTATTAATAATAGTATTTATATATATTTGAAACATTTAATCTTAAGACCTTGAATTTCAGATCCATTTCATTCTTCCCTTGTCACCCATTCTCTCTGGGGAGATAAGTAATTCAGTATATGTTGTACATGTCTAGCTATGCAACACATTACCATAGTAGATGCATTGTACAAGGCCGCTTATAATTCCCTCCCACTCATCCCACTCCCCACCTGGTCATTTCTCTACTTGATCCTGTCCCTCTCCTATAGTGGGTACTTCCAACCTCCCCTCCCCCCAAGGATGCCCTCCCATCCATCATCCCTCCTCTCATCCCCCTTCCCCCTATTCTGTTGTAGGTTGAGATATCCCATTTAGTATGTGTGTCATTCTCTCCCTAAACCAAATACAATGAGAATGTAGTTTTGCTTTTTTGCCTTCCTATTCTTCCCCCCCCCCCGTTACAACCACTTCCCCTTGCTTGTTCTACATGAGATAGTTTGCCCTACCCTGTCTCTCCCCATCTCCTCTTGCCACTTTCCTCTCTCACCTCATAACTTCACCCCTTAAGTACCATGCCTTTCCATCAAATTCAACCTATGCCCTCTATCCATATATAACTGTAACCATATACACACACATTCACATACGTATTCATATGACCATACACCCTTCTTCCATTATTTTCATAGTGAGAAAGATTTCATCAGTCATAGTTATTGTTTTTCCATATAGGAGTGTAAATAGATCAACTTTGATAGGTTCCTTTTGATTTCTTTTCCCTTATTACCTTCTCAGGCATCTCTTGCTTCTTGTGTCCGGATGACCAATTTTCTATTCAACTATGGTTTTTTTCCTCGAGAATGCTTGAAAGTCCTCTATTCCACTGAATGATCATATTTCCCCTGAAACAAAATACTCTTTTTTGCTGGGTAGGTGACCCTTGGGTTCATTTCCAGCTCTTTTCCACTCTAGAATGTCATATTCCAAGCCCTTCAATCCCTCAGTGTGGAAGCTGCCAGGTTCTGTGCTATTCTGATTGTGTTTCCACAATATTGAAATTGTTTCTTCCTGGCTGCTTGTGGTATTTTCTCCTTGATCTGGGGATTATGGAACCTGGCTACAATATTCCTGGGAGTTTTCTTTTTAGGATCTTTTTCAGGAGGTGATTGGTGGATTCTTTCAACCTTTATTTTGCTCTCTGGATATGAAACACCAGGGCAATTTCCCTTGAGGATTTCTTGAAGGGTGTTTTCTAGGTTCTTTCTTTGATCATGGCTTTTGGGTAGTCCAATAATTTTTAAATTGTCTCTCCTGGATCTATTTTCCAAGTCAGTGCTTTTTCCCATGAGATATTTCACATTGCCTTTTATTCTTTCATTTGTTTGGATCTGCTTAACAGCATCTTGATTTCTCATAAAGTCATTAGCTTCCATTTGCTCCAGTCTAACTCTGAAGGAATGAATCTCCTCAGTGAACTTTTGAGATTCTTTTTCCATCTGGCAAATTCGACTTTTTAAGGCATTCTTCATCTCATTGCCTTTTTCGGCCTCAATTGCCCTTTGAGTTAGTCTATTTTTTAAGGTGTTGTTTTCCTCAGTCAGGCTGTTAACCCTGATTTCATACTTTTCCTGCATCCTTCTCATTTCTCTTTCCAATTTTTCCTCCATTTCTCTTATTTGATTTTTAAAGTCCTTCTTAAGGTCCTCTATGGCCTGCAACCCACTCATGTTTCCCCCTGGGGCTTTTGGAGCAGGACTTTTGACCTCACAGTCCTTTTCCCGCTCTATGCCCCCAAAATAGGAGTCTAGGGTTGCATTTTTCTGGTTCCTTCGCCTTGGCATGTTGCCACTTAATTACTTGACTTTTGGGCTTGTTGCCACACTATGGCTTTAAGGCCAGATAGAGGAATTTTCGTCCTGAAAGTGTGGGGGGCAACTTCCGTTTCTGGCAATCTGTAAACCCACCCATGACTTCCACCCTAGATCACAATCCAGATCCAGGGAGGTTAAAGCAAGAGCAATTACCCTCCAAGACTGATCGCTGGATCTCCCTACATTTCGTAGGCCAGGAGCTGGAGCTGCCTCTGAAAACTACAAAATGGCATTTGTCCTCAGTGGCTTCTAGCCCCCAGGGGAGGGAGCTGACGCATTCTCCAAATATTGGTCCCAAAGTCCATAGGACATTAACCTCTCACTTTGTCCTAGGCATGTCTATGTTGATAATTCTGTAGTCGCCACAGCTGCTGGTGTTCTGGGGTTCCTCCAGCCGCCTGCTGGCCCTGCCGCCCTCAGGCTGAAACCTCAGCACTTGGCTAGGCTCCCTGCTGCCGGGTCCCAGACCTCTGTGCTGGTCCTTCCTGCAGGGCTGCTGGGCTGTCCTCAGCAGGAGGTTAGCTTCTCTGTGTCGTTCTGTGGGTGCTGGGGCTCTAGAAATTGTTCACAGTCCCCTTTTACATAGTTTGGGAGGAATCTGGGGGCAGAGTGGCTTGGATGAGCTGTTTCTACTCCTCCATCTTGGCTCCGTCCCCCCACAGTAATTTTTTACAGGTATTTGGAGGGGTTTGACAGAGAGCTTTTGTGAGTCCCTGCTTTTATTCTACCCTCTTTGCTCCACTGAGTACAGTTTCTTAATCATAAAACTGTATCTACCCTGTAAAATTCTTCAGTAAATATATGTTTTTAAATAACTTATTCTGTGTTATATATGGAGATCTTCAATTATGTCTGTCACTCTGGACTCAGGCTTTCCATTCATAAAACAAAGAGGTTAGAGTAGTTCATCCTTAAGGTCCTTTCCTACTCTAATGTTTTATGAACTAAGGTTAAATTAATGCTTCAAAGTCTTTTTGCTACAACTACTATGACTACTACAAAACAACAATGACTACTAATAATACTCCTATTACTACTACTACCACCACCACCACCATTACTATTACTACTACTCCTCTACTATTCTTGCTATTATTTCTACTATTTTTACTACTACCAGCTCCACTATTATTGATATTTCTGCTGCTGCTACTTCTTCCTTCTACCACTAATAGTTATCATTATAGCACTTTAAGGTTTTCAAAATATATTACAAATATTACCTTACTTTATCCTACACAAATAAGATTTATGAGCTACCACAAAGTAACAAGTGTAGAAACTCAAAGAGAAGATAATAAATTTCAGTAGACATAGATGACTCTTTAATAAGGGTATAGTGGGGGCAGCTAGGTGGCCCAGTGAGTAGAGCGTCGTCCCTGCAGCCAGAAGGACCTGAGTTTGGATCCAGCCTCAGACACTTAATGCACACACAAACAAAAACGTAGCCGCGTGACCTTGGGCAAGTTACTTAACCCCAATTGCCCTCCACAAAAGCAAAAAAAAAAAAAAAATAAGGGTATAGTGTAGGAAAAGAAAGAGGGAGGGAGTTTCAGACCATTTAAAAGTTTAAAACTTTAAAGTTGTCACATTTGGACATAACTGAATACTGTTTGCAGAGAAAAAATAAGTCAAATGCCCAATGCCAATGGCTCAATTCCATTTCTTTATCAAGATATTTAAAAGCTAATGTGATTGAATTAGAATATGACATGTTAAAATGTTATGGAAATTGATAGGTTCTAAGAATTTAAAGCTTAATGCAAATTTCTCATTTTCTTATTAGTACTAAGTGGAAAAAAAAAAACCTTATGGCAATAAAAGTTCAGGATTAGAATTTTATGCAATTGATGTTTCAGAAGCTTATAACACAAATCATGAATTTTTAGCTTATCCAGGAAATTTCAAAATTTGCAAGAGTTTCGCCTACACTAAGAATTGTTCTAAGTCAGCAACTTCTGATCTTCCTTCCTAATTATAGAAATTGGGGCCATAAGAGTAATAAAACTTTTATCTATTGAAGAAACTCTTTTATTGCATATGTAAAACAAGAATTTCCAAAGTCTGTAGCCAATTTTATAGGGGACTTTCAAGCATTCTTGAGGGAAAAAACCATAGTTGAATAGAAATCTTGACATCCAGACACAAGAAGCAAGAGATGCCTGAGAAGGTAATCAGGGAAAAGAAATCAAAAGGAACCTATCAAAGTTGACCTATTTACATTCCTACATGGAAAATCAATAACTGTGACTGATGAAACCTTTCTCATTATGAAAATAATGGAAGAAGGGTATATGGGCATATGAATACATATGTGAATGTGTGTATATATGTTTACAGTTATACATGGTGTTGGGAAGGGATGATACTTAAGCGGTGAAATTATGAGGTGAGAGAGGAAAGTGGCAAGAGGAGATGGGGAGAGACAGGGTAGGGTAAACTATCTCATGTAGAAGAAGCAAGGGGAAGTGCCTGCAGGGGATGGGTAGAACAGGAAGGCAAAAAGTAGGAGCGATTAACCTCCAAGACTGATCGCTGGATCTCCCTACAGTTTGCAGGCCAGGGGCTGGAGCTGCCACTGAAACTGCAAAATTGCGTGTTGCCTGAGCGACTTCTAGCCCCCAGGGGAGGAAGCCAACCCGTTCCCCAAATACTGGTCCCAAAGTCCATGGGGCACTAACCTCTCACTTTGTCCTAGGCATGCCTGTGTTGATAACTCTGGAATTGCCACAGCTGCTGGTGTTCAGGGGTCCCTCTGGCTGGCTGCTAGCCAGGCTGCCCTGGGGCTACAACCATGGCTCATGTGGGCCTGGGCTTGGCTCCCAGAGTGCTGCGCTGGGTGCTCCCTGCAGGGCTCCTGAGTTGTCCTCAGCGAGAGGTTAGCTTCTCTGTGTCGTTCTGTGGGTTCTGGGGCTCCAGAAGTTGTTCAGTGTCCTCTTTTACATGGTTTGGAGGTGATCTGGGGGAAGAGCACCTTGGACATGCTTTTTGTACTCTGCCATCTTGGCTCTGCCTCTCAGTGTCCCTTCCACTTAATTCTGACACTTCTTTGAAACATTTCCAAAGTAGCAAATACTACTTTCAGAATGGTGCTTTGTCATTCATACTAAACAAATGGAAGTGGAATGCTACCTTAAAGTATCTCAATACCTGCGGATACAAACTTATATTGATATATGGTATTAATCTAATAATGTTTTCTGTTCAACAGTTTCCTTCCCCCAAATAAAGTAATGAATCCCTTCAATCTTTGCCTTTGTAACATCCCATTATGCAATTGTTGCCTTAGTTTAAATAATTTCCCTCATGAAAATTTTAGATACAGTTAATTTATCTTTAAGAGGAAATTGAATCATAGATGAGATAGTTCAACATTTATTTAAGATAAATTACCTGTCATGGATGGAAAAAGGCTTTGAGACATAAGAACAAAAGTCTAAAAGAATTCTTTCCTGAGACTGAGTGTGTTTATTTTAAAGGAGAAAATTCTGAAGATATATTATCTGATAGAACAGAGTTTAACCCTTATCCTGTCAGGATTATATCATGAAGATAATTCTTGAGAGAATTTTATGACATGCTTGAGAGAGCTAAATAGTAGAATTATAAATTCAGGCTCTGTGGAGATGTCATTATAGATTCTGATTAGCAATAATTGTGATTTCTTTCAGAATTGATTTATTTTTAAAATATTTCAGTATTTTTAATTGCGCATTACATCATTTGTCACATACATTTTGTAGGCAAAAATACTGATGTTTATCTAAATGTGTCAGAACAAGGTTTAATATTGATAAGTAGATAACTTTTTAAAAAATGTTTCTCCATATACTGGAGTAGAGAACCGGGAATTAATGATTAATTAATGAGAAATTAGGCTCATATAGCTATTTATGAGGAAATAGTAGAAAATATTATTGCTTGTATTAAAACCTGTGTAGAGAATTAATACAGAAATTGTCCAGTAGTAGCCCCACATGGTTGAGGTTTGGTATGGTTCTCTATCTCTTTGTGTGTGTGTGTGTGTGTGTGTGTGTGTGT
Organism: Gymnobelideus leadbeateri; assembly: GCA_011680675.1. NCBI lineage: Eukaryota > Metazoa > Chordata > Mammalia > Diprotodontia > Petauridae > Gymnobelideus > Gymnobelideus leadbeateri. Next base: position 83,342 of record WOXC01000008.1, on the reverse strand, counting down.
ATTCCTAAAATGATTTCCCTATTTTTCTACTGGCTTCACCATTCTTCACGTTCTTAGAGTACAAAGAATAGACTTTATTTTTGACTCCTCTAATTTTTAAATTGTCTTCATCCTATTTCTCTAATTCTTTTCAACTCTATCTCTGCAATGTTTTACATTTTTCCCCCTCTTTTTCCTACTGCTGACTCAAACTTAACTTATTTTGGCCTCTCTTTACTCTACCAGATTATTTCTTCCTAAAGTTTGCTTCCAATATCTACTTTTTATTCTCCCATTGATTCTACAAGGAGCTATTCAAATTAATGTTCTTAAATAATTGCATTAATTCACAGTTCCCCAGAAAAACAAAACAAAGACAAATCTAACAACAGGAGCAAGGAAATATTTATTTTTTTTATAAATATATACATACATATGTATATATCTCTGTGTGTGTGAGTGTATGTGCGTGTATGTGTATATATGTATATACATATATATATAGTGTGTGTGTGTGTCTGTGTATGTGTGTGTATATATATATGTGTGTGTGTGTATGTATATATGCATGTGTGTATGTGTGTGTGTGTGTGTGTGCACGCGCGCATGTGTATGTAGGCTTTTTTATCACATAGCCTGGAAGTATAGTGGTCATTCATAGTCTTCTCTTGCTGCTGTTCAATATGAAGCGTTGAACTCTTTTGCTTCTGACCTAGTTTGCTTCACCCATCCTAGTCCATCCATTCCCTTTGTTCTCCACTCCTAGAGGCTTCTTGAAGACACTCCATCAGCTTTACCCTATTATATCTCAAAACTCATGAACTCAAGTGATCCACTAGCCCCAGCCTTTCCTAGTAGCAAATAGGGATGCAACACCATTCACACAGCAATACTATTTTAATTGACCGTTTCCATTAAGAAGCAAACATGGCTTATTGGAGAATTCATACACTTTATCCTATCTTTCATCTCAGTCACATTTCATAGTACTTTACTACATATACCCTATGGTTCAGTCAAAGTAAACATTTGCAATTTCCAAAATTCTCTCATCCATCTCCATGTCTTTACTAATGCTCCTTCTGACCTTAATGTCCTCTCCTCCCATGAATTGAAATCATTCTCCTCACTCAAAGCTGAGCTCAAATGTTACCTTCTCTAGGAAAAGTTTTGTAATCTTCAGGGTAGAGAAAGTAGGCATTTTTTGAAGTGATGTGGCTCCTTTCTTCTCAGGGCAGTTGGATGGTAGAGTGGATAGAGTGCCAGGACTGAAGTCAGGAAGAGTCATCTTCCTGAGTTAAAATCTGCCCTCAGACATTTACTTACTCTGTGAATCTGGGCAAATCAGTTAACCTTTTTTCTTCAGTTTATCATCTATAAAATGGTCTGAAAAAGGAAATGATAAACCACTCCAGTGTCTTTGCCAAGAAAACTCCAAATAGGGTTATAAAGAGTTGGACATTACTGAACAACACAGCAACTTTTCTTTCCTCTTTTCTTTTTCTTGTTCCTTATTTCAGTACTTCTTTGATAACATTTATTCTATCCCGACTAGTAACTGAAGGCTGAATTTTGTAGTTATTTATCTCTTCTACAATAAAGCCAAGGAGCTCATTGTGAATATAGATTGGATTACAGTTATGCATTAAAGTTTAATTTCCTTGAGGATATTGGCACTTGATTTTTTTGTCTATCATTAAACATGTAAGATGGTACCTTATACTGCATCATTGTCGTCGTCGTCGTCGTCGTCGTCATCATCATCATCATCATCATCATCATCATCATCATCATCATCATCATTATCATTATTATTCTGTTTTATTGTAAACCAGCCAATCTTTTCAGTAGATGCTCTTGCCTCATATATCATTGAAAAAATATTTAAGCCATCTCTTTAGATCTACCCTAGGCAGAAAGTTAATAAATACTCACTATGTGCCAGGCACTATGCTAAAAATTAGGGATACAAATTGAAGCAAAAAAATTAAAAAAAAATTGTCCCTGTCCTCAAGGAATTTCTACTCAAAACAAAATAGATAATAAATAAAAATATTTTAGTAGGGAGATTAATAGAGAAGGGGAATAATTGGCCAGTCTTGGTCTTCCCCCAAAATGAGGGGGCCAAAAGGAAATGATCAGCGGGAGAAGGGTGCCAGCCTCAGAGAAGGATATTACAGAGTGAGTAGGTTTCAGGTGCTGAGAAAAATTTCAGGGTTAGATGGCATCTGAGTCATGGTAGTAAAATTTGAAGAGTAAAAAACAAAGACAGCTCTGAAATTCGCTGCTCTGGATCAGTCTCTAAATTGAACCCCCCAACATAATTAAAAATGGGAGAATGAAGCAAGCATAGTGGAAGAAAATTCTATAGTGAAAAGGTCTTAGGTATGAAGGAAAATTCCTGGGTAATAGGGCAGTTGCTTCACATCATAGTCCTTAGAGTTAGAAATATACCTCAGAATGAAACCTATACTTTTCAGTTTTGTTCCAGGTTCCGAGGAGGAAGTAGCCTTTTTATATGCTAACACTAAACATTATATTTATGACATTGAACCCATCCCCTCTCATCTCCTCAATAAATTTGTCCTTTTGATGAGTTAAACTCCATCACTTAACTTCAGCCCATTCTTGTCCACTGGTTTTTATGCTACTGCCTACAAATATTCCTTGATCTCCACCAACCTTATACACAAACAAAACAAAAACAAACCCATATTTTGGACAAAAAAGAAAGGAAAGTGACCACATACACCAGAATATTTATAGGAGCATTTATTGCAATAACAAAGAATAAAAGTAAAGTAGATACCAACTGATTAGAGAAAGGAAAAAGGGATTTCAATGGGCACTTCTGAAGGAACATCAAAATTAATGAGATCAAAGAATATCCAGCTTTTGAAATATCATTTCTGTTTGGGCAGTATTATTTTCTGAAGTCACTACAAAAGAAGAAACAATTAAATTGAAACCTCAACAAAGAAGAATGACAATGATTTATTTCTACTTTGTTACAATAAATATGTCTTACAAACATATTTAATAAGTACTCACTTAAAACCACAAATTAGATTGGGGAAGAATGCTTGCATTATAAAATGAGTAATACTAAATTTCTATTTCAATATCATTATTAGTTTGCTAAAACTTAGCCTGCAAATGCACAGCAAAAAGTTTTCCTTGAAAAATACTGTGACTCAAGTGATACTATTTTTTTTCCTACTCATAGGAAGTAGAAGAGCCCCAGGTGGTTTTAAGCATTTAATTTTCAAGATAAGTGGATTCTCTGCCACTAATAGCTACCTGGTGGCTGATCACTATTCACTTCAAAAACACTTCTAAACTGTCTGAGCATTGGCACCACTGAAAGCTTCACCTGTTTTCTTGGGATACCACTTACTGTGGATTTGATGACAATGAAAACAATTAAAGAGAAGAAAAATAGATTTGTAGAAATTGAACTTTCTTTTTTCTCCTCCATGAACACCATTTTCTGTAAGTTGTTTTCCTTTAAAAGTTAGTCAAATATAAAGACATATTAGATAATTAAAAAAAATACTGATGGACTAAAATTAAAACAAATTAGTAAGTTAATGTTTATAGTATTAGAGATGGTATTGATTGGAATCCAATTTTATTTAATTGAACTAAATGATCTTTTTAAGCCCTATGACCTGGTTTCAAGGTACATTTTTTTCCAAGATTATCCTATTTTATTGACAGAATGATGTGAACCTGTTTGACTGTCTTGGGGTGGGGTCAGAGCTGATACAATAGATATGGGGAGGGATGAAATGCTTCATTACTGCTTTGACAGACAGAAGGAGAGAAAGAAGGGAAGGGAAGAAAAGGAGAAGAGAAAGAAAGAAAGAAAGAAAGAAAGAAAGAAAGAAAGAAAGAAAGAAAGAAAGAAAGAAAGAAAGAAAGAAAGAAAGAAAGAAAGAAAGACACAAAGAGAGAGAAACAGAGACAGAGAGAAGAGGAAAAGAAAGGCTCAGAAATAAATGATTCCAGAGTTTTCATGTAAATAACTCCAGGGAGGAAAAAGAAAATGACTTCTTTGTAGATGTATAAAGTGAAGCATAGTCCTCAATATCTCACTATTTTCCAGTTTTTGTCCCTAGTGAATTTAAATTTTTCCTTGTGATTGGGGGTTTTCTCTTGGTCAAGATAGATTTCATCTTATACCCATCTGAAGAGTTCATCCGTGTATTTATTTTCTGGTATATTTTAGTCTGCAATATTTCTTTGATTTCTAATTGTTATCTGCTTAAATAAATGATTTTACTTTATAGTGCTTGTGATTGTTTGTGTAATTACCATTTGTTGGGCAGTGGTCAAGCCTGCAGCTATAAGCTTGGGTTATTCTTTCTCTTTGAAGTACAGCGACCAGGGAATCTAGTGATCTTGTTGCTTTTTGAACTTCAAAGAATCATGACTTTAAATGAGTACTATTTAGAAGGAAGCAAATATTCTAATGTAGTTTCCATTCTCTGGGGAAAAAAATAGCAGCCATCCTGGTTGCTCCTTCTGCTCTCCTCCAGATAGGAATCAAAATCATCTGTGGAAAAGCATTAGCAAGATTTCCAGAATATCCCTATGAGACACATTTAGATAATACACAGAGACATATATATCCTAAATGGACAGTACACATCTTACACACATAGTATATGACGGCTACTCTGTATAACACTTGCTCTCAAGAAGCTTATAATCTATTTACTGGAACCATGTGTACACAAGTAACTAAACATACAGCTACAAATTAAGAACTCATTCAACTAAATGTAAAATATAACAAAAACCCACAAACAATTCAGCATGACAAGAGAGATCACCTGTCAAGACTGCCACTTGATTTCTTGAATTCACCATACCTAATCTAAAACATCAGAGTCATAAAATACTGTTTAATTCTACTTGCAGGGCAATGTTGACAAGTGACAGAGAAGCGATGCAACTAAATATTATTCAGTTATATCTGTTTCCTGAAGAATATATGATGTAAATAAGGTGATTTACATTGATCAGATTAAACAGTTATCTGATCTTCATTTTGTTTTATTCAGCTTATATTAATTCTAAGTTAAAATTGTTCAGCTTTCTCAAAGAATTAGTAAAGATGAAGAACATTATAGAGTCTGAACTCTAAAATCGAATTAATTATATATTAAATGATTATTGATGGTGAATGTAATGAAAACAATACAGTAATAATTAAGATTTTTTGCATTCATTGTATTCTTATTTCCAGAGTGTTTTACTTACTAGCATCACAACTTACATTATTTATTAATTTTGTATGAGTAATTCCTCCTAGTTTTGTATCATATTCATTTGTGAAAATATCCTTCTCTTTATCCTTTTACTCATTGAACCAATCCTTATGTAACAAAAACTTTAAAAATAGGAGTAATAATTCTTTTTTTTTTAAACAAATACTTTATTAACTTCTGTTTTACATCATTCATTTCCGCCAGATTTTGAGTTACAATCATTTTCCCCCCATTATTCCCCTACCCAACCTCCCAGAATAGCAGTCCCACAAGATATCATTTCCTCCAATCTGCTCTCTCCCATACCTTCTCCCATACCCCCATCGACTTTTCCATTAGAGGAAGATGAATCTTTGTGTCCCAATGCCTGCACATCTTATCTCCCAATTATAGGCAAAAGAGTATTAATAATAGTATTTATATATATATTTGAAACATTTAATGTTACGATCTTGAATTTCAGATCCATTTCCTTCCTCCCTTGTCACCCATTCCTTCTTGGTATATAAGTAATTCAGTATATGTTGTACATGTCTAGCTATGCAAAACATTATCATAGTAGATATATTGTACAAGGCTGCTTATAATTCCCTCCCACTCATCCCACTCCCCCACCTGGTCCATTCCCTACTAGATCCTGTCCCTCTTCTATAGTGGGTACTTCCAACCTCCCCTCACCCCAAGGATGCCCTCCCATCCATCATCCCTCCTCTCATCCCCCTTCCCCCTATCCTGCTGCAGGTTGAGATATCCCATTTAGTATGTATGTCATTTTCTCCCTGAACCAAATTCAATGTGAATGTGGTTTTGCCTTTTTAGCCTTCCTTATTCTCCCCCTCCTTTGCAACCACTTCCCCTTGCTTCTTCTACATGAGATAGTTTACCCTACCCTGTCTCTCCCCATCTCCTCTTGCCACTTTCTCTCTCACCTCATAATTTCATCCCTTGAGTATTCTCCCTTCCCAACAAATTCAACCTATGCCCTCTATCCATATATAACTGTAACCATATACACACACATTCACATATGTATTCATATGACCACACCCCTTCTTCCATTATTTTCATAGTGAGAAAGATATCATCAGTCACAGATATTGCTTTTCCATATAGGAATGTAAATAGTTCAACTTTGATAAGTTCCTTTTGATTTCTTTTCCCTGATTACCTTCTCAGGCATCTCTTACTTCTTGTGTCTGGATGTCAAATTTTCTATTCAACTCTGGTTTTTTCCTCAAGAATGCTTGAAAGTCCTCTATTCCACTGAATGACCATATTTTCCCCTGAAACAAAATACTCAGTTTTGCTGGGTAGGTGACCCTTGGGTTCATTCCCAGTTCTTTTGCCCTCTGGAATATCATATTCCATGCCCTTCGATCCCTCAGTGTAGAAGCTGCCAGGTCCTGGGCTATTCTGATTGTGTTTCCACAATATTGAAATTGTTTCTTCCTGGCTGCTTGTAGTATTTTCTCCTTGATCTGGGGATTCTGGAACCTGGCTATAATATTCCTGGGAGTTTTCTTTTTGGGATCTTTTTCAGGAGGTGATCAGTGGATTCTTTCAACCTCTATTTTGCCCTCTGGATCTAAAACATCAGGGCAGTTTTCCTTGAGAATTTCTTGAAGGGTGATTTCTAGGTTCTTTCCTTGATCATGGCTTTCAGGTAGTCCAATAATTTTTAAATTGTCTCTCCTGTATCTATTCTCCAGGTCAGTGGTTTTTCCCATGAGATATTTCACATTGCCTTCTAATCTTTCATTTGTTTGGATCTGCTTAACAGCATCTTGATTTCTCATAAAGTCATTAGCTTCCATTTGCTCCAGTCTAACTCTGAAGGAATGAATCTCCTCAGTGAACTTTTGAGATTCTTTTTCCATCTGGCAAATTCGACTTTTTAAGGCATTCTTCTCCTCATTGCCCTTTTGGGCCTCCTTTGCCATTTGAGTCAGTCTATTTTTTAAGGTGTTGTTTTCCTCAGTCAGGCTGTTGACCCTCATTTCATACTTTTCCTGCATCCTTCTCATTTCTCTTTCCAATTTTTCCTCCACTTCTCTTATTTGATTTTTAAAGTCCTTCTTAAGGTCCTCTATGGCCTGCAACCCACTCATGTTTTCCCCTGGGGTTTTGGAGCAGGACTTCTGACCTCACAGTCCTTTTCCCGCTCTATGCCCCCAAAATAGGAGTCTAGGGTTGCATTTTTCTGTTTCCTTTGCCTTGGCATGTTGCCACTTAATTGCTTGACTTTTGGGCTTATTGCCACACTATGGCTTTAAGGCCAGATAGAGGAACTTTCGTCCCGAACGTGTGGGGGGCAACTTCCGTTTCTGGCAAGCTATAAACCCACCCACAACTTCCACCCTAGATCACAATCCAGATCCAGGGAGGTTAAAGCAAGAGCGATTACCCCCCAAGACTGATCGCTGGATCTCCCCACAATTTGTAGGCTGGGAGCCGGAAATGCCTCTGAAAACTACAAAATGGCGTGTCTCCTCAGCAGCTTCTAGCCCCCAGGGGAGGGAGCTGACGCATTCCCCAAATACAGGTCCCAAAGTCCATAGGACACTAACCTCTTACTTTGTCCTAGGCAAGTCTATGTTGATAATTCTGGCGTCTCCACAGTTCCTGGTGTTCTGGGGTTCCTCCAGCCGGCTGCTGGCCCTGCCGCCCTGGGGCTAAAACCTCGGCTCACGTGGACCTGGGCTCCGCTCGGCTCCTGCGCTCTGCGCGCTGCCGGCTCCCAGACCACTGCGCTGGTCCTTCCTGCAGGGTGCTGGGCTGTCCTCAGCGGGAGGTTAGCTTCTCTGTGTCGTTCTGTGGGTGCTGGGGCTCCAGAAGATTTTCAGAGTCCTTTTTTACATAGTTTGTGGAGAATCTAGGAGTAATAATTCTTAAGGAAAACCAAGTAACATTTGGAACTATATCTGATGATATATGCAAAATGAAATAATCATAGCAATTTACTTCCTCAGCAAAAGAAGTGAGGTATATTCCTAATTATATACCTGGGTAGCATTTTGAAAATAAACATAATTTAGTGGTTAGAGGGTTAAATGTTTGATGTTGATTTTTTTTCAACTGAGATAATATCATCAAAATGATGATATTATCTTTTGATTTTTATTTAGTCTCAGCTTTGCTGATTTCTACTCTGGTGGCTAGGAAAATAAATCAATGGATGGATGAAGCCATGGAAACATTTATGTTTTTCAGCAGAAGCTATGGTCCGAAAATTTTTCCCAGGCTGTCTGAAATTCTTCTCAGAAATTTCATGAAGTTCATTATCTTTAGGAAAGCATATGTGTTTAATGGGACAAAAAGACCTTGAAAGTTCTGCAGTCCTGACTGTTAAAAGAGCTTCTGCAGCTTATGTAGTAATTGGAAAGTGAACTGACCTTCATCAGTGTCTTCCTCTTCTTTTTCTTTTTCATTCACCCTAGTAACTCAGTAGTTTGAAAACAAGTTTCTTCTTTGTTGATTCAAATATTTTAAAGGAGTGTTTGTTAACATTTCAAGTTTTTCATTTGAAAAATGTTTCTAAGACTCAGGTTGGTTGGTGAGCAGAGAAAAAAAACAGAATCAGATCCTATTAGTACTTTATCAGAACTTAAAATTTTGAGTTATCAAAATGTCTGAGATATTTCAACAATGTTACTTAGGGTTTTTTTCCCCAATGTTTACATTTCTACACATATTCATTAGTTTTATCTTTAATGGACATCTCATCTTTGACCCATTTTTACATTTGAAACCTAACCTACTTTCCAGCTTTAAAAAGGAACATTTTTCATAATACTCAAATTCCATCTTAAAATATTTTAAAAATATTTTAAAATGGCCCATGCTATTATCAGAAGTACAATAAACAAATAAAGAAAACACTAATCAAAAATGTTTCATTAAGGGAAAATTGTAATTATAAACTATTATACAATCTGTAGCTTTTTAAACATCTGGCATTCATTATATATGTACATTGTAACAAGGAATACAAACAATGATAAATCATGAAAGAAAATATATACTATGTAATAAAGGTAGAATGATTAATCTTATAAAATGCATTTTCAACATTATATAACAATATATAGCTAAAGAATTATTTATAAATTATTACCAGCTATATAAAACAGAATATGCATATAGAGAATATGTTGATAATGGCAAAGGGATAATTTCAAAGCAATCACTGATAAAGTATATGCTTCTTATCTGAATACATTTCTCATTGTACTAAGAACAAAAATTCAAACATCTAGACAACATATAATCATTGTTGCTTGTTTGTTTTTGGGAAGAAGTGAGCAAAAGTCCTGAAATCATTGGGTATAATACATACAATGTATTATAAAAAAAAGCTAGACAAATATACGAAGAGCTTAAACCATTCACATTCTATAGAAAAAGATTTAATTCCTATAATAAGTTAGGATATGTCTGTATAACACCCAAATTCAATGTTTCTTCTTCTCTGTTAGGAAAAGCTATGCAGAAAGATCATCAACTAATTTGTGTATTTAACATAGATTCATGCAAATCTGTGATCTCATGGGTATGGATACATCTTTCAATAATACAATTCACAATATCTTTGTTCTACCATAAATTTGCCACAGGGGTTTCTAGCCAATGTATAAGGCCTTAATTTTGTTTCCTTGACATTATTAGGGATACCCATGGAACACATGACCTTTATATCAATTGGTCCTTCTCATAGTTATGTAATTTGTCGGTTGTTATTTTACTTGTTTTAAGATTTAAGATGCATCTTTTATACGACTTTCTCCAAACACAGGTCTTCTTATTGCCCTTTGAGTGGCCCTCAAGTATAATTCTTTAGACATATACCATTATAAAAAGTCAGATAATACCAGTGGAATGATACTGATATTGAAAAGATAGACCTTTATTTCTGAGAGAAATGTGGGGTCATTGAAAAAAAATTATAATTTTCAAAAACTAATCTACCTTGCTTTTATTCTTTAGTCCAAATCTGGGTCATAATTATTGTCAATTTTCAAGGTGTTTTTCAGAGAGATAGAGATAGAGAGAGAGAGAGAGAGAGAGAGAGAGAGAGAGAGAGAGAGAGAGAGAGAAAGAGAGAATCTTAGTTGTTCATACAATTACATATCATAATTTCCTAGACAAGGATTAATCTTCATCTGATTTTGTTGTTGTTGTTGTTTTTGTAACTATTGCCAATATTTTAATAAGTGTTCTCTACAAGGCATTTAAAACACCAGTTTGTGAGGATAAACTCCATTGGAGAGAGAGAAGACAGAATGCAGGTAGCCACGGAGCTGAGGAATTTTCTTGATTTGGGGTAGGATCTGAGAGTATACTGTTTTCTGATCAGCCTTGCGCTGCTCTGTAATCTTGTATTTCTCTTTTTCTGTGTCAAAGTTGTTGTTGTTTTTTACTCCATAGGTAAAGAAGCCAAACATTTTAACTATGAGTTTCATTTAAGATGATCAGAAATGTTCCATATGTTGACAAAATTAGGATACATAATATTGTCTTGAAAAAGGACTATTTGAAGAACTTCATTACCCTTAGGAAATATATATTTTACTTAGACTGTTAAAGATAAGAGAAAAGAAGATACATCATTAAAACAACTACAAAATGAATTTAAGTTATTTTTTCCAAAAAAAAAAAATGAGAAATGGATTGAGACAAGAATAGGATACTGAATAAAAGAAACTCAAAGAAAAACTTATCTTTCATATGTAAATCTATAATCCAAAGGAGAAGTGAAGAAAAGAGGTTAGTGAATGCCTTAGGTAGCACACACTTGACTGTCTTTTCCAATGATGAGAATATGGTAGGCATTGGATTAGAATGCAAATTCATTTGTAAAGTATCACAAATAATGATGGAGTAGCACTATAAAAAATGTCATTTTATAAGATAATTAGAAGCAGTGGAAATAAAAGTAATCTTAGGGAAAGGCTGGCTGCAGAGACAATTAAACCGCATTATCCAAAGGTCATTTAAGGGAGAAGTTGGAAAAAAATGCACACAAAAGATGAAAAAAAAATATATAATCTTATAAGAAATTATTTTTACCTTTAACATTCAGTAAAGTTAACAAATCTGAACTCTATACAATCTCTGATGTGCTCCCAAAGAAGAAAGCAAAGAATACTTTGCACATACAGAAAGTCTATCTAAGATGGTATTAGAAGGGAATAAGCAAGCTTTTATGTATGTTATCCACAGGTGACTGTAGCTCTACAATAATAGAATTAGCTGAAAGATATAGAGAATATAAGATATTATTCTACTTATGTACTTTGGAATATATGCTGACAACAGTAACTTTATTTGATGACCTTATCAAAATATTAAAAATGAGATATAAAATGGGGAGTCAATCAATCATTTATCTACTTATTCTTCACTTATTATGTGCTAGGAACTATGCTGAGCACTGGGAAAATAAGAAAAAAGTAAAAAAACAGAGCCCCTATGCTCAAGTATTTAACATTTTAATGTGGAGAGAATACAAACAAAACTAAAACATACAAACAAATAAAATATATGTACAAAAAAGATAAATACAGTATATATGGACAGTAAATAAAGAAGTAAGTCTCTAGCAATGATGGGCAGATATGGGGTAACTGGAAACACCCACTGCATAACAGTCAAACTTGAGTTTATTTTTTAAGGAAACAAGGGTAGAGATAAGGTGAAAGAGTAACACAGAGATAAGGGACATCAAATGAAAACATTGAGTCTGGAGACGGGAGTGTTTAAAAAAAAAATAGCTAGTGTAGTTCAATCACAGATAATGAACATATGAAGAAAATATAAAGAGATTAAAATGATAGGAAGGGACAAATCTATGAAAATCTTTAAATATCAAATATGTCATCTTATTTTTGGTCTGAAAAGTAGTAGGAATCCACTTGAGTTTATTGAATAGGAGACTGGTATTGCCAGAAATGTATTTTGGAAAAAAAATCACTTTGGCATCTAGGCAGATGATGGAACAGAATTGGGAAAGATTTAAATGAAGGCAATTAACCAGAAAGCAATTGTAATCGTCTGGTATGAGATGATAAGAGCCTTCAACCTGGTGGTGACTGGGTAAGTACAGACAAAGATGTGTACATACAAGCTATTGTAAAGACTTTGCAATGGGCTGAATATGAAGAATGAGTGCAGGAAATTTGCAAAGAATATCACTGGTGTATTAAGCCTCTATGACAGAGAAGATGGTAGTATGCTTGATAGCAATCAAAATCCTCGAAAGAGTAGAAAGTTTTGGAGGAATGATAATGATTTCTATCTTGGACAAGTTAAGTTTGAGATGAATATTGAATATCCAATTTGAGTCATCTAAGAGGTAGTTGATGATGATAACTAAATCCATAAGAGTGAAAACCATGTGAGATACTCATGAAAAAGAGAAGTTGTCTCAAGACAGAGCCTCAAAAAACACCCATGGCTAGTGGACATTAGTTGAATGAAGATCTAGCAAAGAAAACTAAGAAGCAGGCACAATACAGGTAGAAGAAGAATTTGGAGAGAGTAATGCTACAAACATGAGAGGAAAGGGCATCCAGGAAAAAAGAGTGATTGACAGCGACAAAAGTTGCAGAGAAGTCAAGACAAATGGTTTTTGAGAAAAGGACCCTAGATTTGGTAACTAAGAGATTACTGGTGAGTTTTGATATAGTTTAAGCTTGTGACAAAATTGGAAAACAGATTACTGAAGAGGGTTGAGAATTAAATGAGAAAAGAGGAAGTTGCAACTCTAAGCACAGATGGATTTCTCTAGGACTTTGCCTGAGGAGAGAAGAGATATAGAACAACGGCCAGTAGGAACAGGTGTATAAAATGACTATAAATATGAGGGACATATGGCTTTATTTCTATACCAGTAATTAGGTAGAGATTAAAATATTAGCAAGAGAGTGCAATCTGCAAGGGAAGACAGGAAAAATAGGCAAAGAGTCAGAGTAAGTGGACTCCATCCCTTTGAGAGAAATGATTATTAAAAACCGAGGATTTTGGGAGATTTAGAGTTCTCCCACTTTCTAAAGTCCTCATTCAAAACTCAGTCTCTGAAGTTTGAATTTCTCCTCAATGGTGGTCAGACTCCAAATAACCTTACAAGGAATCTAATCTAAGATCAATTTCTACCCCCTTGTGAGCCACTCAAGCAAGCTTGGGTGAAGGTACATCCTTTGTCTAGATTGCCCAAGGCTGGGTGTGGTATGGATGTAGAGATAGTCTCTGTCCAAGAAAGACATGATATCACTGTCCCAGCCCCTCACTGGAGTGAGCCCACTTCTTTCTGTAAAATCCCCCTCTCATTAATTGTTCACCAGTCAAGTGGTCAACACCCTCAGGAATATGTGCTCTTCCAAGGGCATGTAAACTATGAGACCATCACCATGAGGCATCCTTGGCATTCAAGAGTGTCACTGAGCCTTTTGCTAATAAAATACCGGCAATGTTAATAAGATGATTAATTACCCTGAAACTATGACTCTCAAACTTTTTAAATGTCATACCCTATATGCCCACACATACAGCAGCAATGTAGGAAACAACAGTATCACAAGTAGTGGAATATTAATATGACATGGAAGTTTAAAAAACAACCACTGTTCCTACAGCTTTAGGTATTGAATTCAAAAGATGCTGATAGGCAGCCCCTTTGGAAGAATTTAGTATTAGTGATAGTTTTCTAATTCTGGTGTTAAATGAATCATTGTTAGGGGCGGCTAGGTGGTGCAGCGAATAGAGCGCCGGCCCTGGAATCAGAAGGACCTGAGTTCGGAGCCGGCCTCCGACACTTAAGCCACACAAAACAAAAACCTAGCCGTGTAACCTTGGGCAAGTTACTTAACCCCAATTGCCCTAAAGGGGTGGCTAGGTGGCGCAGTGAGTAAGAGCGCCGGCCTCGGAGTTTGGATGACCTGAGATCAGATCCGGCCTCAGAAAATGAGCACCCATGCATAAATAATGACTAGCCGTGTAACCTTGAGCAAGTTACTTAACCCCAACTGCTTTAAAAAAAAAAATGAATCATTGTTTGAGAGAAAGATAAGAAGTACAGGAAATGGTCCTCCTTTGGTGCTTTTGCATGAGGTGCTTTTCCCTTATATGTCTTTTTTTTGGTGAAGATTTTAGGAGAGCACATATCACATAACTCATCCGAAGCGCACACACATACACACTCACGCATTGCACACACCCAGTCACATACCCAAATCCATGCTCAAATCCCCCAAACCTCCAATCTTTTGTTTCCATACCCCACCAGTCTAGAAGCTTAGGCCATGGAAAAGAGTTACTATAGGTGATGGATTTTGATTTCCGGGACAAAGAAAACGTGTTCTTTCATAACATCTCCTGACCTATCGCTTCTGTCAAAGAGCACAACATTTTAGGAAAATAATGCATAGAATAAAGAGAAATTCTATGTAAAGTAAATGAACATGAAGACTTCAAGTTCTTCCCATCAATCACCAAACTTTTATTGTGCACCTGCTATATGCTTGTCATAGTGCTTTTCTAGGATGCCAAGATAAAAATGAATAATTCTGTCCCCAAGGAGCTAAGTTCAATTAAGAGATAAGACATTTACATATAAAAGTATGCATGTGTAAAATAAATTCAATTCAACTCCATTGGGAAGTACACTTAGCTGGAGGGATAGGGAAAGGTGTCATGTGAAAGATGGCTGAAACTTAGCTTATATGGAAGGAAGCCAGCAGTTCTAAAAGGCAGAAATAGAATATGCCAGGCATGTAGAGAATCGCATGCAAAGGCATAGAGAGGAAAGTGCAAGGTCATTTTGTACCTGATTTTTTCAATTTTATACTTCACATAACAGGTAGGAAAAGATTAAAAATAGTCTTTGTGAAGTCGCCATATTTATTTTTAAAAGCCCAAATGATAGCAAAAATGATAATAGACTCTCTGTATATGTGTATGCATGTAGTTACTGAAGGATTATTTGCACAGTACACTGAGTGGCATTAAGCGCTGACAGAGTTGACTCCCAGAAAAGTCATTTGCTACCAGGTAGACTTTCTATGCCAAATTTCTCCTGGGTGCTCTTCTATTTACCTTAATATTTCACCTCCACTCCATTTTCTTCCTGGGTTCTCTTTATTGACCTTTTGACTGAAGAAGGTTTCCAATTTCCCTTCGCCTGCTGTCTTTGGAATAAGCTTACATTAAAATTCTATTGAATTTAATTCTATTAAACTTTCTGATTGTAACCATAGGGAAGCATAGAGATGAGTAAAATAACAAGCATAAGGGAAAATATACAAAGACAAAGTGCTCAATGATTTATAGTAGCTTCAGAAGTGTTTTATGAAGTATGAGAAGGGAGCTAGGTTTGATCTTTCCCAACTTCTTTTTTTTTTTTATTTTATTTTATTTATTTATTTATTTATTTTAAACAAATACTTTATTAACTTCTGTTTTACATCATTCATTTCCGCCAGATTTTGAGTTACAATCATTTTCCCCCCATTATTCCCCTACCCAACCTCCCAGAATAGCAGTCCCACTAGATATCGCTTCCTCCAATCTGTTCTCTCCCATACCTTCTCCCATACCCCCATCGACTTTTCCATTAGAAGAAGATGAATCTTTGTGTCCCAATGCCTGCACATCTTATCTCCCAATTATAAGCAAAAGAGTATTAATAATAGTATCTATATATATTTGAAACATTTAATGTTAAGACCTCGAATTTCAGATCCATTTCCTTCCTCCTTGTCACCCATTCCCTCTGGGGAGATAAGTAATTCAGTATATGTTGTACATGTCTAGCTATGCAAAACATTATCATAGTAGATATATTGTACAAGGCTGCTTATAATTCCCTCCCACTCATCCCAAGCCCCACCTGGTCCATTTCCTACATGATCCTGTCCCTCTTCTATAGTGGGTACTTCCAACCTCCTCTCACCCCAAGGATGCCCTCCCATCCATCATCCCTCCTCTCATCCCCCTTCCCCCTATCCTGCTGCAGGTTGAGATATCCCATTTAGTATGTATGTCATTTTCTCCCTGAACCAAATTCAATGTGAATGTGGTTTTGCCTTTTTAGCCTTCCTTATTCTCCCCCTCCTTTGTACCCACTTCCCCTACATGAGATAGTTTACCCTACCATGTCTCTCCCCATCTCCTCTTGCCACTTTCCTCTCTCACCTCATAATTTCATCCCTTGAGTACTCTCCCTTCCCAACAAAATCAACCTATGCCCTCTATCCATATATAACTGTAACCATATACACACAAATTCACATATGTATTCATATGACCACACCCCCTTCTTCCATTATTTTCATAGTGAGAAAGATATCATCAGTCACAGATATTGCTTTTCTATATAGGAATGTAAATAGTTCAACTTTGATAAGTTCCTTTTGATTTCTTTTCCCTGATTACCTTCTCAGGCATTTCTTACTTCTTGCGTCTGGATGTCAAATTTTCTATTCAACTCTGGTTTTTTCCTCAAGAATGCTTGAAAGTCCTCTATTCCACTGAATGACCATATTTTCCCCTGAAACAAAATACTCAGTTTGCTGGGTAGGTGACCCTTGGGTTCATTCCCAGTTCTTTTGCCCTCTGGAATATCATATTCCATGCCCTTCCATCCCTCAGTGTAGAAGCTGCCAGGTCCTGGGCTATTCTGATTGTGTTTCCACAATATTGAAATTGTTTTTTCCTGGCTGCTTGTAGTATTTTCTCCTTGATCTGGGGATTCTGGAACCTGGCTATAATATTTCTGGGAGTTTTCTTTTTGGGATCTTTTTCAGGAGGTGATCGGTGGATTCTTTCAACCTCTATTTTGCCCTCTTGATCTAAAACATCAGGGCAGTTTTCCTTGAGAATTTCTTGAAGGGTGATTTCTAGGTTCTTTCCTTGATCATGGCTTTCATGTAGTCCAATAATTTTTAAATTGTCTCTCCTGGATCTATTTTCCAGGTCAGTGGTTTTTCCCATGAGATATTTCACATTGCCTTCTAATCTTTCATTTGTTTGGATCTGCTTAACAGCATCTTGATTTCTCATAAAGTCATTAGCTTCCATTTGCTCCAGTCTAACTCTGAAGGAATGAATCTCCTCAGTGAACTTTTGAGATTCTTTTTCCATCTGTCAAATTCGACTTTTTAAGGCATTCTTCTCCTCATTGCCCTTTTGGGCCTCCTTTGCCATTTGAGCTAGTCTATTTTTTAAGGTGTTATTTTCCTCAGTCAGGCTGTTGACCTCATTTCATACTTTTCCTGCATCCTTCTCATTTCTCTTTCTAATTTTTCCTCCACTTCTCTTATTTGATTTTTAAAGTCCTTCTTAAGGCCCTCTATGGCCTGCAACCCGCTCATGTTTTCCCCTGGGGCTTTTGGAGCAGGACTTCTGACCTCACAGTCCTTTTCCCACTCTATGCCCCCAAAATAGGAGTCTAGGGTTGCATTTTTCTGTTTCCTTTGCCTTGGCATGTTGCCACCTAATTGCTTGACTTTTGGGCTTGTTGCCACACTATGGCTTTAAGGCCAGCTAGAGGAATTTTCGTCCTGAATGTGTGGGGGGCAACTTCCGTTTCTGGCAAGCTGTAAACCCACCCACAACTTCCACCCTAGATCACAATCTAGATCCAGGGAGGTTAAAGCAAGAGCGATTACCCCCCAAGACTGATTGCTGGATCTCCCCACGATTTGTAGGCTGGGAGCCGGAAATGCCTAAGAAAACTACAAAATGGCGTGTCTCCTCAGCGGCTTCTAGCCCCCAGGGGAGGGAGCTGACGCATTCCCCAAATACAGGTCCCAAAGTCCATAGGACACTAACCTCTTACTTTGTCCTAGGCAAGTCTATGTTGATAATTCTGGAGTCTCCACAGTTCTTGGTGTTCTGGGGTTCCTCCAGCCGGCTGCTGGCCCTGCCGCCCTGGGGCTAAAACCTCGGCTCACGTGGACCTGGGCTCAGCTCGGCTCGGCTCCTGCGCTCTGCCGGCTCCCAGACCTCTGCGCTGGTCCTTCCTGCAGGGTGCTGGGCTGTCCTCAGCGGGAGGTTAGCTTCTCTGTGTCGTTCTGTGGGTGCTGGGGCTCCAGAAGTTTTTCAGAGTCCTTTTTTACATAGTTTGTGGAGAATCTGGGGGCAGAGAGGCTTGAACGAGCTGTTTCTACTCCGCCATCTTGGCTCCGCCCCCCCCCCAACTTCTTTTAAATCTGCTATTCCCCCCCACCATCAAAGTCAACCCTTGTTTCCCAGTCCCTTGGGTTGACTTTGATGGGGTGGGGGTGGGGGAAATAGTAGATTTAAAAGATGCTGGTAAACTTATTTTGTTTGTGGTTGGGGATATTTTTGTTTTCATTTTTGAGGATGTTGTTGGCTTTCCTGGAGACCAAGTTTTTATGGAATTCACAGTCCTTTGAGAAAAGGTAAATTCACCCTAGGTTCCAAGTTCCACAACAAATCTCTAATTATTCTTGTCCCTTTTACTCTCCTCAGTGGAACAGGACATCACAACATCAACAGAGATTTATCAATTTACCACAATGGAATAAGTTATTTTTATCTGAAAAGCAACACAATACTATTTAACTTAATATCCTCTTTCCTCTTATGGAGAATTATTGAAACTCATAGGACTATATATTTGTGAAATAATTTGTACAAAGAAGATATTTAATAAATTTTTTTTAATTGAACTGAACAATTGTAATAAAGAATTAGCTAGGAGAGAGAGTCCATGTGTGTATAACACTGAGATTTAACTGTTATATTCCACAAGAGTCATTTTGGTTCAAAAGTAAGCTTGGAGTCAGACATCTGAGTGTACTAATCATAAGACATTTCATTCATTATTGGGTCATCTCTTCTCTATACTCATGTATACATATACACACACTTAATTGTTATAATTGTTATGGATTAGTACATTCTTTGCATTCTATTGGGGAAATATGTATACAAATTAGAATAGACAAATTATATAAAATTCAAATAAAACAAAATTTCAGACTAGAAACCACCATCAGATTGATGAATCAGGAACAAAATCCAAACAACAAAATAGCCTCATATAGGAGATGATGTAATGGCAAGCACAGAAGTAGTTCACACCTTATTTCAGTTAAAGTTTCTTTTGAACATTGTATTATCTGTTAAGAAATAGAAAGTGTGAACTCCACAACTTTTAAACCCTAGAACTCATGAACTCCTGCAAAACAAAGGAGAGAAGCTAATGACTATATATAGGGAGAATTTCCAGGCTAGAGATAGGAGAACTGAAAAGAGGACTTTAGTGGTGGCAAAGTCAAGAAGGAGAAAACTTGTGGCATCCCAGCACTCTGTCTGCTCTGCCTGTGTTGATGTCTGTGATATTTTGTGCAGAAGCCTTGGGTTCTTACTGGAAGCACAGAAAGACGATTTTCTACTTGTATTTTTGCAGAAGTGCTGGAGGAGGGTTTTGGAGGTCCTGAGACTTTATTCATGATTGGTGCTGACCTCTTGGACCTTGTATCTGGTTCTGTGTCGATTTCTATATTGATGATTTGTGTTGAGTTCTCAGAGAGTTGATTTCACAAGGAGATAGTGAATTGATGATGTTGCTGGCAATGTGCACGGATATTATTGTGGCTCTGTTAAGCTTTGCCTTCCCAGAAAAAGGGACAGTGAAGAACTTGAGATGGAATGGACACTGTGAGGCTCAATATGGAATGGGAACAGGATGAAGAAATGGACAAAGAGTTGGACAAGGAACTGGGAGCTACCTGCCTTTGAACCCAGGTGACATTTGGAGCTGGTACCATGGAATAGGAACCATGGAAGTTGAGAGTGAGCCTCAAGACAAGCTGAAAGAAAAGTTTATTTGGATACTGTGTACTTATTGAGAAGATTATAATTTACTATCACCTAGGAGTGGAGAACTTTGACTTTTGTACTTTATGATTGAATGATTGAGTTACTAAGTGATTGGTTGATAATATGATTATACTTTGTTGAAAAGTACTATGACCACTTTGGTGAAAACTCTGTGGCCATTTTAGTGCTATGTCACTATGAATGCTGTGTTTGGGGTTGTTTTTTTTTTTTGTGATAAGTTGTAACATTGTGAATGCTGTGCCTTGATTTTCTGTGAATGTTTTGCTCTGATTTGTTATTGAATAAATAGAATGTTTACTACACTATGTAATCAGAACCTTGAAAGCTGTTGCAGTAGCATTCCTCTGGAAAAGTGCTTGTGCATAGCTTTACAGATGGCAAGTGAACTAAACTTTGAAGGAAACAAAGTATTTGAGACATTTCTAAATATCTTTCAATGTCTCTCTGTTTCTTCATCTCTCTGTCTCTCCCTGTCTTTCTGTATTTCTCTCTGTCTCTCTCTCTCTCTCTCACACACACACACACCACACACACACACACATGCATGCATACACACTCTTGAGCTGCTGAATTTTCAAAGATGACTATTAGTGACATAAGAATAGCTCCTGGAGGGAACCATCTTTTCTTTTTCAGCAGATATTATCACAATAGTATTTTGCATATGAAAAAGAGAAGAAACTCACGGTAATTTTGTTGATTGTTCCTTTTGTGAAATTATGAAGTAACATTTATCAGAGGCATCATAACACTCTAGAACATGAAATTCAATTAAAAAGCCTTTTTATAGGGCTGGCTAGGTGGCACAGTGAATAGAGCACTGGCCCCAGAGTCAGGAGGATCTGAGTTCAAATCTGGCCTCAGACACTTAACACAAAAACTAGCCATGTGACCTTGGGCAAGTCACTTAACCCCAAACACCCTCCAACAATCCAAAAAAAAAAAAAGCCTTTTTATAAAATGACTATCAAAGGCAGAATATTATTATTACTATGTAATATACTATATATAATTACTCAAAGCTCCAAATTATCTTTTAACAAATCATACAGTATTGTTCTCCGTAATTACTGAGCAAATGCCTACATACAGCAATTTAACATTTGGACAGATTGTTTTATTCATATTTTAGAAATGTATAAATTAATTAATGAAAGAAAAGGCATGATTTGGTTGCCCTATTGTATCCAAACGACTTGACTATGTAAGTGCTGTCATAGTACAAACATTTCTTATGTAGCTTAAAATGTTAACTTTTTCTCCTTTTCCTTCATTTTAAACATTACTTCCAGTATTTCGTATTTTATTATATGTATAAATCTCTTTAGGCCTTTGTTCTATCCCTTCCCCCATATCATGCTTGAATAAGGTCATAGTTACAAAAACGATAGAAAACTATACATAGCTATTTATTTTTATTGAATGTGACCTCATCATAAACTAGGGAAATTTTGTTTCTGTGACATCCCTCTTACACTCTCATTTGCCCACATAAAAAGAGAAATGCCTTGGTAAAATAAGCTGAGGATTTAATTGCCCACACATCTTGATCTATCTGATATTAATTATTAGATTGTCTTAATGTGCCCATCTTGCTGTTTTATGCCAAATGGATTAGGTTTTAGTCAAATTTTATCTTAAAACCCTCTGGAAAATCTTCTATTCCTTCCCCTGTCCTGCTTTTAAGGTGCTATCTTTAGGTTGTCAAGTGTTTTGCTAAAACTAAAATATTTGCTATGTTTTTGCTTTATACAGTTATTGTTTGTGGACTAGGTAAGTAAAAATACATCATTCACTTAAATGCAATCCAATGTGAGGCATTAAAAAAATTCTTGGGAAGTCAACTGGAAAATTAATGGTTTGAATAAAGGTTTAACCATCCTTTTTTAAATGAAGGTCAGTAAATTGTAAATGTTTATCTAGACCATTTTCTATTGTATGGTAAAAAATGTCAAAATGAATAAATAGATGGTAAAAGAATGAATTGCTCACAATAATAATAGTATTCATTACTAACAGGCAAGAAATTGTCATCTTAAATGAAATCATAATTAAAGGAAAAAAGAATGAAGTATAACTCATCATTGAATAAAGAAAAGTGCATGAATCTTTTATTTCTTTGTTATAGGCACTTAAAAAAACACATAGGAAATTGAATTGAGTTTCATCATACTAAATCTTCACTGTTGCCCATAATTTGGTAGTGAGCCAAGCTAAACAACAAGGAATACTAGCAATATACTTATGTAAAAACTCTAACTGAAGTCAATACCAAAAAAAAAAAAAAAACTACATCAAGTTCTTATACTTGATTTAATCTTTGCTAAAACAAGAATTATTTTTCTCTGAATAGTGGTTTCACTGAAAAAAATGCCAACTAAACATATACATATATATATATATATATATATATATATATATAATGTACATACACACATACATGCATACATATGTTTTTTTTCCTTAAGATTATTTGAGTGAAATGTAACCATCTGATTGTAAAAAGCTTTGTTGAGAAATTACTTGATCTTTGCAAATAATATCTATGCAACCTTCCTTGATTCTGGAGTGTTCCAGAAAATTGAAATATCTTCTACTTGATATTCCAAAGACATTCACCTGAAGTCATTATTAAAAGACTAAAAATTAAATTAAACCAAGAAATTAAATGCATTGATTAGATATTTTTCTTTATCCCCTTCCAGGTGTTCAAATCTATATATAAAGCATTCATTTCTTTTTGACTTTCACTCTCCCTAGTAAATCCCTCACTTTACTGAAGTATCCTTTAAAAATATTGTCTTATAGCCCTACTCCTTTACAAAATTCTACTTCTAGGAATATGCATATACATTCCTTCTTTCTGCTTCCTTTCTTCTCTCTCTCTCCTTTACCTTTTGAAATTTGGCTTTACAACCCATAACACAAATGAGACTGCTTTTCCTAAAGTTAGTAGTTACTTCTTATTATATTTTATACATGTGTGTGTATTATATCACTTTCATTCCAAATACATCCTTTCAAATTTTTCTTCCCACTATCCAACTTCAATCAATTTTCCATAAGCTGTCAATGTGATATTTTTAATATATAAATCTAATTAGGGCACTGCCCTGCTCAAAAAATTACAATAACTTTATTATTTCTATGATAAAATTCAAACTAATCTGCTTGTCATTGAAAGACCTTCATAGTATGATTCCAACCCACCATTTAAACCTTATTACATATCACTTATCTTCACACACTCTGATTCTGCCAAACTAGATTGTTCACTACTCCTCACCATGACATTTCAATTCTCATCTCTGTCTTTTTTGAAACTGTTCTCCATGCTTATAATGCCTTCCCTCATCACCTTCAAATCTTAGAATCCCTAATTTTAGGGGTGAGTCTAACTCAGACCAATCCCCTTTTAGGTCAGGTTCAATGTTATAAAGAAATGAGGCATTTTCAATGAATTCTCAGGTAAACTACCGGAGTTTTACTTAGCCATAGCACAGAAAGCATACTCAAAAAACAATACCCTACCACCAAGCTTTGGTAGAATTATTGACCCTTATTAAAATATGGAAATGTATCTGGGCAGCAGGGCACAATATATGGATTTGAATTCTCCAATTTCTCTTTGATAGGACTTTTTGTTTCCTAAGATGACCAGGAATGCAAGTATTCATTCAATTCTCCAATAGCCTCTTGTGGCCTTTCAGGGGACCTTCATATGGGAAGGACTTAGGACATTACACTCACCTAGAACAGAGGTGACTACAAAACTCTCCAGCATGACCTGAATCAGATTAACGTGCAATTGGGATGTATTTGACAAAATAAATAAAAGTACAGTAAAACACAAAGACATACATATATACATATATGTGTATATACATACAAATACACATATATGTATATATGTAAAATATACATACATATATATGTATTTATCTTGTTAAATTTTAAAACGAAGTTAATATGCAGCCCACAGGTCTTCTGATGTATAGATTAGTGCCCATTGTTTTTACTTGAGTTTGACAACACTGTTCTAGGAGACCTTCTACCACTTAAATGACTTTAGTATTGTTAGTAGAGAATATCAATCTTGAATATTTGAAGACCTTGGCTTAGATTGGACTAAGGATAAAAAATGATTTAAAAGTTAAAAATATACAAAAGGATACAATGAAAAGAATCCCACAATTTAATGTCCCTACAAAAAAAGGAATGACCAAAAAAGCCAACAAGAAGAAAACCAGCCTTCTTTTTGTCCCACTTTTTGAAAGATCGAATCACAGATCTTAATAAATTGGTCCATGTTGAAATAACAATTCTTTTAATCTTACAGTAAGTATCTACATATAAAGTGGCTACAATAACCAGGAGTAACATTAAGCATATCAAAGTCAAAGTAGAGATGATGACACCACAGCATAGCCATGACTTCATCAAATACTAAGTTGGGTCTGTAGTAAAGGAGCAAAGTGGTCACATGCCTTTTCCTTTCAAACTGTCTCAGAATCTAAGTTAAGACAGAGACTTTCCCTATACTATCACCTACAGAATTTCTAGCTCACTCACCAAAATCTATGCATCTCTGGGAGGCATATTTTTTTTGGAAGACAGAACCAAAATATTTATTCAGACATCAGAAAGCTGATTTCCAGCACCAGACAACCAAATCCATCATAGCAACCAAGAATTTGGTACACATAACCAGTGCAGAAAGCACCAACATTCCCAAGCCTTCCCTTCATCAGGCCTTCAAAATCAAATAGACTCCTGTAAGCAAAAATATCCTTCTCTCACTCATGCTAGCTGCTGGCCTCCGGCTATTTTCTCCCAGCTATGTTAGTGCTCTGTCTCTGCTCCTTCCTTTTCCAACCTTTCATCAAACTCTGCCTACCCTTCCCCACCTACCCCCCTCCACCTCATTGGCTCCATGTGATTACATTTGGCCTATTAAGGGGCAGTGAAGATCTTCAAATTCCCATTACCATTAAAGGACTGAGACAAAGAGAGGTTAACTAATCTTCCTAAGGCCATGTAATTAGTAGCACATTTGGGATTTGGACCCTGGTCCTCTGATTCAAAATCCAGCATGCTTTCGACATCTGTCAGTACATCATTGTCACTATTTGGAACAAAATGTCATAATCCTAGACTTATCTTTTTTTCTTTCCAAATGCTTTATTAATTTCTGGTTTACATCATTCATTTCCATCCGATTTTGAGTTACATTTTTCCCCATTTTTCCCCTACCCACCACCCCAGAATAGCAATCCCATAGGATGTCCCCTCATCCAATCTGCTCTCTCCTATCTCTTCTCCCATACCCCCTTTGACATTTCCAGTAGGGCAAGGTGAATCCCCCTGCCCCAATGCCTGCACATTTTATCTCCCAATTATATGTAAAATAGTAATAGTAGTATTAATATATTTTTAAAACATTTGATTTTAAAACTTTGAATTCCAGATTAATTCTCTTCCTCACTGGTACCCCACCCTTACTGGGAAGATAAGCAATACATTATATGTTGTACATGTGTAGTTATGCTAAACATTACCATAATAGATATACTGTAAAAGACTTATTATACTTCACACCGTCTTATCCCAACTTCCACCTGGTCCAGGCCCCACTTTTGTCCTGTACTTTTTCAAAAGTGGGCGCTACCAAACTCCCCTCCCCCCAGCCTACACTCCTTTCCATCATTATCCACCATTCCTCTCCCCCCCATTTAGTATTATATCATTCTCTCCCTGAGCCAAATTCAATGAGAATATGATTTTGTGTTTTTGCCTTCTTGTTCTTCCCTTCCCCTGCAACCACTTCCCCTTGCCTCTACTACATGAGATAGTTAACTCCCCTGCCCCTGTCTCTCCCCATATACTCATCACATTCCTCTCTCATCTCTTAACTTCACCCCTTAAGTATCATCCCTTTCCACCAAATTCCACCTGTGTCCTCTAGCCACGTATACCTGTAAACATATATAGCCACATTCACATATGTATTCATATGCCCCTATAGCCTTCTTCAGGTATTTTCATACTGAGAAATGTTTCATCAGTTTCAGTTATTGTTTTTCCACATAGGAGTATAAATAGTTCAACTCTAATAAATTCCTTATGATTTATTTTCCTTGTTTACTTTCTTAAGTATCTCTTGCTTCTTGTGTCTGAATGTCAAATTTTCTATTCAACTCAGGTTTTTCCCTCAAGAATGCTTAAAAGTCCTCTATTCCACTGAGTGACCATATTTTCCCCTGAAACATGATACTCAGTTTTGCTGGATAGGTGATTCTTGTTTTTTTTTTTTTTTTTTTTTAAAAGCAATTGGGGTTAAGTAACTTGCTCAAGGTTACACGGCTAGTCATTTGATTTATGCGTGGGTGCTCATTTTCTGAGGCCGGATCTGATCTCGGGTCATCCAAACTCCGAGGCCGGCGCTCTTATTCACTGCGCCACCTAGCCGCCCCTTTAGGGCAATTGGGGTTAAGTAACTTGCCCAAGGTTACACGGCTAGGTTTTTGTTTGTGCGGATTAAGTGTCGGAGGCTGGCTCCGAACTCAGGTCCTTCTGATTCCAGGGCCGGCGCTCTATTCACTGCGCCACCTAGCCGCCCCTGATTCTTGGTTTTAATCCCATGTCCTCTGCCCTGTGGAATATCATATTCCATGCCCTTCAATCCCTCACTGTAGAAGCTGCCAGATCCTGCAGCTATCCTGATTGTGTTTCCACAATATTGAAATTGTTTCTTCCTGGCTGCTTGTAGAATTTTCTCCTTGATCTGGGAATTTTGGAACCTGGCTATAATATTCCTAGGAGTTTTCTTTTGGGGATCTTTTTTCAGGAGGTGATCTCTGGATTCTTTCAACCTCTATTTCGCCCTATGGATCTAAAACATCAGGGCAATTTTCCTTGAGAATTTCTTGAAAGATGATTTCTATATTCTTCCTTTGATCATGGTTTTCAGGTAGTCCAATAATTTTAGATTATCTCTCCTGGATCTATTTTCTAGGTCAGTGGTTTTTACCATGAGTTATTTCACATTGCCTTCTATTCTTTCATTTGTTTGGATCTGCTTAACATCATCTTGATTCCTCATAAAGTCACTAGTTTCCATTTGCTCCAGTCTAATTCTGAAGGAATGATTCTCCTCAATGAGCTTTTGAGATTCTTTCTCCATCTGGCAAATTTGGCTTTTTAAGGCATTGTTCTCCTCATTGCCATTTTGATCCTCTTTTGCCATTTGAGTTAGTCTATTTTTTTTTTTGTTTTTTTTTTTTGTTTGTTTGTTTTTTGGAGGGCAATCGGGGTTAAGTAACTTGCCCAAGGTCACACGGCTAGGTTTTTGTTTGTGTGTGCATTAAGTGTCTGAGACCGGATCTGATCTCAGGTCCTTCTGATTCTAGGGCTGACGCTTACTCACCGCGCCACCTAGCCGCCCCAAGTTAGTCTATTTTTTAAGGTGTTATTTTCCTCAGTCTGGCTGTTGACTCTCATTTCATACTTTTCCTGCATTTCTCTTCCCAATTTTTCCTCCACTTCTCTTATCTGCTTCTTAAGTTCATCTATGGCCTGTAGCCAGCTTGTATTTTCATTTGGGGCTTTTGGTTCAGGAATTCTGACCTCACAGGCCTCTTCCTCTTCCATGCTTTGATCCTCTTTGCCCCCAAATTAGGAGTCTAATGTTGTACTTTTCTGTTTATTTTGTTTCCTTTGCCTAGGCATGTTGCCACTCAATAACTTGACTTTTGGGCTTGTTGCCACAGTAGGACTCTGCCACCAGGCAGGGGAGCTTCCATCCCTAACGTTGGGGTTTCTCGGCTGCCAGAGGGATTAGTTGGGTGGCCTCTATGAAGCCTCCAAACACTCCACCCCAGATAGCAATCCCAATCCAAGAAGGGTAAAGCAAGAGCTATTACCCCGCAGACTGATTGCTGGATCCCCCTACAGTTTGCAGGCCAGGAGCTGAAGCTGCAATGTGGTAATGTGGCACAAGCTGTTCCTGCTCCACAGCGGCTTCTCGTCCCCAGGCGAAGAAGCTGTTGCACTCTCCCAACCAGTCCCAAAGTCCATATGGCACTGACATTCACTTTGTAATTGGCATCCATGTGTTGGCAATTATGGAAACGCCACAGCTGCTGGTATTCGGGGGTCCCTCCATCCAGCTGCTTGCCTGGCCACCCTTGGGCTAAAACCTCCAGCTGATAAGGTCCTGGGCTCAGTGCTGGGCTCGGCTCCCAGAGCACTGTGCTGGCCACTCGCTGCCAGGCTGCCGGGCTGTCCTCAGCCGGATTTTAGCTTCTCTGTATCATTTTCTGGGTTCTAGAGCTCCAGAGGTCATTCGGAGTATCCCTGTAACATAATTTTGATGTGGTGTGGACTGAAGCTCCATGGAAGTGCTGTTTCTACTCTGCCATCTTGACTCTGCCCCTTCTCCCCCAGGAGGCATATTAAAGCATAATATCAATGCCTGTTTGTGTGTATGTGTATCCCCTTTCTTCCAAATAAATTCTATTTCACTATAGTTATTCAACTATAGTTTCACCTCTTTCCTGTTGTTAGAAAGTCTCCTAACAATGACACCCCATTGTCCATTGTCCACCAAGCTGTTTTTTGGAAAGAATTGTAAAAAAGGAAGCTTGTTGGCCAAGATGGCCGAGTAGAAACAGGACTTACCTGTGGCTCCACCGTCCACCTCCTCCAATATATGTAAAATATGACTGTAAACAAATTTAAGAGCTACAGAACTCACAAAGTCACAGAGAGAAAAAATCTCCTACTGAAGACTACCTGGCAGGCTAACAGGAAGGGGCTATAGCACCATGCTGGGAGCTAAGCCCATGAGAGATGTGGTTTTGGCCCCAAGGCAGGCCCAATCAGAAGCAGCTAGAGCAGCCTTCAGGAGAGTGAAACCCTAGCAGCTGTGGTGGTTTCCAGATTTCTCAATCCACAAACACCAAAAACAAAATAAAAAGTCAGCATGGAGATCTGTTGGAATGGGGTGGATAGAAGAGCACAGTCTGAGTCCTGCCCCCTGGGCAAGAAACAGCAGATGCACCACAGCTGTGCCATGTGGCTGCCTCAGGAGCTCCTGGCCTGCAGATTGTAGTGGGACCAAGTGACCATTCAGAGGTTAATCACTCTTGTTTTGACCGGCTTTCATCTAGATAGTGTTCTTGGGTGGAGGTCCTGGGGTGTGTCACCAGGTGCCAGAGTCTGTGGGGGCTGCCAACAGAGCACCCTCCTAATTGCTCTGACAGCTGCAAAAACCCCAGCTATTTGGGATAAAGCTTTCTCCATTCTGAAAGCAGACTTCTACTGTGGCAAAGAATTCAAAAGTCAAGTAATTTACCGGCAACGTGATCAAACAGAGGAAACACAACCCTACCATAGATTCCATTTTCGGGAACAAAAAGGATCAAAGCATGGAAAGGGAGGAAGACAATGCAGTCAGAATTCCTGCATCAAAAGCACCCAAGAAAAATATGAATTGGCTACAGGCCATGGAGGAGCACAAGAAGGATTTTGGAAACCAAGTAAGAGGAGTGGAGAACAAATTGGGAAGAGAAATGAAAGAAAAGTGAGTCAACATCCTGACTGAAGAAAATAACATCTTAAAAAATAGACTGGGGGCGGCTAGGTGGCACAGTGAGTAAGAGCATCGACCTTGGAGTTGGGATGACCCGAGATCGAAACCGGCCTCAGAAAATGAGCACCCACACATAAATAATGACTAGCCATGTAACCTTGAGCAAGTTAACCCCAATTGCTTAAAAAAAAAATAGACTGACTTAAATGAGAAAAAAGGCCCAAAACGGCAATGAAGAGAAAAATGCTTTAAAAAGTAGAATTAGCCAGATGGAAAAAGAATATCAAAATCTCACTGAAGAGAATATTTCCTTCAAAATTAGTTTGGAGCAATTGTAAGGTAATGACTTTATGAGAAATCAAGATATTATAAAACAGATCCAAACAAATGAGAGAATAGAAGGCAATGTGAAATATATTTTTGGAAAAAAAAACCACTGACTTGGAAAATAGATCCAGGAGAGATAATTTAAAAATTATTGGACTACCTGAAAGCCATGATAAAAAAAAAGATCCTAGACACCATCTTTCAAGAAATTCTCAAGCTTAATTGCCCTGATATTCTAGACCAGGGGGCAAAATAGAAATTGAAAGAATCCACCAATTACCTCTTGAAAAAGGTCCCCTCCCAAAAAAACTACTAAAAAAATAAAAATAAATATAAAAAGGGAGGTGACACAGTGAAAAGAGCACTAGCCCTGGAGTCAGGAGGACCTGAGTTCAAATCCGGCCTCAGACACTTAACAGAAAAACTAGCCATGTGACCTCAGGTAAGTCACTTAACCCCAATTGCCCTAAAAAAAATAGGCCAAAAAAAAGAAAACTCCTTGGAATATTAGAGCCAAATTCCAGAGTTCCCAGGGCAAGGAGAAAATACTGCAAGCAGTCAGGAAGAAACAATTTGAGTATTGAGGAAACACAATCAGGATAACAGAAGTTCTCACAGCTTTGCAGCTTCTACATTAAAATATTGAAGACCTTGGGATTTTATATTCTGGAGGACAAAGGAGCTAGGATTAAAACCAAGAATCACATACCTAGCAAAACTGAGTATAATGCTTCAGGGGGAAATATGGTCATTCGATGAAATAGAGAATTTTTTATCATTCTTGATGAAAAAATGTAGCTGAACAGAAATTTTCATCTTCAAATGCCAGAAACAAGAGAAACATGAGAAGGTAAACAAGGAAAAGAAATTATAAGGAACTTTTTAAAGTTAAACTATTTACATTCCTACAGGAAAAAATCATAATTATAACTCAGAAGACTTTTCTCAGTATGAGTACAGTTTAAGGCAATATATATGTATGTATAGTAGGGTGTAAGTACGTATAAATATATATGTGAGGGTTGGCATATGTATGTACATGTATACATAGACAGAGGGCACAGGACAAGTTGCATATGAAGGGATGATATCTGAAAAATAAAATTAAGAGATGAGAGAGGAATATATTGTGAAAAGGAGAAAGGGAGAGAGATTAGAGAAATTATCTCATATAAAAGAGGCAAGAGAAAACTGTTACAATGGAGGAGAAGAGCAAGAATGTAAAAGGGTATTGAAAACCTTACTCTCATTGAATTTGGAGTAAGGAGGAAATTACACACACACTCAGTTGGGTATCTTACCCTACAGAAAAATAGTGGGGAAAGGGATAAAAGGGCAGATGATAGAAGGGAGGGCAGATTGGGGGAGAGTGTAGTTAGATGCAAGCACTTTTGAAACAGGACAGGGTCAAAGGAGAAAATAGAATAAGTGAGGGGCAGGATAGGATGGAGGGAAATATAGTTATTATTTCACAATATACCTACTATGGAAATGTTTTGCTTAACTACACATGTACAATCTATATGAAGTTACTTATCTTCCCAGTGGGAGTGGGTGAGGAGGGAAGAAAAGAAAAAAAAAACCTAGAATTCAAAGTTTTAAAATAGAAATGTGTATTTAAAAAAAAAATGAAAAGGAAAGGAAACCTGACAACTGAGGGAAAACTGAATCATCTTTTCAGAATGCATAGAGTTCTTAAAGAGGAAAGCACTTCAGGAACCAATTGACTGAGCCAAGGAATGAAAAATAATGGACTCATTGTTATCACCTGTAGTTATGTAGAAAGGCACTCCATTCTTTTCCCATAAGTTTTCCAAAACACTGGATTCAAGATATTCCTGGACAAGATTGTTTTTTTTCCTTTCCTTGATGGCATTCATTCACAACATATGTGACTCTGGGATGTTGTTCACCTGATCCTGTGTAGTTAGGCACATGATTATAGAGTTGTTGATAAGCAGGTACAAACATTGCACTCAGAAGAAGGAAGGAGGCTGTTTTGGCAGTTTGAGACAAGTTAGGTATGTTTAAAACCTCATCTTAGTCATCAAAAAAAGGGGAAAAATAGTTCTCTTCATATGGAATATATAACGAATTCCTTTGGTTTTGCAACAGTATGTCCTATTTTCCATGTTGCAATGATACTAGGCACTCTTATTTCATTCAACAATGAAATAAAAAAGAAGTTTCCTTAGACAAAAGCATAGAAAAGATCTTTAACAAGCACACCCCTCCACTTACACTACCCCTCCTTCTCTATAGAAACTTGACTAGACAACAAGGCTGGGTGTGGTAACTTGTATGTCATCAGGAAATTCTTATAGTCTGAAGGATTCTGGATCCTTCAGTGGGTGAGCATTTTTATCCCTTAGGTAACTTAGGAAGCCAAGTCAATACAAACTGAAGGCTAGAGTCTAGCAGGAAGTTTCAGGACAAAAATGTAGCTTAAGCCTTAGACCTCCAGGCCAATCAAATCCCAGAGACAGCTTTACAGCATTATAGGGGAAAATAGTCCAATTTTCATTGTGGAAGGAATTAGGCTATTATTCTTTTTATACTTAATTTCATTAAAAGCATTTTCTTAAATCCTAGAAGCTAGTAGTGCCACTCCTCTCCATTAACTTACATTTGTTTATAGGAGTTTACATGTTATTTCTCTCTAACAGTCATAAATGCCTGAAGAACAGACATGTTTCTTTGCTTCAGCAAAGCCTAGGATTATACATTCCACATAATAAATGTTTAATAAATGTGTGTTGGATTGAATTTAATTCAGATCATTGTAATATAAAGTCATAATGTATTAGTAAATACTAAATTCTGAGAAGTGTTATTACTGTCATGCAGAGGTACTAACAAAAATTTCCTTTGTGGCATTAAAATACAGATCATATATCTCTGTCTCTTTCTCGATCTACATTATTCTGAAGACATACAGAGGAAGATATCATTCTGACTATATATGAAGTATATGTGCCAATTAACATTTATTAAACACCTACTGTATTCTAAGTATTCAGGATAAAATAAAAGCAAACGTGTATTCGTGTCTGTGTGTGTGTTTACACAAACAGCATTCATATATAGTAGCTATTGATGTCCACAAAAAAATCGAAATCCCTTTTTGATCCTATACTATCTATGCCTTTCCAATCTTATCTCATATTATTCTCTACCATGCATTCTATACCCCAACCAAAATAAACAACTTTGTCCCTTGAAAATATCCTTATGGACTGATAGCAGACTTTAGGGAGCCATGATGGCCGAGTAGGTAGTAAATCACTATCATTCTCCTTTGTTGACCTCTTAAAAAGCAAGAAAAAAGTGCCTCCAGAAAAATCCTGGAACAGTGGAACCAGCAAAAAGATGGGTGGAACTGTCTCTTAGTGCAGGAAATTTGGAGGATCAGCAAAGAAGATCCATTTCACCAAAGTAAAAAGGGGAGCTTATTCCAGGACAGAAAGTTTCCCAGCAAGCCCTACTTCAACAAACCAATGAGGGATCCTGAGCCCCAGAGTGGTGGAGTAGGCAAACACCAATTCCAGGGCTCCCCATATGCCTTAACATAGCCAGGGGAACCAGCAAATTCCAGCTTGAGAACCATCAAGTGATAGCATAACCTTTGGAAGGCTAGTATCTGCTAGCAGTAGACCTCCACTCTATTCAACACAGCCCCAGGCAAGTAAGCATCCTCCAGTGACTGGACCTTATTGTGTTACAGTACAACCCCAGCAGGCATCCTCTAGTAGTGGACCTCCAGGTGCTTCAGCACTGTCCACATGCTACGTGTCCTCCAGTAGCTGAATGCCCCTATACTTAAGCACACCTTTAAGGAAACACAGGTAAATTTCACCTGGATTTCACAAATGCCAGACACCACTAGGACCCCAGCTTAGCACCACAAAAGGAGTCAGACCCTCCAAAGCCTCCAGTTGACAGCACCTGAGACTGTTAACACACAAAGCCAGTGACCAGGCCCTTGGACCCCAGCACAAGAACCTTGGAACAGTGTCCCCTTCTCTCCCACAGGGGAGCTCAACTTTTAAAGCCAGGAAATATGCAAACATTATAAGCAAGATGCAGAAAAGAACACCAACCACAGAGAACTATTATGGTGACAGGGAAGTTCAAAACACAAACCCCAAAGAGGGCAACATGATCAATATACCAACATCTGAAACCTCAAAGGGAAATATAAATTGACCCCAACCCTCAAAAGTCATGTTGGAAGGGTTCAAGAAGGATTTTAAAAGTCAACTAAGAGACAGAGAAGAAAAATTGGAAGAAGAATAAAGTGTTGGCCCTGGAGTCAGAAGGACCTGAGTTCAGATCCGACCTCAGACACTTAACGCACACACAAACAAAAACCTAGCCCTGTGACCTTGGGCAAGTTACTTAACCCCAATTGCCCTCCAAAAACAAAAAAGGCCAAGCTGGCAATTGTGATCTCTCATGAAGCAAAAGCAAAAATTTATCTAATTAAAACAAATAAGGAAGGAAACATCTTGCTAAAACTATCATAGACAATGAAGCAACATCAGTGCTAAATATATATGCAGCACAGGGTCAAGCATCCAAATTCTTAAAGCAAAATTAAGTGAATTACAGGGAGAAATAGGAAAACTATCCTAGAGGGGGACCTCAAACCTTTCAGAACTAGATGAATCTGAACACAAAGAAACAAGAAAGAAGATAAGGAGGTTAATAGAAGTTTAGAAAAGTTAGATATGATAGACCTCTGGAGAAAACTGAATGGGCATAGAAAGGAAAATACCTTTTTCTAAAGAGAACATGACACCTACACAAAAATATGAGGCAAAAACCTCACAATCCAATGCAGAAAGACAGAAATATTAAATACATCCTTCTTAGAATCATGGTGCAATAAAATTTACATGTAATAAAGGGCCATGGAAAATAGACTAAAGATTAATTGGAAATTAAATAATCTACTCCTAAGGAATGACTGTATGAAAAAACAATTCACAGAAATATTCAATAACTTCATCCAATAGAATGACAATAATGATACCACATTCCAAAACTTATGAGATGCAGCCAAAGCAGTTCTTAGGAGAAATGTTGAATCTCTAAATGCTTACATGGATAAAATAGAGAAAAAGGAGACCAATGACTTGGGCATACAACTAAAAAACCTAGAAACAGAATATATTAAAAATTCCCATTTAAATATGAAAATAAAAATTCTGAAACTCAAAGAGGAGATTAAGAAAATTATAATTAAGAAAACTAATGAACTAATAAATAATATTAAAAGTTGGCTTTATGGGGAAAAATAATAAAATAGATAAACCTTTAACTAATTTGATTTAAAAGAAAGAAGAAAACCAAAATTGCCAGTATCAAAAATGAAAACGATGAATTCACCAACAATGAAGAGAAAATTAAAACAATATTTATGCTATAAAACTACCTGTATGCCAACAAATCTGTCATTCTTAGTGAAATGGATGAACATTGACAAAACTATAAGTTGCCCAGATTAGCAGAAGAGGAAGTAAAATACTTAACCCCATCTCAGAAAAAAAGGAATTGAAAAAGGAATTAATAAACTCCCTAGGAAAAAATCTCCAGAGTCAGATAGACTTACTAATTAATTCTCTCAAATATTTAAAGAACACCTAATTCCAAAAATATATAAAATATTTGGAAAAATAGGCAATGAGGTTCCACCGAATTCTTTTTATGATACAAATATAATACTGACAGCTATACTAGAAAGAGTCAAAACAGAGAAAGAAAATTATAGACCAATTTCCCTAATGAATATAGATGCAAAGATTGTAAATAAAATAATAGTAAAAAGATAACAGTAACTTGTCAGGAGGATAAATACACTTTTACCAGGTGTGATTTATTCCAGGAATGCAGGGCTGGTTCAATATTAGGAAAACTCTGCATAACTGACCATTTCAATAACAAAACAAACAGAAATCATATGATTATCTCAATAGATGCAGGAAGAAAAAAAAAAACCTTTTCACAAAATACATGCCTTGTTCCTCCTAAAAACACTGGAGAGCACAGAAATAAATGGAGTTTTCCTTAAATAGAATCTACCTAAAACCCTCAGCAAGTATTATATGTAATGAGGATAAGGTAGAAGCCATTCAATAAGATCAGGGGTGAAACAAGTATGCCCAATACCACCACTTTTATTCAGTTCTGTAACTAGAAATGTTAGCTTTAGCAATAAGGGAAGAAAAATAAATTGATGGAATTAGAATAGACAAAGAAGAAACCAAGTTATCACTCTTTGTACATGATATGATGATAGAGAATTCTCAATAATCAATTAAAAAACTACTTGAAATAAGTAAAATGCTTAATAAAGTTTCAGGATATAAAATAAACACACATAAACCACTGATATTGCTATATATTAATAATAAAATACAGCACATGAGATAGAAAGAGAAATCCCTTTAAAGTAACTGACAACACCATAAAATATTTGGGAGTTTACTTGCAAGACAAATCCAGGAACTATATGAACACAATTAAAAACCTTTTCACACAAATAAAGTAAGATCTAAATAATTGGAAAAATATAGTTTTCTCATGGAAAGATCATGCTAATATAATAAAAATGACAATTCTACCTAAATTAATTTGTTTATTCAGTGTCATGCCCATCAAACTACCAAAAAGTTATTTTATAAAGCTAAAAAAAATGTCGAAATTCATCTGGAAGAACAAAAGATCTAGAATTAATTCTAAGAAATTCAAGAGAAGTTGGCCTAGTCTTATCAGATCTAAACTGTATTATAAAGCAGCAAATATCAAAACTACTTGGTATTGGCTAGAAAAAAGAGTGGCGGATCAATGGAATAGGTTAGGTAGAGAAGACACAGTAGCCAATGATTATAGTAATCTGGTGTTCGATAAGCCCAAAGACTCTAGCTTCTGGCATTAGAACTGATTAGTTAACAAAAGCTATTGGGAAAATTGGAAAATATTATGGCAGAAGCTAGACATAGACCAACATCTTAGACTATAACCAAGATAAAGTCAAAATGGGTGCATAACTTAGCTATAAGCCGTGAGACTATGAGCAAATTAGGAGAACAAAAAAGTAGTTTATCTGTCAGATCTGTGGAAAAGGGAGGAATTTATTAACAAACAAGAGATAGAGAACATTATTAAATGCAAAATGGATAATTTTGATTACATTAAATTAAAAAAAAGATTTTGCACAAAGAAAGCCAAATACAACCAAAATTAGAAATGAAGCAGAAAACTAGAAAATAATTTTGACAACCAGTGTCTCTGATAAAGGTCTCATTTGTAAAATATATAGAGGACTGAGTCAAATTTTTAAGAATACAAGGCATTCCTCAATTGATAAGTGGTCAAAAGATATGAACAGGCAGTTTTCAGATTAAGAAATTAAAGTTATCTTTAGTCATATAAAAAAAATGCTCTAAATCACTCTTGATGAGACAAATACAAATTAAAACAGTTCTAAGCAGCCACATGACATATCAGTTTGGCTAACATGACCAAACAGGAAAATGTTAAATGTTGGAAAACTGGAATACTAATACATGAGTGGTGGAGCTGTGTACTGATCCAAACATTCTGGAGAGCAATTTAGAACTATGATTAAAGGGTTATAAAACTTTGCATGTCCTTTGACATAGCAATACCATTTCTATGTCTGTATCCCAAAGAGATCATAAAAAAGGGGAAAAGGACCCTCATGTACAAAAATATTTATAGCAGCTCTTTTTTTGGTAGCCAAGAATCGAAGTTGAGGAGATGCCATTAATTAGGGAATGGCTCAACAAGTGTTATATATGCTTTAATAGAATACTATTGCTCTATGAGAAATGATGAGTAAGTAGACTTCAGAAAAGCCTGGAAAGACTTGCATAAACTGATGTTGAGAGAAGTAGGCAGAACCAGAGAAATATTGTGCACAAGAACAGCAACATTGTGAGGTGACCAACTGAGTGAAGGATAAAATTATTTTCTTCTTTTTTGTTGTTTTCTTTTTTACTTCTAATTCTTCTTTAAAACATGATGAGTGTGGAAATATGTTTAATATGATTTATGCTAATAGCCTGTATCAGATTGTATGATGTGTTAGGGAAGGTGGAGTGGAGAGAGGTAGAGAAAATTTAGAACTCAAAATCTTATAGAAGTGGGCGGCTAGGTGGCGCAGTGAGTAGAGCGTCGGCCCTGGAGTCAGAAGGACCTGAGTTCCCATCCGGCCTCATACACTTAACACACACAAACAAAAACCTAGCTGTGTAACCTTGGGCAAGTTACTTAACCCCAATTGTTCTCCAAAAAGAAAAAAAAATCTTATAGAAGTGAATGCTGAAAACTAAAAACATATAAACACACACACACACCCAAAACACACACACAAACAAACAAGCAAATATATACATAAATGAGCAAATGAAGAAATGAAGAAATAAGTAAATAAAAATAGAAAATGTCTTATGACCATTCCTTTTAATGTCTTTGCTCAAAACATTTCCTATCCTTGGATTATCTGTCCCGCTTTATACTTGTTTGTATTTTAAGTACTTTCTATCCTTTAAGTTGATATTCAGTCTTTCCTGGAACCAAGCTCTGCTGATGTTCATTCATATGAATATTGAAAGTGACCTTCTTTCTTACACCTTACATATTCCCTTTCCCCTACCTTTAACATTTCTAGTGCATTCATCATGAAATTATATTTGATTTACTTTAGCTGCATGTTTGCTTTTTTCCCCATCATGTCCAGAACTTGTCTTACTTTTTCTCACTGTTTCACATACCAAGCTTATGATGATGCTCCTGACTTTCCAAATTCTTACCCTTCTCTTGAATTCTTATTTTCTCCATGAATTTAATTACTTGATCCCAATTTATTCTCTTTTTTCTCAGAATGCCTATAACAATGAATCAATACTACTTGATTTTCTATAGACCCACACACACACATATGTGTGTGTGTATATATATATATATATATATATATATATATATATATATATATATATATATAAAATTTAAAAAATAATTTCATGTTTATTCTTCATCTTTTCAACTTAAATGTAGACCGACTTAAAGATAAGAAAAATGACTACTATGTCTCTTGGTTCTACCTGCCATGCCTAATAAAG
This sequence comes from Gymnobelideus leadbeateri, assembly GCA_011680675.1. Classification (NCBI taxonomy): domain Eukaryota; kingdom Metazoa; phylum Chordata; class Mammalia; order Diprotodontia; family Petauridae; genus Gymnobelideus; species Gymnobelideus leadbeateri. The sequence goes on along the minus strand of WOXC01000008.1, from coordinate 44,154 downwards.
AGTTAAGCACAGAAAATAGATTGACTGCACCTGTAATTTGATACATACCTTATTCTTTAATTTGGTTATTTATTTTAAGTTCTTGTTTTTCATCCATAGAGGTTGTACAATAATGATTATGTGACTTTAGAATAAAAGTAAGGGGGGGAGGGGGTTGGAGTCAAGATGGCAGAGTAGAAACAACACTTCCACAGAGCTCCAACCCACACCACTTCAAAATTATGTAAAAGGGGGACTATGAACGACCTTTGTAGCTCCAGAATCCACAAAATGACACAAAGAAGCTAACCTCCTGCTGAGGACAGTCCTGCAGCCCAGCAGAGAGCAGTCTGCTGAGGATAGTCCTGTAGCCCAGCAGGGAGCGGCCAGCAGAGCACTCTGGGAGCTGACAGTGCAGTGCTCTGGGAGCCAAGCCCAGGCCCACTTCAATCGATGTTTTAGCCCAAGGATGGCCAGACCAGCAGTGAGCAGGAGGAACCCCAGAACACCAGCAGCTGTGGAGTTCCCAGAATCATCAACACATAGATGCCTAGGACAAAGTGAGAGGTCAGTGCCCTATGGACTTTGGGACTGGTTGGGAGAATGTGTCAGCTTCTTCCCCTGGGGGCTAGAAGCCGATGAGGAGCCAGTGAAATTTGAACCCCATTGCCACATTGCAGCTTCAGCTCTTGGCCTGTCAACTGTAGGGGGAACCGGTGATCAGTCTAGGGGCTAAGTGCTCTTGTTTACTCTTCTTGCATCTGGATTGTGATCTGGGGTGGAGGTCTTGGGGTGTGTAACCAGCTTGCCCGAGTGTGTGGAGGCTTCACAGAGGCCACCCAACTAATACCTCCAGAAGTTGAGAAAACCCCAATGTTTGGGACAGAAGTTCCCTTGGCTGGTGGCAAAGTCCTACTATGGCAACAAGCCCAAAAGTCAAGTAATTGAGTGGCAACATGCCTAGGCAGAGGAAACAAAACAAAAAGAAAAATTCAACGTTAGACTCCTATTTTGGGGGCAAAGAGGATCAAAGCATGGAAGAGGAGGAGGACTGTGAGGTCAGAATTCCTGAAGAAAAAGCCCCAAATGAAAATACAAGCTGGCTACAGGCCATAGGTGAACTTAAGAAGCAGATAAGAGAAGTGGGGGAAAAATTGGGAAGAGAAATGAGAAAGATGCAAAAAAAGTATGGAATGACAATCAACAGCATGACTGAGGAAAATAACACCTTAAAAAATAGACTAACTCAAATGGCAAAAGAGGATCAAAAAGGCAATAAGGAGAAGAATTCCTTAAAAAGCCAAATTTGCCAGCTGGAAAAAGTATCTCAAAAGCTCATTGAGGAGAATCATTCCTTTAGAATTAGACTGGAGCAAATGGAAGCTAGTGAATTTATGAGAAATCAAGATGCTATTAAGCAGATCCAAACAAATGAAAGAATAGAAGGCAATGTGAAATATCTCACGAGAAAAACCACTGACCTGGAAAATAGATCCAGGAGAGATAATCTCAAATTAATCGACTACCTGAAAATCATGATCAAAGAAAGAATCTAGAAATCATCTTTCAAGAAATTCTCAAGGAAAATCGCCCTGATGTTTTAGAACCAGAGGGCAATATAGAGGTTGAAATAATCCACAGATCACCTCCTGATAAAGATCCCCAAAAGGAAAGCTCCTAGGAATATTATAGCCAGGTTCCAGAATTCCCAGATCAAGGAGAGAATATTACAAGCATCCAGGAAGAAACAATTTCAATATTGTGGAAACACAATCAGGATAGTGCAGGATCTGGCAGCTTCTATACTGAGGGATTGAAGGGCATGGAATATGATATTATATGGGGCAAAGGAGCTGGGATTAAAACCAAGAATCACCTACCCAGCAAAACTGAGTATCATGTTTCAGGGGAAAATTTGGTCATTCAGTGGAATAGAGGACTTTCAAGCATTCTTAAGGAAAAAACCAGAGTTGAAGAGAAAATTTGACATTCACATACAAGAAGCAAGAGATGCTTGAGAAGGTAAACAGGGGAAAGAAATCACTATGAACTTATCAAAGTTGAACTATTTACATTCCTACAGTGATAAACAATAACTGTAACTGATGAAACTTTTCTCAATATAAAAATAGTTGAAGAAGGGTATATGGGCATTTGAATACATATGTAAATGTGTGTATATATGTTTTCTGGTATATATAGAAGACACATGTCGAATTTAATAGGAAGGGATGATATTTAAAAGGTGAGGTTAAGAGGTGAGATAGTAATGTGATGAGGGTGAATGGGGAGAGACAATGCGGTGAACTGTCTAGTGTAGAGGAGGCAGGGCAAGGTGGTTGAAGGGGAGGGGAGGAACAGGAAGGCAAAAAGGCAAAACCTTATTTTCATTGAATTTATACCAGGGAGAGAATGACATGGATACTAAATAGGGTGTCCCACCCTACAGGAGTGTGAGGGGGAGGGGTATGGGGGAAGATGGTGGAGGGGAGGGCAGGCTGGGGGGGAGGGAATTTGGAAGTACCCACTTTTGAAAAGGGACAGGACTAAAGTGGGGAGGGGACCAGGCTGAAGGTGGGATGGGAGAGAGGGAAATATATTTAGTCTTTTACAGTATATCTACTATAGTAGTGTTTTGCATAGCTACACATGTGCAGCATATACTGAGTTGCTTATCTTCCTTTTAAAATCATATTTTAAAAAAAAATATATAGATACTATTATTAATCCTATTTTGCCTATAATTGGGAGATAAGATGTGCAGGCAATGGGGCTCAGGGATTCACCTCACCCTACTAGAAAAGTCGAAGAGGGTAAGGGAGAAGAGATGGAAGAGAGCAGATTGGTTGAGGGGATACCCTTTATGACTGTTATTCTGGGATGGTGGGTAGGGGAAAAATGTAACTCAAAATCTGATGGAAGTGAATGATTTAAAACAGAAGTTAATAAAGCATTTGGAAAAAAAAGAATAAAAGTAAGGGGCAACACACCTAAAAGTTAAAGGAAAAAATCAAAAGTTAAAGGAAAAAATCTTTTCCCATGCCAAAAATTTTAAAAAAGAACAAACCATACATAATAACACAAAATATAAAATATGCATTCTCAAAATATAGCTATTATTGAAAGAAGAATGGAAACATGAATAAGTTATATGCCATACCCCCATCCATTTCCCAATTCTCTCCTTAAATTAATTTTTCACTTCTATATTTCTTTTGACATAATTTAATTCACATAGTTTAGAAATCCATTAAAACATACAATGTTATTCCTCACATGTCCAGCTGCCTACCAAATATCTTCACCTATTAAGGCCCTTCAACCCATCCTATTATAAATGATTGGTAAATGTAGTCATAGAAGACAAACATCTCTGTGGAAAAGGAATATAGATACATGTACTCAGATCACATGACTGCCCTTTTTTTTTGCTTTTTTTTTTTTTGGAGGGCAATTGAGGTTAAGTAACTTGCCCAAGGTCACACAGCTAGGTTTTTGTTTGTGTGTTAAGTGTCTGAGGCCTGATCCGAACTCAGGTCCTTCTGACTCCAGGGCCAACGCTCTACTCACCCCACATGACTGCCTTCTTAAGGTCATTATGCTTTTCTGTTCTTATTTCTTATATCCTCAAATAGATACTATTCTTGAAATATCAATGGTAATATAAAATACTTGAATCACAAGCAGTTCACTACTTTGCTAATGTTACTTTTCCTAATCCTGATCCATTTACATACTCTCATCTTATATACTGCACCTGGGCTAGGTGTTCACAGCCTTGTCTTCTTTTCCATGTCCTTCTGAGAATAATAGTAGTGATTACTCTGTCTCTACTGAAATTTCATAGTAAAGGATCATGTGCAGTCCAGTGGTCTACATCTCTCCACTCAATGAAATAGTGCCACTAGGTCAATTTCCTTTGGAAATTCAATATTGTTTATATACTATTTTTTTTGCTTTATTTTGGAGGGCAATTGGGGTTAAGTGACTTGCCCAAGGTCACATGGCTAGTTTGTTTACATACAATTAACTCTTTGCTGGAGGACAGTTTATTTCCACTATTTCCATGGTAACTGAAGAAACACACTAGCTTGGGGGGCAAAACATAAAAGAATGGGAGATTTTCTTTTTCATGTTGCCTTTTCCAGGTCAGTGACAATACTATGAAATATATCACTTGGTTCAATTATGAAATGAATTATAGTATCCACACACACACACACACACACACATATATATATATATATATATATATATATATATATATATATATATATATATATATATATTTTATAGGGAGAAATTAGGTTCCTGCATAGATAGGTTCCTTCAATGTAGCCAGAACTAAAATGTAGGTTCCCACAACGAACATTTTGTTCTCATTCACTTTTCTTGACTCTTCTTTTCCATGTTCACAGTAATGATGATTGGGTGGCCCAGGTTATCTTTTGTAAAGTGTTCCCATAGTTTATCCAGACTGGAATTTCTGAGTCTCTGTGATGTTGATCTGATAGATATATATTGAGAATCTATGAGCCAATTAAATGACAGAGTGTATTTCAATGGGCAAGTATGTCATCTTTTTTCCTGGTAAGCCCTGTCATTGTCAAAGCAGATCCTTCCCTACTGCAAAAGCATATTACAATAAGGTAGATGCTGTTTAATTTTTTCCAACAATTTTTCATACACTTTTGGTCTAATCCTGTCCCTCCCATATGTCAGAAAGTGCTAGCATCACATTTGAAAATTATATCAAAACTGCTAATCCAATGGTCTTTTCTTAGGCTTCACTCTTATTAAGCTCTCTACAAGTCTTAAAACAGTCAATTATTTCCTCCTCCTAATGCTTTCTCATTGCTTATCTCCTCCTTGTCTGACTTTTCCCCCCACCATTTAGAAGGGAAGAGAAAGAAGAAAAGGAGTTGTTAATGATCTGCTATTTGACTTGTACTGTGTTGTGTTTTATAGATACCTCTTTTTATACTCACAACATTGATAAGTATGAACTATTATAATCCCCATTTACAGATGAAGAAGCTGAGGCAGATAGAGCTTAGACTTACCCAGTGTCTAGTAAATATCTGAGTCATATTTAAACTCAGGCCCAGGGCTCTGCCTATCATGCCATATAGCTTCCTGAAACTGTGTTGATGCATCAATGATAGATTATTAGATTTAAAGGCAAGAAACTTTTATCTCGGACACTTTTTAGCTGTATGACGCTGGGTAAGTTATTTAAACTATCTTCCTCAGTTTCCTCATCTGTAAAAAAGGGATGATAGAAATAACACTGAGTTAACAAAGTTATATCGAGTATAAATTAAGGTAATTAATGTCAAGCTCATTTCAAAACAAATGTAATTGTTAGTTCTTATCAATATACCATGATTATAATAATAATAATGAAAATCAGGTTCATTATTGATATTGTTATGCAAATAATGACTATTCTCTCTATTCAATTATCTTCTCTATATCTCCAAAAAGTCTGTATCTAGTACTAAATTTTCTCCTAAACTTTAGACTTACACCAATTAGTACTAGCTGGAAATTATAATCTCTCCCATCCCCAAAGTAAGTGTAGTCATACTGAAATTTCCTTCCATTTGCAGTCATTGTATATGTATTTCTAACATATCTATATCTTTTAAGCTATAATCTGTCTGTTATCTTTCTACCATCCGTCTATCTCTCAATCTATCCAATCATGAGGCAAATGAGTGGCATAGTTGGCAGACTCCTGAGGCTGGAATCAGGAAGACTGGGCAAATCATTTAACGTCTACCTGCCATTGTTTCCTCCATTGTAAATTGGGCATACTAAAGATAACTACCTCACAGAGTTGTGGAAATCAAATGAAGTATCTACAAAATACTAAGCACACTTCCTAACATATAGTAGTTGCATAACACATCCTTGTTCTTTTTTGCTCCCTCCCCTTATACATATTTTTTTAACTTCCCCATCATAAATTGTGTTCCTAGGGGCGGCTAGGTGTCGCAGCGAGTAGAGCTCCAGCCCTGGAGTCAGAAGGACCTGAGTTCGGAGCGGCCTCAGACACTTAATGCACACAAACAAAAACCTAGCCGTGTGACCTGGGGCAAGTTACTTAACCCCAACTGCCCTCCAAAAAGCAAAAAGAAAAAAAAAGAAAAGAAAAGAAATTGTGTTCCTTCAGGGCAAACTATTTTTCCTACTTTCTTTGGAACTCCATTTTAGCACAGTTCCTGGAACATGGTTCTTTATAATTGCTTGTTGAATCTTGACAGATTCGATGAATGGCAATCTGGATGTGCCAGTGTTAATTCTGATTTACCATTGTCTAAATAGAACTCAAATCTTTCAAGCCCTTTAACTTGTCTTTTTTTTAAGCTTGCCTATTTCTGGTGAGAGTTGCTTCTAGTCAAACAGCTTCCCAACCATAAGCTCATCCTCAAGTCTCCCTTCTTTATCATCCAATGTCCCTTTCAATGACATTTCATCCTAATGAGGAAAAATAAGTAAAAATATAGGCAATCATTAAACATTTATTAAGCAATACTATGTGCCACACACACACACACACACACACACACACATATATATATATATATATATATATGCAAGCTAAAATTTAAAAATCAACACATACCAATTCACAAAATAAGAAAGCCATGTGATTGTGAAGGAATATTATTGTGGAATAAGAAATGATAAGCAGGATGTTCTCAGGAAAACCTTGGAAAGACAGAAGCTGATACAAAGTGACATGTGCAGAGTACAAAGTAAGAGAATATTATAAGATGATCTGCTATGAATGACTTAGCTATTCTCAGCAATACAATGATCAAAGACAGCTCTGAAGAACTTATGATGAAAAATGCAACCCATCCCCAGAAAAAGAATTGATGGTGCCTGAATACAGATTGAAACATATTTTTTTTAACTTTATTTTTGTTGAGTGTTTTTTTTAGTGTATGTTTTCTTTTATACCATGACTAATATGGGAATATGCGTTGCATGACTAGACATGTATAGCCTATACTGTGTTGCTTGCCTTCTCAATGAGGGGGTTGGGAAGGGAGAAAGGGGAGAATTTGGAGCTCAAAATTTTAAAAATGAATGCTAAAAATTGTTCTTTTTTACACATAATTAGGGAAAAAGAAAATACTAAACAAAACAGGAAATGTTTTATAAAGAAGGAAGTACTCAAGTTTCACCTAAAAGGAGGAGAGTGACACTATGATGCAGAACAAAGGAGTGAATTTCAGTCATGAGGAATGTAGAGGAATGGATATGGGGATTAAGTCTCAGGAGGAAGGAACAGAGAGAAGGCCTAGATCACTCTGTGTGGGGGTGTGGTGTGTGTGTGTGTGTGTGTGGGTGGGTGTGTGTGTGGGTGTGGGCGTGGGTGTATCTTTCAGGGATAGTTTAGGAGGATTTAATTTCCATGAATCTGGAAAGATTGATTGGGGGCAGGTTGTAAAGAACTTTAAAAACTAACAGAAGAATTTATATTTTACCATTAAGGTAATAGGAAGCCCATATACACAGATGGTGCTATAGATGCAATAGGTATGTATTTTATTTACTAAGTTAACACATCATTAGTAATTTTAATCATATTAATTAGCTCATTTTGTTTGTTTATACATACATACCCATGAATATGAATGCATGTGTGTATGCATATATATATGTATATATATATATATTTACAAGTATAGTTATATACGCACATACGGATAGAAACAGGGATATATTTCATATATACATGTGTAAATGCTTGGGCACATGAAATGAAGATGATGCAAAAGGCAGACAGTGATAAAAGATAATGCATTAATTGAATTTTTATCTTTAAAAAGTTGGCAGAACAAGTTGTGGTATATGAATGTAATGGAATACTATTGTGCTATAAGAAATTAGCAGCAGATGGACTTCATATGTACCTGGAGAGTCTTGTACACAATGATGATGAATAAGAAGAGTAGAATAAGGAGAAATTTGTACACAGTTACAGACACAATGTATGTTTGATGACCAACTTTGATAGACTGGACTCTTCTCAGCAATGCAGGATTATAAGTCAACCCCAAAAGACTCAAGATGGAGAGAGATGTCTATATCCAGAGAAAGAAATAGAAAGAACTGAATTGGAATCCAGATGGAAGCAAACTGCCTGATATTTTTACTTTTATTGTTTGGTTTTGTTTCCTCTTTCCCATAGTTCATTACATCTGATACAAGACTTATTTATAACCTGACTAATGTCTAATGTGAAAATATTTGCAGATCCTATACTTGATTGTATGCTGTCATGGGGTTGGGGGGGGCAGGGGAGGGAAGGAGAGAAAATTTGAAACTCAAGGAATTGTGGAACTGAATCTTGTAAAATAAAAGTAAACAAATTAATAAAGATCAAAAAAATTTAGAAAGTTGAGTAAAAGCCTTTAGAAATGAATGACTTGTGCTATGCTCAACAATGAAGGACAAGGAAAAAAAAAGAGTCTGCTCATCTTAAACCATACAATGACTGAGAAAAGAAATGAATACTGACAATTCCACCTTATTATTTGAAAGGGGAAAAGAGAGAAAGGAAGATCATATTGACTGCCCTAGTTTCTGAGCTATTTCCACCAGGGTTTGGCAGGACTGATATTTCAAAATCAGAAGTTAATGAATATACCACTCAGCAATATCCTTGATAGGCACTTTTCTTGTCTGTTTCCATGTGATATTATCCATGAGAAAAACACTGATCCTTTCCTCCCCCTCACCCCCACACATAAAGTGGCATGCTCATTTTATTAAGACAAGTGAACAATATAGATAGGGTTACTAATTCTAAAGCATTACTTCTGCCAAGTACCTTTTAACACATGATAATTTCAGATGATGATTTTCTGCCAAAAAGATTCCCTGAAAAGTGAAAACAAGAAAGACCTATGGTTTTCTGGCACTATTAAGGTCCAAAAAAAGATATGCTGTATTTTAGTAGGAGCCTATGAAATCCATTTATCTCCTATGAGGTGTCAAGGCATGCCAAATGGCATGAATTCAAGATCTGCTACTAAGGAAGAGAGTGTTTTATGTCAGTTATAGAACACAATGCTGCTAAAAATCAAATCCAAGCTTTGATATTATTGCTCACAATAGTATGTGCCTAATTAACAGAGAGTAACGAAAATATTCAGGTGATTATTCATTAATGTCCACTGCCAGAATTTTAAAACAATAGTTGAATCATATTACTATTAAAATTATTTTAAATAGAAAAGAGGAAAATTAAAAATACAATAACACATTGTTATCTTCAGACAAACCTAGAGGTCAGCAAAATAGTATAAATCTATTAGTATGTAAGCACTTTAAGGGCAGGGATTAATGTTTGTTGGTTTTTCTTTCTTCCTCTCCCTGGTACATGACAAAGCACCTAGTTGATTGATAATTCTGACATCATCATGTGTATTTATAAATGAAACTACTACCTTATTTTCTTCTAGCTAATTATTTAAGATAATATCATTAGTGGATATTTATATAGCATTTCAAGGTTTGCAAAGTACGTTAGAAATGTCATGTCATTTTATCTCTAACAGATGCTATTATTATCCCCATTACATCTATAATGTAGATGTAGAATAAGGAACCTGATCAGTGTCACACAGCTAGTTAAGTGTCTGATAATAGTCATTTAATGCCAGTCTGCCTGACTCATGGTTCGGACTTCTAGTCATTGTCCCATGAAGCTGCCTCTTTTTTTTTTGTAATTGTTTTTTTCCACGATTATTCATGGACACAATTTCTATCTACACTCTTTTATATGTTCCCCCTGAATAACCAATAGAATTCAAATACAAGATAGATGTTCTAACTAAGGAACATTTTTTTTGTATGAAAGAACAGGGAAGGTAATTAGACCACTGAATATGAAACCTATCATTTAGAAAACATCTGCTTTCTTTTTAACTCCTAGAGGAAATTCCCTCTCAAAAATATAATTGATTCTAGTAAGATAATTGTTATTATTTGATGAAGACTTTAGCTCATAATGTAAAAAAAAAAAGAGAGAGAGAGAGAGAGAGAGATGACTGTAAGTGTTCATATTGCCAAGATTCTTCTCCAGCACAAGGATTAATCCTCAATGTATTGGGCCACAACAAAATCCCATATGAATTAAGTGCATCACAGTTTGAATAAGATGAATTTAAAGCTGGATAGAATATTAGATATCCTGCTAACCCAACTAACTTTCTTGGTAGGTTATGAAACTGAGACCTCAGTTTGCATGGCTTGTCAAAAAGTCACATAAAACATTAATGTCAGATCAAGGTTCTTTAATTCCCATTTCCTATATGATGAAGCTGGATCTTTAAGAAGGTCATTTTGGAGTCATTGGCAATTGTTTTCCTCATGCTTAGACAGTGAAAAACAATCAATGAGTTCATCAAAAATTGCAAAATCCAGCCATTTTTTATCAATTAAGAAAAGTGATTGAGAGAATTATCTGACTTAACAATGATTTTATTTGCAGAAATTATAAAATTGTTTGTTTTAGTGTAATGACATGAAGGGATTTTAAAACTGTTATATTCCTAAACTGTGTACAAAATAAGAGCAACATTGTAAGATGATCAGTTGTGAATGACTTAACTATTCTCAGCAATACAATGATTCAAGGTGGTACTCTGTAACAGGAAACACCCTAGCATACACAGGATGATATATTAACAATACACAGGATGACTGCTAGCTCATCATTTGATATGCTTTTCTAAAGGAAAGCAACTCTAAATGGGTTAACAATCTTACTTTAATCAAACATCTGTAACTATCTATCTATCTATCTGTCTGTCTGTCTGTCTATCTATCACTTAGTTCAAGGGAAAAAAGTCAGCACCCTGAACTTCAGAAAATACAAACAGAAATTACAAGTAGACAAAGAATATAGACAGAGAAAATAATACAATTCAACAGACAAACAGACAGGGCTTCTAGCTGTTTTATCATTATATATATACACTAAGTTACCAGAAAGAGAAGCACCAGCATCTGAGTTTTCAAAGCCAGGGGGCTCAATGGGTACCCATAGGCTCAGGCTCATCTGCCCAAATCACACACAATTCTTCCCAGAAGTGCCCATAAGTGAACCCCAAAGCAAAACCTTACCTTAGGGAGTATATACATACATACATACACACACACACACACACACACACACACACACACACACACACACACACACACACAAATACTTATATAATATCAGAACCTTCATAACACACTGCCTAATTACAAAGTAACAAGGTGTGGGATTTCTGCAAAAACAAACCTCCTCTAAACTTCTCTTGTTGGGTTCCAAGTGGGGCCCAATAAGGGGCAGGGAAGATCTTCAAATTCCCTTACCATTACATACTCTCTCAAAAGTAATTGGGACTTTGGAAAAGAAGAATGAATTGGGGAAAAATATAAGGAGTCCAATTTTGTTGAATATAAGATATATAAAGGACCCACAATTTGTGATATCAGATAAGTTTCTTCTTCTTAATTGTTAATATATTCACTGAATTCCACAACAAAAAGTGTCAATATTCATTAAAATTCCCGAAATCCTTTAACTTATCTCCCCTTTTCAGTAATTATTCTGGTTACTGAAGAGATCTGCTTAGAACAAAGGGCAAATTTTCATTTTAAATAAGGTTTAATAGAATCATAGGGATTAGGGGAAGAAAAGCAGATGATGAGAAAAATATTTACTAAGTTGTTCAAAGGTGCCCTTTTTACTTATGATTACCTTTTCCTTTCAAATGCCAAGTCTGTGAATCTTGTGCTTTTAGCTAGGGAAGAAAGAAAATCATACATTCAATATAGATTTAGCTTAATGACTATTTCTTTATGAATCATCACAAAGAAAAGGTAAGTAATGAAGGCAATGGAGATGAGGCTAGAAAGATGAGGCTCCAGGTAAGGTATCGGCACTGATAATTTTTTTTTATTTTTTTCTTCTCTCATGCCAGTTAATGATATGACTTTCATTTAAACACGTTTTTCCAACTATTTAGAATTTATGTATATACATGCACACATACACGTATATTCACAGAAAGGAATATGCTTATAAATATAATTTTTAAAACAGAAAATAGCGTGAGAGTATCAGAGAATACATTTCTTCTTGACTTGCTTCTCAAAATAGAAGGACAAGGAGGGATATTAAACAATGGAAACAAAATATATGAAGAAATTGAGATTTCTTTTCAGATCAAATAAATGAAAAGTCTAAATAAAGGTTTACCACCAAAGCTTATGTAGAATACTTTGGACCAAGGGACAAACTGATGACAATGATTGGTAGTGTTCTTTAAAATAATTTATCTTGGTATTACACAGAAAAACAACAAATATAGAGTGAAGTAATCTTTCTTGAATCTCTCTGATCCCCAGTATTCAAATAATCTCATAACAACCAGGACAAGAAGAGGAAATTTTCCCTTTAGAACCACAATACATCTTTTTTTTTTAATAGAATAGAAGCTTAACTTCAATCCCACCAAAAACAAGTATATGAAAAATGATTGACTCCTTAAGTATATATTAATCTCAATGTCTAATTATCATTCCTGTATAAGATTATTCAAATATGGCTTTTTCGTCCTGTATATATTCTGACTGCTATTTTTTAAAATTCAGTTCAAAGTTGGAAAAATAATGACTAGGAAAAGGATGACTTTTAAGAATGGCATAAATAAAGTAACTAGCAGTGTAGAGCTGAAATACACTTCAGAAAAATCTAATTCCTTCATTTTAAAGATAAGAAAATTAATGTCTAGAGAAGTAAAATGACTTGCCTTGCTTAAGGTCACTAAGTGAAGGAGTGAGGATTATAATCACTTTCCTAATTTCTAGATCAATTATTTCCTCCACTCTATCACATAATGAGATGCTAGTTAAAATTTTTCAGTTCATTTCTTTAAGGACTGCCTAGGCAAAAATTTAATATATTTCTATTAAAACACATCAACCCAAGAGTCAAAATTTCTGGATTAAAATTCTGTCTTGGACTCACCACTTTGGTGACCTTGAGCAAGACAATCCTCCTTTCTAGACCTCAGTTTCCTTATGTGCAAAATGAACAGTGTGACCTTGAGGGATTCCAAGGTCCCTTTAAGATTTATCCCTTTAAGACCTATAATCCTGTTAAGAAAAGAAGGGAAAAATTATTCCTCTTATTCCCCAACAATTTTTTTCAAAAATATGTTTAATATTGATTTACTGGTTATGTAGTCATGTATTAACAAATTAACAAAGTGTGAGGTTACATCATCAAGAAATGGCAATGTAATTGGGTATTTTGTAGATAACTTCCTAACCAAAAATCAAAAAAGAAGAAATGTGTGCCAGATCAGTAGCAGCTAAAACATTAAGAGAACAAAATAACATCAAAATATAAATATCTCATAAGATCAAAGCCCCTGGAAACCACCCCATCCCAGGGTGAGCAGGAAGGTAGTAGAGATAAATACAGAAAGAACTGGAGAGAGCTGAGCTCCAATTGACTCATTAGCACAAAATACTTCTCCCTTCTAGCAATCTAGTCAATAACATGCATTGTCTACTTCCTTAATGTAAACATTTATCTGCCCACATAGTACACACACCTACATATGCGCACATCCACACACCCAAGCACTCACTTAAAAAACAATGTTCATTAAAGCAGACAACTTGAGTCTGATTTACCTGGTGAATATATATTTTCTTGATTTTTTTTCTTAAAATAGCTGGAGCAGGATAAATATAAGCAATGGTAAATAAAATTACCATAATAATTAAAAACATAAATTACCATAATAAATAATAAAAATAAAATAAAAAGTGACTTCAGGTCTTTCAGAGGAAACTAAGAGAAAGCCTAAGCAAGGGTTTATTACCAAAGTTTTTATAAGATGTTTTGATCAAAGAAATATATTGGTGAAGCAATGATTTGTGTTGTTATTTAAAATAATTTATCTTGGAATTACACAGGAAATAAAGAAATGTAGGGCCAATTTTTCCCCTTTAAACTAGCCAAATGTTTTCCCCTTTAAACTAGCCAAATGATTTCAATGCAATGAAAAAAAGAAAACTTTTCCTATACATAAACCACCACAGATGTTCCCAACAAAATAGGAAAAAATGGAGTAAAATAAAATACATAAACACTTCTTGATCTATTTTATTGTTGTTAACTTGTGTTAGTCATGCCCTACTCTTCATGACCCCATTTGGGATTTTCCTGGCAGAGATACTGATGTGGTTTGCCATTTCTTTCTCTCGCTCATTTTATAGATGAGGAACTAAAGCAAACAGAATTAAGTGATTTGCCCAGGGTCACATGTAGCAAATGTATAAGACTGTATTTGAACTCTGGTCTTCCTGATTCCACTCTAGATTTATGCCAAAGACAAAGAAAGGGACACAAGACAATAGGAAATGTCTTATATTTGTGAAAATAGGTAGAGTAGTACAGAACTGTTATGAGTCCCAAATGAAACTATGCCTGTAAATCACTTTGTACAAACTAAATGTTTTATAAATATGAGTAGCAGTATACAATTATTAAATATAAGATACAATAATACTTGCTTTTTTATAGGACTTTAAAGTGGTACAATAGACACAGTGCTGAGTGATTGGAGTACAGGCACTGGGAAACCCCTTGAACTTTGATTGAATTTTTCCACTTAATGTGAGGCATTTGCCTGAGGCCATAAGCCTGTCATTACAGCTATGCCCAAATCTCTTACTCTTAACCTAGCCTAACCCTCCATTTTCCAGCTATTTCCCACCCTTGATCCTATCAATATCTATACCCAACTCTGTTACCCTTAAACTAGCCTAGCCCTCCATTGTCTGTCATCTCTAGGTAGCCTTCAGCTATTTCCGACCTTTAATCCCAATACTGGAATCTGACCTCAGTTCTATCAAACAATCTCCTTAGACTCCTCTTCAAGATCCGATCTCCCCAAATTCCTCCTCTAGACCACCCCTAACTCCCACCACCTTTCTGTATATAAGAACCATATTCCCTACATGACTGGCCTGAGAATTCAAATTCAATCTAGAGCAGATTCACTCTGTATTAAATTATTCTGGCCTGCTTGTCCAATAAAAGCATCACAGATACTTAAGCTCCTTAAGAGTCTACACATTATGATGAATGTTTAATACATTTTATTTTCTTTGGTTAAGAGAAGGCTTGGGTGGGATTCATTTGGCAGGACCTGGCATATTGATATTTTGAGGTCTCAAGCACCCCTAAACCCTAAACCTCAAAACAGAGTAGAATCAGAAAGACCTGAGTTCAAATCTGCCTTGGATACTCACCAACTTTTTGACCTTGGTTAAATCACTTTCCTTCTATTTGCCTCAGTTTCCTCAACTACAAAATGCATACAATAATATTACCTATATAACCTCAGTCTGTCCCAGTTTCCTCATTTGTAAAATAGGAATTTTAATATGTTACTCCAATCAGAAAACACCTTAGTATGGTAATATCATTTTTCGAGATGAATGCCTTGCCCTGAGGGAGAAGTAGAGTGGAATTGATGAGAGGGAGGAGTGTTCCAGCCTTCTTCAGTCTTCATTACGCTTCAAGTTTCCAGGTACAACAGGGAAGATAGGAGAGGTCATACTCAGGTTGCTGAAGGAAAATATTCTGGGAAAACAATAGAGGAGCAGGCAGTCTCCATCACATTCCTTTTTCTAGCTCGATAAACTAGAGATTTCTGGGACTTTTACCTTGGGTGACATCTAGGGTTCTCTCTATTGAAGTGAATGATCTTAACCCCCAATAGAAGAACTCTTTAAGTCTACATTGTATGGTAGATAACCTTCTGGGGCATTTAGGTGATACAATAGAGAGAGTACAGGGCCTGGAATCAGAAGCCCTGAGTTCAAATCTGGCCTCAGACACTTACTAGATTAGTGACCTTCGGCAAGTCACTTCACCAGGTTTGCCTCAGTTTTTTTCATCTGTAAAATGAGCTGGAGAAGAAAATACAAACCACTCCAGCAACTTCACCAAGAAAATACAAAAAGGGGTCATGAATAGTTGGACATGACTGAAATGACTAAATAATTTATATCTTCCTTTGTATAATTTTCCTGATTTTTTTTCCTTTTATTTAGATAACTGAGTTTCTTTTCTAGTCACTGTGTATGCTAATTGTGGAATTGGTGTTCAGTGTAAATGGGGTCAAGGCCTTCATATAGAGGTTGGGGTCCTCCTTCCCCCCAATAATAATGTAGCAACCAGAAGTTATATTGAACTTGATCATATCCTCTAGAGTAACAATATTTTAGGTTTAAGATAGATATAATTGTAGCCTAGTTGCAACCTGTCTAAAAGGTGAATAGAGTGTCCTACAGATCCAAATTTTTCCTTCCTCTTCTGAACAAAATCAAATTATTCTTAGGGACAGGATTAGGAAAGAAGACTCCATAAATATCTAAACTCCCTTTGAGTCATATTGCAACCACATGATACATGTGGAGCAACAACCCTCACCACAAATAGCACGTTCTGGGACTGTTGTGAGGAACGAATTACATAATGTTTGTAAAGTACTTAGCAAGGTGCCTGGCACATGATAGGTGCTTAATTTATACTCATTACCTTCATTTCTCCCATTATCTCACATCATCCTTACAAGACCTGAGGGAGGTACAATAATAATTATTTTACAAATAAAAAAAATGAGGCAGACAAAAGTTGTGACTATAATTATCATCATTATCATTATTACGACATTTTACAGCAAATTAAAGCATTCACATTACTTTAAATGTTTTATTTTTTTTTTTAAGTCTCATAACTTCCTTATAATGTGGGGAGGGCTAGACTTCTGATCCCTATTTTATAGATGAGAAATCTGAAATTCTGAGAGAAAAAGTGACTTACCAATGATAAAACAGATCCTAATGGATCCTGTGACTCCAAGTTAGTTGTGAACATTCCAATACATTAGGCAGAATATCTTATGTAAGCTGCCAAATCTTTGATGAGGCCATGTTAAATCACCATAGATCAAAGTAATATTCTTCCTCTAAATTCTTAGAGGTCATATCTTTCCTTTAATTCATTTCCTTTTCTCCTCCTCCTTGTCCTACCACTAAACTCTTCCCCTGGTTCCCTAACCACTGAGCTTTCTCTTCTCATAAAAAAGTAAGCATAATCATGCAATAAATATAAACTGTATCTCACAGTGCCATTCCATTTGTTGTGACTTCCAGTGGCGGTTACTGCTAATACAAATGTTCTTAATGTTTTTTCTACAACTGCTATTGTTCTTGTTATGGTTTGTTGCTATCATTGTTGTCATTGTTTGATTGAGCATTAAAGAAAGGAGTGTCTTTAACAAATAATAACATCTACCTTACAGGGTTGTTATGGAATCACCTAAGATCATACTTGGAAAATGCTTAGCACAGTGCCTTACACATAGTAAGTGCCATATAAATGCTTATCTTTCCCCTCTTTCTCCCCTCCCCCTTCATTTCCCTTTTCATTAGCATTTAGCACAGTTCTCTTAAAGGCATAGTGGATAGGAATGATAAACTAGTAGATCAAAAGATAATTGGAGTAACAGATAAGTTTGGCTTCAGAATACAAAATAAAGCAGGGAAGTAACTAATAGTTTTGTCAAGATAGCTTGATAGTCATAGCAACCCAAAAGAGGACTCTATACATGGACATCACCAGACAGTCAGTATAGAAGTTAATTATATTCTTTGAAGTCAAAGGTGAAGAAGCTGTATACAGTGAGATAAAACAAGACCTGGAGCTGACTCTGGCTCAGGCATGAGATAATTATTGCAAAATTTAGGCTTAAAGGAAGGAGGGAACATCATTAGACCACAGAAGTACCACCTTGTGACTATGTAATGAGATTAGATCTGGCAGATAAAGTGACTAAAGAACTGTGGACAATGGTTTACAGTATTGTGCAGGAAGCAGCAACAAAAATTATCCTGAAGAAAAAGAATCAGAAAGCAAAATGGTCATCTGATGAGGCTTTACCAGTTGCTTAGTAAAGAAGGAAAGCAAAAAAGAAATAGTTTCCCAACTGAGAGTCATGAGTTTGTTTGTTGTTGTTTTTATGTTTGGGGTGGGGAAGAGGGGAGCATTGAACAATGCAAAGATATAGAAGAAAATGACAAAATGAGAAAGATAAATTATCTCTGCAAGCAAATTAGTGATATTAAAGATATGTTTTATATAACAATGGGCATTATAAAACATAAAAATGTTACACATTTAAGAGAAGTAGAATAGATTAAGAAGAGATGATAATGGGGAGGTGTAGCAGCAAGCACCCCAATATCCCCAGGGTAGCTGCCAATATAGGTTCTTAGATCTGCTTTTCAAAAGGAAAGCAACTCAAAATGGGTTAACAAGCTTACTTTAATCAAACAAACACACATTACCTAGTTCAGGGGAAAAAGGTCAGCACCCCAAACTTCAGAGTTACAGAACTTACAGATCAAACAGACAGGCTTCCAAACTGTCCAACCATTATATCAATACCAAATCACAGTTACCAGAGAGGGAAGCATCAACATCTGGGTTTTCAAAGCCGGGGGGCTCTCAACAACGGCTTCCCAGAGTCTCATCTTGTCAAATCACACAACACTTCTCAAAGTAAGCCCCAAAGCAAAGCCTCTCCTCAGAGCTTATATAGCCTTCTCTTGGCTCAGAGAATGTAACAACCTCCTTGACCCACTGCCCAATCACAAAGTATCAAGGTGTGGGCTTTCCTGAAAAACAAGTCTCCCACCACAGGCTCCAGGTGCACTTAAGCTAGGGGTAGGGAAGATCTTTAAATCTGCATTTCCATTACAGGAGGCTAGGTGGCGCAGTGAGTAGAGCACCGGCCCCTAAGTCAGAAGGACCTGAGTTCAGATCCGGCCTCAGACACCTAACCCACACAAAGGAAAACCTAGCCATGTGACCTTGGGCAACTTACTTAAGCCCCACTGCCCTCCAAAAAGCAAAAAAAAAAAAAAAAAGAGAGAGAGAGAGAGAGAGAGAGAGAGAGAGAGAGAGAGATGGTAAGTATATACAAAATAACTTCACAAGAAAGATTTTAACATCCCTGATAAGCACTATGTATAGTTACTGATGTAGATCCAGATGCCTTGGAAAATGATATTAAATGGACCTTAAGAAGCATTACTAACAATAAGTCTAGTGGAAATAACAGAATTCTAGCTGAGTTATTTAAAATCTTAAAAGATGATGCTGGTAAAGTACTACACTTAATATGCCATCAAATTTGGAAAGCTCAACAGTAGCAACTAGATTGGAAAAGATTAATTTCTATCCCAATCCTGAAGAAGGGCAATGCCAAAGAATGTTCAGATTATGAAATGATTGCACTCATATCACATGACAACAAGAATATACCTAAGATTTTGCAAGCTAGACATCAGCAATATGTGAATTGAAAATTACCTGAAGAGCAGGCCAATCATGAACAGCTTTCCTGAAGACTGCTATTGTGAATAACTTTAAGGATCTAACCGTACAGTATAGTGAACTCTCTATTTATTTAGCAATAAACTAAAGCATAACATTAAAAAAAAACTAAAGCACAACATTCACAACAACATAACATAACAACTTATAACTAAGGTGGCCACATAGTCTTAAGCAAAGTATATTATTCAGTAAGTTATAACCTCCGTAGTCAATACAGAGTGTCTAAGTAAAGTCTTCTATCATCTTGACTTGAGGCTGGCTTCCAATCATCCTTAAGTCAACCATCCTTAAGGAGCTGCAGAAAGTCCACCCATAGGTCATAGTAAATTACTATCTCATCAATCCATCAATCAATACAGAATACCCAAGTAAAGTCTTTTTTTTTTTTTTATCTTAACTTGAGGTTGACTTCCAAACTCCCTGGCTGTTCTTCCATGGCTACCCACTCTCAGGTCTTGCCTGGATTCACAGGTAGGTTGCTCTCCCCTCCAGTTTCATACCTCAGCTTACCTTACCTACACTCCAAGCTCTTTGAAGTTTCTGTTTCTAGGAAGACAAAGCTTAACAGAGCTACAACAATATTTACACATATTAAGCTTGACAGAGCTACAATATTTACACACATTGCCAGTACTACCATCTCAATTTGCTTTCTGTATGACAAAGTAACACAAATCAACAGACAAGGTTTCTGTCTGAGAAATCAAACACAAATTAACACTAAAGTCCCAGGATTTCTCTAATAGCAGTAAAGTCCTCTTTCAGGACTTACGTAACAGCAGTAAAGTTGTCTTTTAGGACTTCTGTCTAAGAACAAAAGACAAGGGTTTTTCTGTCTCACAAAGTAGCACAAATCAATAGAGTACTTTCGTCTGACAAAGTGACACCAGCACATAACAACAGAGTGCCAACATCACAATCATTCTCTCTTAGTTCTACTTGGTCCCAGTTTGTGCTTGAGCTTTTTTATATGCTCTGCTCCTTCCTGTTGCACTCTTTCAGCAAGTTCCTCCCACTGTGGGTTCCATGTGATGACATTAGGCCTATTAAGGATAGAGAAGGTCTCCAAATTCCCTTAGTCCTATTAAGGACAGCACAGTGTAAGCCCTTTAACTGTGTAAATCATAACAAAATTTGGCAAGTCCTCAAAGATATGGGAGTACAAGATCATCTTGTCTTTACAGAATCCCATATGCATGGCCAAGAAGCAAGTTAGAACTCAATATAGAACAACTGATTGGTTTAAGATCAGAAAAGGAGTGTGACAAGGCTTTATGTTTTCATATTATGTATTTATTTACTAAATGTATATGCAGAATACATAATGCAAAATAGCAGGCTGGATTAATTAAAAAAAACAGAAATAAGGTTGCTGGAAGAAATGTCAGCAACCTAAGACATGCAGATGATATCACTCTAATGGCAGAATGTGAAGAGGAATTAAGAAGCTTCTTGATGAGGGTGAAAAGGGAGAGTATAAAATCTGGCTTGAAGTTTAACATCAGAAAAAAAAATAAGATCAAGATCTTGGCAAGTGGGTGTATCATCTCCTGGCATATGGAGGGAGAAGAAACAGAAGCAGTTTCAGATTTTATATTATTGGATTCTAAAATTCACTGCATTAAGTGACTGCAGCCATGGAATTAAAAGACTCTTCTCCTTGAAAGGAAAGCTGTGGCAAATCTGAATAGCAGATTGTTAATCTCTGTTACTTTCTGAAAGCTAAGAGAGAGAATGTTTGTGAAGTTGGGACTCTGCTAAAAAACAGAGACATCACCTTGACACACAGCTATGGTTTTTTCAGTAACAACACTTTGTTTCAGTTCAAGTTTCATTTGAGTCTTGCCCTTGATTATATCAAGTCTTTGTTAAGAAACAGGATTTGTGAAACCTACAGTGGGAGCGACTTGTCAAAGACAGGAACAGGGAGGAGCTAATGACCATATATGAGGAGAAGCCCAATCTGGGAGAGAGCAGAACTGAGAAAGGAGACAGTTGTGGAGTCCAGGCATTCTGTTTGTATGTTCTGTTTGTGTCGATTTTTGTTTAAGATACTTTGTACAGAAGCCCTAGGACCTTACAGGAAGCCCTGAAAGAGGATTTTCTTATTGTAAGTTTACAGAAGTCCTGGAGGAGGGTTTCAGAGGTCCTAGGACCATACTGATGATTTGTGTTGAGTTCACAGACACTGTAGGTCTGTGTTGATTTCACAGGCAGAAAGTGAATTGATGATGGTGCTGGCAATGTGTATGAATATTATTGTGGCTCTATTAAGCTTTGCCTTCCTAGAAACAGAAACCATGAAGTCCTTGAGGTGGACTGGACACTGTGAGCTTCAATAAGGAAAAGGAACTGAACAAGGAACTGGATAAGGAGCTGAGAGCTGCCTACCTTTGAACGCAGGTGACAGCTGGGTAAACTCAGGCAAAAGCTGGCTCCATGGAAGATGAACCATGGAATCTGAGAATAAGCCTGGAGGAAAGATGAAAAGACCTCTCCTTGGGTACTTAATGCTGACTGAGAAGATAATGATTTTCTGTGGCCTAGGTTTGGGACAACTTCATACTCTGTACTTTGTACCTCTTAAGGATGATTGAGTTAAGGATGATTGGAAACTAATCTCCAATCAAGAAGAAAGAAGACTTTTTGACTGAGAGATTAAGACAATGTGACCTAGGGGTGGAGAACTTTGACCTTTGTACTTTGTGTCCCTTAAGGAGGCTTATTGTTTAAGGATGACTGAATTAAGGACTTACTGAATGATTGTACTTTGTGTCTCTTAAGGAGTCTTGCTCCTTAAGGATGACTGAGTTAAGGATTTACTGAGTGATATCCTTTGTTTAAATCAATGTGGCCGGGTTGCTGAAAACTATGTGGCCACATTAGTGGTAAGTTGTTATGTTATAACATTTTGTATACTGTACTTTGTTATCTGGAAATGTTTTGCTTTAGCTTACTGCTGAATAATTAGAGAGTTCACTATACTATGTGATCAGAACCTTAAAGCTGTCACAGCAGCAGTCATCTGGGGAGTTGCTCCTCCTTGACTTTACAGATCCCAACCCTGACAACTTAACTTTCCTTACTTTCAGCTTCCTCATCTGCACAATGAGGAAATTAGACTTTATGGCCTCCTAGCATCCTTTGAATTCTAAAATTGTGATACTATGGTAATTGAATTCTCAAATGGCCAGATAGAAAATTCATCTTTGAAAAAAATATACATTTCAGAAATTTAATATTTCTTGCTCTTTGTACAGGGAATTATTTATATTTGTTGATATGTTGTTTAAAATACTTTTAAAAGAAAATACATTATAGTTATGTTAGATATTAAATATATTACACTTATTAAATCTTTTCTTGACAACACTACCATATGTAGTGGTAGAGTAATTATGATTCCCATTTTACAGTTAAAAATGAGTAATTAATGCTTTCTTCATCCTTCTCCTTGAATTGTTATGAAAATGCTTAAATTTGACTGGTTGATATCCACTATTTCACTATATAATGTAAACCCCTTCAGGTAAAATAATTAATTTAATTTTGTTTAGTATTTTTATGACCTAGCACATTTATATTCAGTAAATACTACATACAGTAAAATAATAGAAGTTTTTATATGTGTATGTTTGTATTTATGCAAATGTGACATCAGGTAAATGACCTGGGTTTTTTTTTTTCAACTAGATCTTTTAGTGTCCCATTAAAATAGGTAATGTATCAGAGCATTACATGATGCTATAATTCTGAATATTTAAAATGGATGTCCAAATTTAGAGTCTGAGAAGCACCCATTATAATTACATTTTTATCAAAAGACTTTTGTACAGTTGCATACATACTTAAGAATACCTTCCAGGGGGGCGGCTAGGTGGCGCAGTGAGTAGAGCGCCGGCCCTGGAATCAGAAGGACCTGAGTTCGGAGCCGGCCTCCGACACTTAATCCGCACAAACAAAAACCTAGCCGTGTAACCTTGGGCAAGTTACTTAACCCCAATTGCCCTAAAGGGGCGGCTAGGTGGCGCAGTGAGTAAGAGCTCCGGCCTCGGAGTTTGGATGACCCGAGATCAGATCCGGCCTCAGAAAATGAGCACCCACGCATAAATAATGACTAGCCGTGTAACCTTGAGCAAGTTACTTAACCCTAATTGCCTTTAAAAAAAAAAGAATACCTTCCAGGACTCAGAGGAGATAAGGGCAGAGGTGGGGACTGGAATAACGAAATTTACTTAATCAAGCTGACAATTTTTGAAATTCATCATCTTCCTTGTGCAGTATTAGCTTACACAAGGAAATGAGCCAATTAATCCTGTCACTCACAGACTACTAAGTACAAAATGGATTAAGGTCTCAATTCTAAGTATTAGATTTACTGAAAAAACCTGGACATAATGTCTTGTGGGGCAAGACACTTCACTATCTGAGAAATTTGGGACAATTCTGCTAATATTACTCTTGAAAGAATGAATATTTAAAACAACCATAAGTAATATAATTCTTCATGGTCCACATCATTTTATCATTATAAAAATCATGTGAAGAAGATCCAACAGGTAATATTCTGTCCATTTTATAATGGGTAAAATGAGACTCACACAGATTAAATTACTTGTTCACCAAGCTAATAAGTGCCAAAGATGGTATTAGAACCCAGGTCTTTTCAGTTTGCTATATTTTATTTTAATTATCAGAAATGATCATATCACCAAGTTCAAAATATTAAAAAGAGGCATTATGAAATAATCATAATGCATATGTATATGTTTTATTTTATGCAAATAAGTGAATGATTTTAGCATAAATATTCAATTTTATAATGCCAAGACCTCAAGTCAATTGAAGTAGAAGTAGAAGTAGAAAGTCAATTGAAGTAGAAAATCACTCAATAAGTTGCATGGCATAAACTGTCAAGATTTCACATTGCTATAATTCCTCTTAATATTTATTATTCAATATTGACATAGGCAAAATAGTTAAGACAAATCTTCTTTAAAAAATAAATCTTATGAATTTTATATCAGCCATAATTTTGGTATGAAAGTATGTATAGCGGGAATTTCAGAAGAGAAATCTTTATTAATTTGATGTTTTCCACTCAATTTAATGAGATTATATAACATGGACTTTTTTGGAAGGATACATTGTATAATTATAGATATACTGCCATGACACATAACTGAGGCTTCTTCTAAGATACTTATTTCTGAGACTTTTCTTGTGTTTTTTTTTTTTTTTTTGCCTTTTGGAGGGCAGTGGGCTTAAGTAACTTACCCAAAGTCACATGGCTAGGTTTTTATTTGTGTGTGCGTTAAGTGTTGGAGGCCGGATCCAAACTCAGGTCCTTCTGACTCCAGGGCCAACGCTCTACTCACTGTGCCACTTAGCCGCCCCCGAGAGACTTTTCTTAATAACAGGAAATTTAAACAATACAGTATGTCATGAATCCAAACATTGAGTTATCTGAAATTTCAATGGGAAAAAGAAAGAAATAAAGCTTGAATATCTAATGAAAAAATTATTTAATGAGTTACAAATGCTCTATGGGCTACACCAATTATAATTATTTTAAAGTCCAGTGGCAAAGAAGGGCTTTGTAACCCTTATGAAGATGCAGTTAATGGAGCACTTAAGTAGCAACTTTTTGTTGCTTTGCAAGTGAGAAGGATAGGATATTCCTCTGCAAACCTGATTTTTCTTAGGATTCAATTGATGATTTTTGTTAATGCTGCTGTGCCTGACCTAATAGTTGCCACTCATGTAAGGCCATACAGAATTCAACATCTACACTTTAGATTTTCTGCTAACCCTGATATTTTTCAGAGGTTCACAAAAATCCTACTGTCAAGGATCTCAGGTAAGGAACATCAGATCTGAAGGTAATTTACGAATATGTGTAGAACATATATGCCTGCCACAAAAGACCATTTTTTTAGCACCATTATTCACTAGACAATGCTAGGTAGCTGAAAACTATGAAATGCCATTTTCTCTGGAAGAATCAAAATTGTAGGTGTATCAAAAGGATGAATTATTTTTGAGGAGTATACATAGAGTACAGTACTTAATGATGTTCATTGAAGAGGGAATATAAAAATCATCACTCAGGATATTTATAAACAGAGAAAGAAATGAGCAAATTATGTAACAAAAGTTAGGAACAATTAAAAATAATAGTGGTAACTGAAAATTTGGATGAAAAGTAAAAAGAGAGAGGTCTAAAACACGTTGAATAGATGATTTATGGAGCAATCACTAGAAGACATATATAAAAATTGCATAAGATGAAGTGGATCAGCTTGTAATCTACACCAATGGATGAAATACACACCACCAATTAAATCATGCATTTATTGAAATAGAAATCATACTGAAACTTTGTGCCCCACTTATTACCAGTACCCAGGATTGCGTGTAACAAAAACTATGCACACTATAGAGGAGTCAGTAACTATCAGTTTTGGGGGATGCTTGCTACATATCCCTTGATTTTTATTTTTACTCACTGCTAAATTTAAGTGTTCTCTATACTCTAGAAAAATATAACAAGGTCATTTCCATCACATTCCATTTTGTGGCTGTTTAAATCTATCAAGACACCACTGACCCCTGTGTGTACCTATCTTACAACTTAGAAAAAGAGTTAGCACCCTTGTGAAATATTTTTTGGAGGTGATGATACTTATTCAAATAATGTTTACTTTTTGTTACTAAATAACATTAGGTTAGCAGATTCAGTTTACAGGAACTATGAAGAGAAATATATGTTTATTTGTGATTCACCACAATTTTTGCTACACTGCTATTTATTAGATTTCCATGTGGAAATAGAAGAGTTTAACTATATAATGAAAGGCTTACTGTTTTATGGTTTCTTCTACTCAGAAATAGGAGTAAGGACTTATTCATGAAGTTTTTCTGCTCAGAAAAATGAATTAAATGAGGGAGTCAAAGAAGACAACTATTTTCCTTCACCTTAGTGTTAATGAAAAAGATGAGGATTGGTATTAATTGTTAGGCATTCAGATTTTATATTAAGATACTGGAAGAACTGTGATATAATAGAAAAAAAACAGGGAAATTGAATAAATCTTAGTGGTTATTTTTTTAAAAACTCACATTTTTTTTTTTAAATTCAGCATTGCCACATAAAACAATAGGCATATTGACTGAGTGGGATATTATATATTCGGAAAATGACTTTTCCCTAATTCCAAGGCTAACATAAAAAGAGAAGCTGAGGTTTTATTAAACAGATGGTAAATTTAAATACTACAAAGTAATTATCTATATTATTTTATATTTAAAATATTATTGGTTTCTATTCTAGATAATTTCTTTAGCTAAGGAGTAGAACTGAGGTTCCATGTTAAGAGATAGAAAGATTTGAATTATGTTTACAAAATAAAATTAAAAGAATTTTCACCCCAGGATATTACAAAAGCACTGAAGTAAAATAGCTGTGGTATTTGAGGGGGGGATTATATCAAACTGAAAGAGGGGGCTTGTAAATGTTAACATGTAGTCAGATGAACATAAAACATATATGACACAATTTGGTATTAAAAATAGAAACAAATAAAAAGGAAAGATTGAGAATGTACAGAATGCTTGCAGGGAGAAGTGAAAATTGAGTCTCTCTATATAATTTGGATCCAAAGAATTTCATATTTACATTCATTATAAAATAAAGCCAAACTGGCATCTAGAGGCCACTTTTTAAAAATAATTTTGAATAAAAATAAAAACCCAATCTCAACCTTTTTTCATGAGAAATGAAGATGTTATTATCTAAATTTCATTTTAATTATTCATAAGGTTCTTTTTATTACTTTTAAAAAAAACTTTGCATATACATAAGAATTTTAGATAATTGAAGAGTTCTCCCCAATCCTCTAAAACTAGTTAATTTTCTTAAGAAAACATGCAATAGAGCAGATCTTCAAGAATTAGAACACTGGATTTATTTGAGGTTGGGGCTATGTGTTTCCTAGATTGCTAATCTCACTACTGATAATGCTTTGATTTATGGAACACCTTCCTCCAGAAAGCACATACATATAGTATGTTTGTGTGTGTGTGTGTGTGTGTGTGTGTGTGTGTGTGTGAGAGATTGTGTATCTGTTTATATATACATACATACATATCCCTCTCAATTATTCTTTAGTCTTTCTATTTTCTTCCCTACTCTGTCATCTATCCTCATTACTTTTCTCTTAATTGGTCTTTCTGCTACAGAACAACATCTATCCAATTTTCAATATATCTTTCACAAACTTGTCATAATAAGTGCTTAATGCACTACTCTGACTATGTCATTCCTGGGCTCTAAGGTTCAACCTTGCATCTTTGATAAGGTATAGTTCTGATACTGGTACCTCATACTCTCCATAACTTAATCTGCAATTTTCCTATCTAGGCTGATCTCATATTACCCTTTTCCATGTATTTCATATTCCAGGGAAACTGAACTACTCTATAGTTCTAATACCATACTTTCGAGTCTTCCTGAAAACTGAGGAACAAGACTTGCCAAAGGTTAAACATGCATTAAATTTCCAAGGAAGGATTTGAACCTAAGCCTTCTGGTTCTAGAGTTAGTATTCTTGCCAATCACAACAACAATCCCTAATATCATGAAAATCAAAATAATTTCAATTTTAAATAGCAAGTTTATTTGTTTTCTTAAGAACGTATGAAATATTTGTTACTTCTTTGTTATTAATGATAAGAAAATAAAGAACCTAAAAGCAATGAGACCTCTTCACTTTGACTGCTGGGGTGAAATATACTGATCCACCTTACTTGTACCTTTAATTCTCATTTTCTCCTAGTAAGATAGCTATATTCTGAGTAGCACTTCTCAGGAGGCAGCAGGGGAAAAGGCTTTTGTTTTAGTATTTCAACTCAGTTTTATTATTTCATAGAAATTCAGAGGAAAACAATCTCCTGAAAAGAGTAGGGCCTATAGCCTAAATCAGTTTATTACAGAAAATAAATTCTCTTAAGAGGAAAGAAATGGAAGCCATGAATGATATTCTTAGATCTTTGTAGAAATCAATAATTTGATCATTATAGCCTTGATTGTACTGTCATAATCCCCGCTGTGTTAGTATATCATAAGTCTACCAAAAGCAAACATTCACTAATATATCTGTCCAAAATTACAGAATTATAGGATCATAGGTTAAGATTTGGGTAAAATCTTTCCCAAGATTTTTTTAACAGATGAGGAAACTGAGGCCCACTGAGAGTAAATTAATTGCCCATGATCACACATGTAGTACATGAGAAATATGAAATTTTAATCCAGATTCTCTG
Organism: Gymnobelideus leadbeateri; assembly: GCA_011680675.1. Taxonomy (NCBI): domain Eukaryota; kingdom Metazoa; phylum Chordata; class Mammalia; order Diprotodontia; family Petauridae; genus Gymnobelideus; species Gymnobelideus leadbeateri. The sequence goes on along the minus strand of WOXC01000008.1, from coordinate 15,344 downwards.
AGTTCTAATTTTAGTGCTCTTTTCTCTGTAAAACTCACATTTATTTGTATAGAAAATAAATTTGTTTATATAGAAAGGACAAATAAAGGGAAACCACAAGAAATGAGACACAGAGACTTCTTTAGGACTCAAATGATAGTCATCTTCACTCCTAGTCATATTAATAGAACTGCGTGTATGTCATCTCCTCTCCCACCTTAGTGGAATATAATCTATTTTAGGCAGGGGACTGCTTCTTGCTTTATATTATTAGTGCCTAATACAGTTTCTATCATTTTTGTTGCTCTTTCATTTAGTTATTTCTGACATTTTATGATACCATTTGGGATTTTTTTGGTAAAGACTCTGGAATGGTTCACCATTTCCTTCTCCAGCTCATTTTTCAGATGAAGAAACTGAGGCAAACATGGTTAAATGATTTGACGAGGATTACACAGTTAGTGTCTGAGGCCAGATTTGAACTCTCAAAAATCTGCCTGACTCCAGGTGCAGCATTCTATTCACTGAACCACCTAGCTGCTCCTTCTACCATATAGGTAGTGCTTAATAAAAGTTTGGTAAATTAAATTAGAATACTATATTGCATCTTTGGAGTGATTCCTGTTTTTCAAATGATATCTCCATCAATCCTACCATTTGTTTTCTTCTTCTACTATATAGTGTTCGACTTCTCGTCCATTTATTTTGTAGTATAGATATCTTGTTAATATAAATGAAACATCGGGGATGATGGAGTGGGAGGCATCAATGAGAACAATATAATACTCTAGCACTTTTGCATGAATGTTCATTCTCATGCCAGAATTTCTTAAAGGACTTTCAGTTATCTAACAATTCTAAGATTTTAGGGTTAATATTCTTTACCACTTATAACATTTTGAAAAGTATATTTTTAACAAAACCTTTGCTCCCATGCCACCACAGTTATTAAAGTCAAAATTTTATAGTAATTCAAACCACTTCTTTGCAAAGATGGAGAATGAGGCACATGGATGTTTAAAAGGGCATATATCGTCATTTTTATGTATTGATCCATGTTGTTGATTATTCTCTTTTTTTAAAAAAAATTTTAATTATGTGGTATGGGGATTAATGGGATATTCAGGGATAACTAATACTTCTTGTATTAGGGCTTGCCAAGCCCTTTTCAAGTTTGCTTTCCTGCCTTTGGTTTCTACCTGTCACTGAACTCATACTTGTGACTCCAAGAAGTTATAGAATGTGCAGCAGTCATACTCTGGTAAAACTACCTGTGTAGATAGACTAAACCAGATTGAGGATTATAATGGGCCTCAACTGCTTCAGTGAGTTAAGGGGCTGTCTAACCTAAGCATGTGAAGAATGCAACTCTGCCTCACTTAAATCCAATTCACATGCAAGTCAAGCCATCACTCATCAGATATTATTTTACTATTTAACTATTTTACCTACTTTGAAGGTGTGTAGATAAGGGAGTGACAAAAGCCACAGGTATGGATATAGTGGGAGCTGTAGTCACCATGAACACAAGGGACCCAGGCCATAGGGTCATCTTCCACTGGCCTGAAATAGCAGGGAGACTCAACACCTTCTGGAGATATATAAACATCAGGGGTGAAGGGGGGGGGTTGTTGTTGTTGTTATTGTTGTTCTTTCTACGAATCACACTACTCACCTCCTGGTATGAGGCTCATGCAAACATAAAGTCTAGAAAGATATACTGACTTCATTGTTTTATGCCTCTGAAATCTGGACAGTCTACAAGTATTATGCCAGAAAACTAAACCACTTCCATTTGAATCATTTTGGGAAAATTCTGAAGATCACCTGGAAAGATAAGGTACAGGATACTGAAGTTATTCCTCAAACTGAATTGTCAAGCATTTAAACTCCACTGTAGAGAGCACAAGTCTGACAGTTTGGCCACATAGCCAAAATGCCAAATGCATATTATCTACCTAAAAGACTATTTTGCAGAGAACTTGTGCAAGGCAAACAAGTCTTCACATGATGGTGGTCAGAAGAATTGACACAAGGACACTCTTAAGGTTTGTCTGAAGAGGTTTAATATCATTGGCATATCTACATTAATGAAGGTGTTCAATGAGCGAAGCATGTTTATAGAAGCACAAAGGAAACATGATATGCACATATCTAGAGACATCTCCATCCCAGATGTTCAAATGACTTCTGCCCAAACCAGAGTAAAGCCTTCTGACTTCACATTGGACTGATCAACCACAGTCAAACACAGTGTAACTTGACCTCAACATCAAATCAACCTCAACATGTCATTGGGTCTCTCTGGGTATTGTCAACCCCAAAACAGAGTTTGATCTAAGAAAGACAAACTATTAAGTCATGTTTCCATGTTTTTATTTCTCTCAAGATGGCATGACATGTATTACAATGGAGTTACATTCCAGAAATGAGCTGTCCTAAGGGGGCTAGTCTAGAGTTGACCCAATTTCAAAGTTGGGGTGCCCAGTTTATTTACCATTTCAACATGGTAAATATTGCCTCAACATAATTCTGCTTCCTGAAGGAAGAAATACCTATTTTATCAGTTCATCCCATTTACCATACCAGACCACTCCCAGTTTTGGGCTATCTAGCAGAATAATCTGTCTCTACCCAAGCAGCTTTCAATACAATACAATCTCATTATCAGTAATATACTTATGAAGAACTTTGGAGAAAGGGGGCTGGTATGGCTGGAGTTAGGAAGCTCTGATTCTTCAAGTTACTGATCAATAAGAAAAAAAAAAAACATTTTCACAGTATGACAACAACAATAACAACTATATTGTACAGTATTCTAGGAAAAAGAGGATGAGGCTAGAAATGGATATACAGATGATGTAAAAACAACAAAAAAAGTGTATCAAAATAATTTCATTTAAAATGAAAAAAAAAACCATTGAGCTCAAACTTGATTGGTATAATGGTAATTTGAAGACCCCTTTTTATACTGGCAATTAAGCAGGTACTTAGCACTTCATAACTAATCAAGTCTCAGTGAAAGAAACAGAAGGAACAGAAATTGTGAAGGATTTGAGATGTACTAGACACTGTGATCTTCAGTGTGGAGCAGGACCTACCCAGAAAGCTGGACAAGGAACTTGGAGCTGTTTGCCATTGAACCCAAGTGACATTCTGGTGAATCCAGGTAGAATCTGGCACCATCGAAGGGGATCCTGGGAATCTGAGAAACAGCCTCAAGTTAAGATGAAAAGACCTCTGTGTGGGTATGGAGTAATGCTGGTGACCTAGGGGTGGAGGGTTTGTGTATTTTCTAATGATAGTACTTAGTGACTAATGATACTTAGTAATCGATTGCTGAATAAGTGACTGATTGAGTTAATTTAGTATGTCCCATGAATGGAAGACTTTGACTATTGTACTTTGAGATGATTCTTCTTTGTTCTAAATATTGTGACCACTTTAGTGAAAACTGTGTGGCCATTTTAATGATAAGCTGTTGTGAATACTATATTGTGATTTTCTATGATAAGTTGTAATATTGTGAATGCTGTACCTTGATTTTCTGTGAATGTTTTGCTTTCATTTGTTATGGAATAAATAGAGTGTTCACTATACTGTGTAATAAGAACCTTAAAAGGCTGTTCACAATAGCATTCTTCTGGAAAGCTGCTCGTACATGGCATTACAATAGGTCAGTTTATTGGTAAGCTATATCATCATGAACCATAAGAAAGTAGTTTCAACTAAAATGTCAAAAACATCAGACAGAAAACAAACAAATAATAAAATCAAAACAATAATTTGCAGAATTACTTTCTGCTTCCAAAGAAAGAATTGCCAGTCCCTATGCTAGTCTAAATGTGGATAAGGTGATCTTTTTTTTTTAAATTTATTTCATCAGATTGATATTATCTGACTCTAGTACTCCAAAGATCTTAGAAGGAATGATTCTACTCACTGGTTTCTGCAGTAAAAGGACCCTCTAGAAAGAGAATAAGAATTTATGCATTCAAGTAAAAAAGTTAAGACCAAATGTTTTCTCATTGTCAAAACATGTTCTCTAATAAATATATATGGATGCACTCACTTATTCATTCATTCAAGTACTTAGTTTATGCAATTCTGTGCCCTGGGTGCTTAAGGGGATTGAGGTACTGGAGAGATGTTATTAAAATATACATACATACATATATACATATATACATACATACATATATATATATATTATGTGGCCCAGTGTCATCATTATATTATTTCTACTCAGAGAGGAAGTTACTTGACCAAAACCACAATATAGAAAGCTGTATAGCTGAGATTCAAAATCTGATTCTCACACACCAACTCTTGCTGACTTCAGGGAACTTATAATACAGTGGGGCTGATTGGCCACTCATGGAGATAAATACAAAGCAAATCAGGATATGGTTAGTATGAAAGAGTGCTCTGAGTTTAGTTGAAGGCAAAATGAATTCTAGCTAAGAGATAAGGGAAGACTTCAAAGAATGATGTTATTGTTTTTCTTTTGCTTTGTTTGTAATTTAATTCTTCCATTCAATGACCTTTGAAAGGCAAAGCTAGGGCAAGAGAAATTAGAAAAGCATGACACATACCCCAAATAATTGAAGCAACTGTTGGTTTAATTTATAGAAGCAATAATAAAAGTTGGTGAAGTATATATGTTTTACCTGGTTTTCCCATCCCCCAACCTCAGGGAAGTGAGTGGACTGTCAGGTCGGCTCCACCTTCCCCCCTGGGTATTTACCCTTCCCCAATCAGCTCACCTGCACAGAGGTGGACAGGCTTCTGGGTCAGGGAGACTTGGCCCTGGCAGGAATTACAAGGCGTATACTGACCAATCACAGTTTTTAGCCTCTGCAAGTTTCTGCTTACATAACACCTAACTGTTGGCCACATGGCCTCCCTTTAAAAGCTGAGATTTTACCTGAGATCTCTGCTGTAAGACCTGGGATGGTGGGGTGGTACCTCATAAGCCCGCCATGTGTCCTGATCAGCCAACATGGCATATAATAAAGGGTCCAATTCTAAATTGTTACTTGGATCTTGCTTGAGTTTTCTAGGTACAACATATAGAAGGCATTATTTTTTTTGGAAGGGAATGCAAGGCAATTGGGGTTGTGACTTACCCAATGTCACAAAGCTAGTAAGTGTTATAAAGTGTCTAAGGCCCTATTTGATCTCAGGTTCTCCTGAGAGGGCGAGTGCTCTATTCACTGTGCCACCTACATGCCCCATATAGAAGGCGTTATAAAAAACAACAACAACACATTATTTTAAATAGGCCTCTTAAATGACACTTTTTTTTCTAGCAGTGGTTTGAAATACTTTAAGCATTGCTTCTCAGTACACACAAATTTTCACATCTATCCAGTGTGTGCATATGTGTGTATTCATATATGCATATGTCCATCTGTTAACCTATATGGATTAAATTACATTTTTTTCATTTCCAGAGCCAGTTGAATTAAATTTGAAGTTAATGAAAGAATCAGAAATTTATTCTTGATAAACCATTAGAAGTCATGGAAAACAAAAGAAATGTAAGAAAATTTGAAATATAGGGGAGGAAAAGAAAGGAGGATGTGAAGTGGATACAAAGGTGCTCTAAGGGTTAATTTTAAGGGTTGTTTTTTCCAGTTTCAAGTGAGGCCACTCCTGGGCCTGAGAGCTTCTTAAATTCTCTTGCCCTTATCTAGAAATACCATTAAACTTTCCTCTTATCCTGGACCAGAAAATTTCTTGTCTCCCTTCTCCTGGGTCATGAATTGTTCCTTGTCTCCTTTATTCTGTCCTTATATAAACAAACCTCAGTCCCCTTGGCAAATTACTAGTCCTTCTTTCAGGGCTAGCCCACTGCTTTTCACATCCCCTTGATTAGGAGAAAATTGTCTAAGTGAACTCTTTCAGATCTGAACCTGCATTCCCAATTCTGACCCCAACAGATGCACATATGCATGAGTGTGTGTGTGTGTGTGTGTGTGTGTGTGTGTGTGTGTGTGTGTGCATGTATAGCAGCAAGCACCCCAGGGTGGCTACCAACACAGGCTCCTGGATCTGCTTTTCAAAAGGAAAGCAACTCAAATTCGGTTAACAAGCTTTCTTTAATCAAACAAACATATATCATTTACCTAGTTCAGGGAAAAAAGGTCAGTACCCCAAACTTCAGAGTATACAGACAGTAGTTTCAAAACAGAGAAACAGACAGATCAAGCAGACAGGTTTCCAAACTGCCCAACCATTACATACATCAATACCAAATCACAGTTACCAGAGAGGGAAGCATCAATATCTGGATTTTCAAAGGGAGGGGGGGAGCTCTCAACGGCTGCCCAGAGTCTTATCTGGACAAATCACACAACACTTCTCAAAGTGAGCCCCAAAGCAAAGCCTCCCGTCAGGGTTTATATAGCCTTCTCTTGGCTCAGAGAATGTAACAACCTCCTTGACCCACTGCCCAATCACAAAGTATCAAGGTGTGAGCTTTCCTGAAAAACAAGTCTCCCACCACAGGCTCCAGCTCCACTTGACCAAGGGGCTGGGAAGATCTTTAAATTTGCATTTCCATTATAGCATCTTGCCTACTATGAGCAGGATACTTGCTAAGCATTGTTTTACAAATATTACCTCATTTAATTAATTTGATCCTCAAATCAACCCCATGAGATAGTCCTATTATTATATTTATTTTATAACTGAGGAAACAGAAATAAACAGAGGTTAACTGACTTGATTAGAATCACAAAACTAATAAGTGTCTGAGGCTAATTTTGACTTCTTGACTCCAGGCCTAGCTCTATCCACAGATCTCCCAGATGCCTTCTCAAGTTTGAGATGGTAAAAAGTCCTATGTTCAAGAGTTTTATTTTATAAAAGATGATAGTACAAGTTGGAAAATTTAAGATTGAAATTATAGAACATGATTTATGTGCTTTAAGAAAGGAAAAAACGTAGTAAGTAAAAACAGTATGGATTAAAGCCAATTTATACCAAGAAAACAATTTCCTATATTTAAAGGATATGACTGATAGATAGCTCCTGAGATGCAACAAACACAATGTATCTAGATCTTACCAATTTCAAGTTTTATTTAATTTAGTTCATCTTTTTTATTTTAATCCTAAGCACTACACCTCAAATACAAATAAAAGATTAAAAATAAACATTATAAATTTAAATATTAAAACTTAAATACAAAATAAGGAAGTTATAAAAGTTACAAAATAAGAAAAATATGTCATCTGCAAAGCAGAATTCCAGAAGGTGGGAGGCTTAAAAATATATAGCAATAAATTTTCATTTTAGCAAATTATTGGTAGATATAGCTTCTATCATTACTTTCTTGTTTATCGTGATTTCTTCTGAATAATTTCATTGGCAGTGGGAGCATATGTGGGATGGCCTCTCCATATTTGCTTTTAGACTTAAATAAATTCTTATATTTCTGGGGAGCCTTCCTGAATTGCATAAAGACAGTATAAAAGCACAAGTCTTAGCTATTCTTCTATTTTCCCCTGAAAAAGTATAGAAAAAAATATGTCTGACAGTTTCCATATTGCCTAGTATAATCCTTAGTCCATTTTATATATACATATATATAATATAGATTATATATACCTATATATGTGTGTGTGTGTGTGCGTGTGTGTGTGTGTGTGTGTAATTTAATCAAATAGATTTGAAGCATTTCATCCTGTTATAATAGTTACTCTCATGCATATTTTAGCTTTTGCTTGACCTTTTAAAGTGTCAAGTGAATAATCTAATTTCAAGTTTTCAGGCAGTTTTTCTGACATCTTTAAAAATCCCAGCCATATTACATAAAATCATACCAAGTTTGTCTTAAAAGTTCAGGCAAATGCATGATCCCACCATGATTAATTGAAGCTGAGATGTCACAGATATATTATCAAATTGATTCTTTACAATTTAAAAGCACAAACCAGCCTTTATAATTTCAGTAAAGTGACTTTCAAGATGTATAGAGCATTGACCCGGTTCACTAGGCACATTTAATTATATATTTTGATTCAGCAAATCAAATGGATTAAAATGAAATAGCTTTCCTTAAGCAAGTGAGGGATTTAGACTAGAAAATCCTTCTCCAGTGAGCTTTCTTCATTATTTGTGGACTTAGACCAATTGCATAATCCCTAATTCCCTCCTGTTTTTTTTTTTTCTTTTAAGAAAAGGTTTGTAATCACTCTGTATCAAGGTCATCTAAATATCTTGGTGAAATTTTTATTTGGTTATAAGAAGAAACAATAGATATTTACAACTCCATATTCTACAAATAAGGAAACTAAGCCCCAGACTTAAGAAGTGACTTATATCCAAGGTCTAAAGAGTAGAAGTTAAAAATGTATGGAGTCTCTCACAATTTCTTTATCTCTGTATACTTTGCTCTTCTTATTACAGAATTTTATGTTTTATCAAACTCCAAAAACATTTTAAAAGAGCAACTCTTAAAAATACAAGAAATAATCAGGAATCAGAAAGGAAATACTATATAAAATATTCATATCGTCTCTCTGTGTCTCTCTTCCCTTCTTTCTTTTTCTAAAACAGAAAGAAAATAAAATCTAATGTTGTATGTGAGCAATGCTAGGCAACAAGAATGAATAATTGTAATCTGCCAGTGAGGAGATGGGACAGTAAGTTAAGTCTTTTGGATCTTCTCCCTCTCAGTAGAGTTTATTGATCGATAGGGGAAGTGCCATTAAGTCCCATTAAGTTCCTCCCCACACCCACAGTTCAGAGGCTGGACAATGTCTGTAATAGCATATGGCTTTATTATTTTCTGAAGGTCTTGCATTAACAAAGTGGACAACAAAGCTATTGAGTTTCTCCTGCTACAAGACATCATATGGAACAAATCACTGGGCTCCATCTAAAGGTCACATGCAGCCAGTAAAAAGTGACTTAGAGAAAGCTTTCAGGGAAACCCATGAGGAAGCTGGCTTGGATGCCAGTCAGCTGAACATTGTTGAAGGATTCAAGAGTGAGCTGAACTATGTAGTCAACAGCAAGCCCAAAACAGTTATCTACTGGCAGACTGAGGTGAAGGACTACAACAGAAATTTTTCTGTGCAGGGAGCATCAGGCTCATGGCTGGTTGAAACTAGAGGAGCTTGCAAGTTGGCTCAGTTTAAGGATATGGCAACATCCCTCAAAGAAGGACGCTAATTTCTCTGAGCCAACACACTCTGACCCCAGGAAAGGGAAAATCTTTTGAGACACCCAAGATTTAACCTATTGATTTTTCATGTGCCTGTTCTGAAATCAAACCCTACCCTGAGTAGATTATCCAGTCCTGAAGTACAAGGAAGCTGAAGCAACCAATGTAATCAGGCTAAGCCTTTTAGGTCAGAGCAGATATCATGGTGTTGAAATGAAAGAGTAGTATGGAAATACATAAAGCCAAATCTCTGTACTCATGTCCCTGAGGAATAAACTGTTAGAAACTTAAAAAAAGAATAATTGTAATGTATCTCTTCATATTCAACAATGTATTATGCTACAAATTTTATTGAAGATGGAAAGATGAAAGAGTCCATTGGCTGATCCAGAAGGTAAGGAATTTACCTCCCTTATAAAAGTCCAAGGAAAGCAAAGTCCATAGCAAAGTCTTGCTTAAATACCTCAATCTCTGAGGTATTATATTGGGAGTCATTGTGCTCAATAACCCTTCTTTGATCATTGACTTTGCATTCCTTTGTAATATTCTTCTATTTCATTGTCCACTATATTATTCTATTTCATTTTCCTACTTCTCTTTCTTTTTCATTTACATTCAGCTTCTAGTAATAATTCTTTTATTTATTTTTTGGAGGACAATTGGGGTTAAGTGACTTGCCCAAGGTCACAAGGCTAGTTTTTTTTGTGTTAAGTGTCTGAGGCCAGATTTGAACTCAGGTCCTCTCAACTCCAGGGCCAGTCCTCTACACACTGTGCCACCTAGCCGCTCCAATAATCCTTTTATTTCATGGCCACTTTGCTACTACTCAAATTTTATCAAATTTTCCCTAGCTTTTCTCTGTAGTCAGTATTTATGCTAAACTATCATATTTTCCAACATTATTTAGATACCTTGCAATTTTTGTTTACCTGAAAAAAAGAAAATAAATATATGTGCATATACATGTGTGTTTATGTGAGAACCCTATGTGTATACATACATATACACATTTTTAATATTTGTAAATATATGTATGTATGTATGTATGTATTTTTATATGCAACATGATGGCATGCAATGGGAACAAACATTTTTATTAGTCAAATTGACCCTAATTATGATTAAAATATTAGGGCAGTGGCAGCTAGGTGGCACAGTGAATAGAGCACTGGCCTTGGAGTCAGGAGGATCTGTACTCAAATTCAAATTCAAATCTGAATTCAAATCTGGCCTCAGATACTTAACACAAAACTAGCCATGTGACCTTGGGCAAGTCACTTAACCCCAATTGCCCTACCTTACCCCCTCCAAAAAAACAAAACAAAACATATTAAGTCATATCAGCTGTCACATATTATCTGTTCTGATTTTACTCTCACAATTACTGTTATTAAATGAGATATGGAATAGTAAATAGAAAGTTGTTCTCAAAATCAGGAACACCTGGATTCAATTCTTGCCTTTGGTACCTATTTGGGCCTGGACAAATCTCTTAACTTTTTAGGGTTCTCTGTAAATTACTACAACAACAACAATAACTCCTACTCCTACTCCTACTACTCCTACTCCTACTCCTACTCCTACTTCTACTACTACTACTACTACTACTACTACTATTACTATTACTACTACTACTATTACTGTTGCTGCTGCTGCTATAACTACTGCTATGAGTACTACTACTATCACTATGAATATTCACCATTACCCATTCTCAATCTGAGAGAAATGCTTCTTAGACCCACACTATGTAAAAACAAAACAAAACAAAACAACAAATAAAAAACATAAAAAAGCTTATCTTTGCAAATCACTTTGCTGTGTTTTTTTTTTCCTTCTTTTCTTTCTCTAATTTCTTTCTTGATTTTTTTCTAAAACCTTTTGCTTTCATTTTTTGACTCGGTCTTCCTCTCTTACCAAAGCTGGAATGCAGAAGTCCCTTCCAGGTCTTATCTTACTATGATAAGCATAGGCGTTTGATCTTCTCCAATTTGGATATGCCCTATACACCACTCCTTATGCAGCATGGTGCCCCTACTCCAAGCACTCACTACATTGGTGTCCAACATAATGCATAATGTAGTCACCAGGTGGGCTTAGCCTCCTTGTGGTGAGCCAAAGAGGCCTGTCCCAGGACTCTGATAATTACCCTGATATCAGTGGACCTGCACGTCAAAGATTTCTTTGAGATGCGACTTTCCACTAAGTCTGCTCTGGAGTTCTTTTGATATAGGTTGCATTTAAAAGGATGTTGTTGGAGTTCCTGAGATCAACAGGATTCTGTCCCAGGATATATCTGATTCTACACTCTGGTATCTTTGAGTGGTCAGCTCTAAACATGATGTCTGTTGAGGATTGTGCTTCAGCTTTGAAGTTTGCTCTCAATTGTATCTGTTTATGACTGTGGCTGCATTAAGAAGTACGGGAGACCCAGATCTAAGGCTCTGTCCCAAAACTTTAGTTGTCCAAAACATTTGCAGGAAGTCAGTTCCTATGCAGATGTACTTGATGATGCAGCTTTGGCCATTAGGCTTTGAGGCCAGCTGTCAAGAGCACCCTTTGAGATGTAACTGACTGCATGTGATAGGAGATAACTGACTTTTCCTAAGACTTTCTGGCACCTAGGGATCAAAAAGGCCTTACTGCCATGCTACTTCCAGGATACAACAGACTAAGATAATGATTTCTCTTCCTTTCCGTCCTTTGTCTCTTTGTTCTATAAAAACCTTTTCCTGACAATCAATAAATGGAGTTCTACCCTAAGAACTACCCGCCTGGTTAATTCATTACCATGTCTCTGCTCCTACTTGGGGCTGGTACCCAAGTGGCCCGTGATACCTCCTGAAGTTATGAATTCCAGATCTCAAAAGATCCACCAGCCTCCGCCACCCTGTTGAATGGATTATAGGAGTTTACCTCATTGTCTGACTATAGATTTTACTCTTCAAAATGTTTCTCTGCTTGTATCACTTTGGTTCTTATACAATGAATCTACTGTGAATGATCTCTTTAGTTTCATACTGAGCCTATGATATCAGTGCATTTGAAAAATCTCTAATAAGATCTTTACACGGATGTGGAGAGATGTGGGTCAGAAGAAAAGACAGGCCAAATTACAGGATTCATGGTTCATAGAATTTATAGTGAAAAGAGATCATGGCCATAGTTGAGCCTAGGCTTCCTCACAGGAACACTAAGGCCAACTAATAGATCAAATTTCAAACTCGGTTTCTCACCTTTTAATTTTTTGATGAACACCAACTATGTAGCTATATAAATAATCATATTAATTAAATTTTGAATATATCAGTGTCAGAAATAGGGATATTCCTCTAGTGACATGCTAACAGCTTCTCCCTTTAACTTTGTCATGGTCAACATTTTCATCTTCTAAGTAAAAATAAGACAAAGGGAGTTTGGGGGCAGAGCCAAGATGGCGGAGTAGAAACAGCTCGTCCAAGCCTCTCTGCCCCCAGATTCTCCACAAACTATGTGAAAAAGGACTCTGAAAAACTTCTGGAGCCCCAGCACCCACAGAACGACACAGAGAAGCTAACCTCCCGCTGAGGACAGCCCAGCACCCTGCAGGAAGGACCAGCGCAATGGTCTGGGAGCCGGCAGCGAGCAGAGCGCAGGAGCCGAGCCGAGCCCAGGTCCACGTGAGCCGAGGTTTTAGCCCCAGGGCGGCAGGGCCAGCAGCCGGCTGGAGGAACCCCAGAACACCAGGAACTGTGGAGACGCCAGAATTATCAACATAGACTTGCCTAGGACAAAGTAAGAGGCTAGTGTCCTATGGACTTTGGGACCTGTATTTGGGGAATGCGTCAGCTCCCTCCCCTGGGGGCTAGAAGCTGCTGAGGAGACACGCCACTGTGTAGTTTTCAGAGGCATTTCCGGCTCCCAGCCTACAAATCGTGGGGAGATCCAGCGATCAGTCTTGGGGGGTAATCGCTCTTGCTTTAACCTCCCTGGATCTGGATTGTGATCTAGGGTGGAAGTTGTGGGTGGGTTTACAGCTTGCCAGAAACGGAAGTTGCCCCCCACACGTTCGGGACGAAAATTCCTCTAGCTGGCCTTAAAGCCATAGTGTGGCAACAAGCCCAAAAGTCAAGCAATTAAGTGGCAACATGCCAAGGCAAAGGAAACAGAAAAATGCAACCCTAGACTCCTATTTTGGGGGCATAGAGCGGGAAAAGGACTGTGAGGTCAGAAGTCCTGCTCCAAAAGCCCCAGGGGAAAACATGAGCGGGTTGCAGGCCATAGAGGACCTTAAGAAGGACTTTAAAAATCAAATAAGAGAAGTGGAGGAAAAATTAGAAAGAGAAATGAGAAGGATGCAGGAAAAGTATGAAATGAGGGTCAACAGCCTGACTGAGGAAAACAACACCTTAAAAAATAGACTAGCTCAAATGGCAAAGGAGGCCCAAAGGGCATTGAGGAGAAGAATGCCTTAAAAAGTCGAATTTGCCAGATGGAAAAAGAATCTCAAAAGTTCACTGAGGAGATTCATTCCTTCAGAGTTAGACTGGAGCAAAATGGAAGCTAGTGACTTTATGAGAAATCAAGATGCTGTTAAGCAGATCCAAACAAACGAAAGATTAGAAGGCAATGTGAAATATCTCATGGGAAAAACCACTGACCTGAGAATAGATCCAGGAGAGACAATTTAAAAATTATTGGACTACCTGAAAGCCATGATCAAGGAAAGAACCTAGAAATCACCCTTCAAGAAATTCTCAAGGAAAACTGCCCTGATGTTTTAGATCCAGAGGGCAAAATAGAGGTTGAAAGAATCCACCCATCACCTCCTGAAAAAGATCCCAAAAAGAAAACTCCCAGGAATATTATAGCCAGGTTCCAGAATCCCCAGATCAAGGAGAAAATACTACAAGCAGCCAGGAAGAAACAATTTCAATATTGTGGAAACACAATCAGAATAGCCCAGGACCTGGCAGCTTCTACACTGAGGGATCAAAGGGCATGGAATATGATATTCCAGAGGGCAAAAGAACTGGGAATGAACCCAAGGGTCACCTACCCAGCAAAACTGAGTATTTTGTTTCAGGGGAAAATATGGTCATTCAGTGGAATAGAGGACATTCAAGCATTCTTGAGGAAAAAACCAGAGTTGAATAGAAAATTTGACATCCAGACACAAGAAGTAAGAGATGCCTGAAAAGGTAATCAGGGAAAAGAAATCAAAAGGAACTTATCAAAGTTGAACTATTTACATTCCTATATGGAAAAGCAATATCTGTGACTGATGATATCTTTCTCACTATGAAAATAATGGAAGAAGTGGGTGTGGTCATACGAATACATATGTGAATGTGTGTGTATATGGTTACAGTTATATATGGATAGAGGGCATAGGCTGATTTTGTTGGGAAGGGAGAGTACTCAAGGGATGAAATTATGAGGTGAGAGAGGAAAGTGGCAAGAGGAGATGGGGAGAGACATGGTAGGGTAAACTATCTCATGTAGGGGAAGTGGGTGCAAAGGAGGGGGAGAATAAGGAAGGCTAAAAAGGCAAAACCACATTCACATTGAATTTGGTTCAGGGAGAAAATGACATACATACTAAATGGGATATCTCAACCTGCAGCAGGATAGGGGGAAGGGGGACGAGAGGAGGGATGATGGATGGGAGGGCATCCTTGGGGTGAGGGGAGGTTGGAAGTACCCACAATAGAAGAGGGACAGGATCATGTAGGGAATGGACCAGGTGGGGGGTGGGATGAGTGGGAGGGAATTATAACAGCCTTGTACAATATATCTACTATGATAATGTTTTGCATAGCTAGACATGTACAACATATACTGAATTACTTATCTCCCCAGAGGGAATGGGTGACAAGGAGGAAGGAAATGGATCTGAAATTCGAGGTCTTAACATTAAATGTTT
Organism: Gymnobelideus leadbeateri; assembly: GCA_011680675.1. Lineage (NCBI taxonomy): Eukaryota > Metazoa > Chordata > Mammalia > Diprotodontia > Petauridae > Gymnobelideus > Gymnobelideus leadbeateri. The sequence goes on along the minus strand of WOXC01000008.1, from coordinate 282 downwards.
CAAATATATATAGATACTATTATTAATACTCTTTTGCTTATAATTGGGAGATAAGATGTGCAGGCATTGGGACACAAAGATTCACCTTCCTCTAATGGAAAAGTCGATGGGGGTATGGGAGAAGGTATGGGAGAGAGCAGATTGGAGGAAGCGATATCTTGTGGGACTGCTATTCTGGGAGGTTGGGTAGGGGAATAATGGGGGAAAATGATTATAACTCAAAATCTGGCGGAAATGAATGATGTAAAACAGAAGTTAATAAAGCATTTGTTTAAAAAAAAA